>JAVSCE010011441.1:600000-924283 GCA_032199065.1 Smutsia gigantea
TTACATAATGATCTAAAATGCAGTGTGATACATGGGTATGGAGTATTTAATAAACGATGTCAAAATCAGTCTAGTGACTACCAGTCACATCACAGCTCTAGCCTACATTAGAGACAACGAGTGACTCATAGGGGATTGCAGACAGTCATCTCAGTAAAGAGTTGTGGGCTTTGGAAAGAGTACTGGAACATCCCCCCCCTCCCATTGCCATGGAGAGAGGGGAGGAGTGCCAAGAGAGGGGCTCTACTCTAGAGGTTGGGGTCATGGCAACAATGAAAGATAGGCATCTCACTCCCAGGTGGATGTCTGCTGAGCTGCCTCCAGCCCTCTAGAGTAGAGCACAGTGAAGACAGAGGGGCATGTGAATATAGAGATAGGGGCCTGCTTCTCACATAAAGAATTTGGTAGGTGGGAAGTTGCTAAAGCAGCCTGTGAAAAGGAAGGAGGCTAGGAGAGAAGTACCAGCAGTGGCAAGCTCAACTTCCAGCATGTGGCAGAGGAAGATGTGTATGTCCTCCTTGATTCAAACACCACTGGAAAGGTAGAGACTGTGAACAGTTATTGCTAGTTCCTTGACTGGGAGGTGGCCTTTTGGGGAGGTGACCTAGACAGTAGTGAAGTGCGGGATTGAGAGGATCACAAAAGGCCAGTCAAATGGTTTTTTAACCATGGAGGGCATGGGGAGCTCCAGGCAGAGCCTGCAAACGTACCTCATGAAGCTTCCACTATGTGACTGCTTGCTTCACACAGACGACTTTGAGAGCCAAGAGAGAAATGCAAACAGCACATACCACTGTAAAAGGCCATGCAGCCCCCTCCACTGATGCCACTGCTCCTTGTGTTGACCCCAGAGGAGATACAAGCATCAGGGTCATGGCAGGGAGCAGTGAGCAAAAGAAAAGGCCATGGACCCCTCCCATTACAGGTCACACAAGATGGGACAGGAAGCCTCTCTATAGAAACTTTGATATGAGATCACTAGAACTTTAATAAATGAATAAATCTTAGTTTCCACAAACAAGACCATTCTAAGTGGAAGTGATTGAAAAACTGTGGGGTCTTCCTGAAATGCTGTCCAGCCACAGGGAAGGGAGATCCAATGAAACATGCCAAAGACAATGATGAGAAAAAAATGAAACCGTATCCTTAAACTTCCACCATTGAAGAAACCAGTTATCAACCCCATGGAACACTGATGAGATTCTAATTATTTGATGAGAGTCTAATATGAATACTTCCATATAAGGAGGCCTCTTCTCTCATCATCTTAGTATCTTGTAACCAGTTTTTTGGATCTGTTTCTTGTTCAGAATTGAAGTCTTATAGCAAAAAAGTCAAAATCATATTCTCCTAAGCTTTACTTGAAAATATTTTCTCTTAAAGTTGTATTAGAACAAATTGTCTGTTAATTCAGTAACAAAGGTAAACCAATTCTAGAGAAGATTTTTGAATCATGATACATAATCATTAAAAATTGTATTTTGGTTTTTATCTTCAGTCATGGTGGTTTCAAATGAGGTTATTAGATCACTGTAGCTTTTTAAGAAAATATGAAAAAATCAACCTAAAAGACCTTGGATTAGTTCCTTTATTCTGTTAGAGTCACTGGTGCCTTGTAGCGTTTCCAGTTTTTGGAAGACAGGCTTTAGTTTACTGTTTATCCTCAGCATAGTTTTTCCCTGTGAGGGTCTGTAGCTCTGGGAGGAAGGGGCTTCCTCAACTGGGGCAAGCTCTTCATGAATTTGATCAGACAGAAGGAAACGAAGGCCAAGAGGTTGGAATGAAAGGGTTTATTCTCACGGCTCAGTCTCTCCCTCACTCTGAATCCTGGCTGCTCAGCTCTCTCAGCCCCACATTGCTTTGCCCAAACCCTGGCTGTCCAGATTTTGCCACCAGCTCCACCTGGGCACCCCCTCTCACTCACCTCCCAAGCTCTGTCTCCCTAACCGCAGCACACTCTACTCTCCCCCACCCCGTGCCCTGGGAGGAACTCAACGAGAGGGTCCCTGGTGACTGGTGGGTGCCCTCTCAAATACATACAGGAACTCAGGAGAGGACAGCCACTCCACCCCTCCCCAGGGCTGGTGCTACCATGACTGACTAGCAGCTCTGCCACTAGTAAACATCCCACTGATGTGCAAACAGGTTCTTATATGTATATACAATGGGCACTGTCAAGGCCAGGTGGGAATCCTGGTTGAAAACTTCCATTTTCCTCACAGGGGTGCTGGTGGTAGAGGATGCAGGATTGAGGGTGATCCTCAGAATGGGACAAATGTCAAGTTGGCACCTTGAGAAACTTCACAGGGAGTGTATTAGGGAGATTTCTCAGGCTGCCATACAAAATGCCACAGGCTGGGTGTCTTGAATGGCAGAAATCTATTTTCTCACAGTTTGAGAGACTGGAAGTCTAAGGTCAAGGTGCTGTTAAGATTGGATTCTGGTGAGATATCCCTTCCTGGCTTGTATGTGGCCATCCTCTCTCTGTGTCCTCCTATGGCCCCTTCTCTGCATAAGGAAAGGGAGGAAGGTGGGGAGAGAGTGAGAGAGGGAGAAGGAGAGAGAAAGAGCACACAAGCCAGCTCTGATGTCTCCTCCTCTCCTGAGAAGGACACCATTCCTGTTGGATTAGGGCTTTGCCCTCTGACTTTGTTTAACCTTAATTACTTCCCTAAAGGCCCTATCTCCAAATACAGCCCTAACTCCAAATACAATCACATTAAAGCTTCAACATATGCTTGCCCTTGCATGGGGTGGAGATATTTGCTGGCAGTCTGGACTCCTGTGGTTATGGGTTGGCAACCCCAGCTCTGAAAAAGAGACGATTCTGGGCAAATTGAACAAAGACATTCCATAGTCTTGCCCTTCTAAGTTTCTAAGATAAGAACGTTTTTTGTATGTTGTAACTTCCATAACTTTATAATTGATAGCTCAGAAAAGGTTCAGATTAGTTCATCTTTATCATATTCTAAGAGATTCTATTTTAAGGCCATTAGAATCTTTTGGAAAGCCAGTTGGTATCATGTTGACCTTTACAAATGTCTCTCTGTAGAGCTTTCAGATTACATCGCCTTGTTGCTGTTGGCAGATTTGGCTGCAGCTTCTTTGCTACCTGCTGGCTGCCCACAGGATGGCCTTCATCTCTGCCCTGCTCCTCCAACCTCTCCCTTCTCTGCTGCCTTCTGCATACCTAAGGCAGCCCCTCTCATGTGGGCACAGGTGCTTGACCCCTCCTCTGAAATTCTTGGGGTTGGATGTTCCTACCTGTAGAAAGGCCACACTGTACATATACTGTGTAGGGACACTCCTAGCAGGGACTGGGATAGCACCCAGAAATCCAGCTCATTAACGTTTCTGCAGTTCATGCTAGGTGGAAATAAAGAACGTCTAATAGCCTTTCATCAGTTCAGGTCAGATTTGGGCACCAAATAAATTATGGGAGATTTGTTTTCAGGGCTCTTTGTATTTCATATTTGTAAACAAGGGATCCTGGAGCTGTACTTGCTGGTATGTGGTAGGTGCCCATGAATACTTCTGCTGAAATCTCAGTACTTCTGACTAGTCTCTGTGAAATTTAAAATTTAAAAAACATTGTAACTTAAGCTTTTGAAGCAGCCCTTTCCAGTGTCAAAGTATAGCAGTGTATCTGTGTGGGTAATAACAATAACGAATAGACTTTGTGCCAATGTCTTCACCTTGAGAGTTTCCTGGTGGGCACAGAGTTAGAAATTTAAAGCTTTTATTTATTTGTTTCTTCAAAGTACAACTTACTGTTCAGGAGACAAGAAAGCACATTCTCCAAAAATGGTCATTGCCAAGAAAAATGGAGTCAACATGAAACCTGCTCATAAATCTCCATTTCAACCCTTATGAAGTTTTCACAACCCTTGTGAAGTTCTCTCAAAAGGATTCTCCAAATCTTTTGTCTTTGAGCACAGAAATTAGAGAACCCTCTTACCAAGAGTGAAAACAATTCAAGCATCCAAAAATAAATTCATTTACTACTTGGGACTATGAACTGCAAGAGAGTTTTCAGGTTTACTTGGTCTCTCACTGGGAGATGCATGAGGCAGAATCAATTCTGGGTTTGATAATGTTCCTGCCAGCTTGTGTCACCCATTTACCATCATGATGCCTCAGTTATTCTGTCTGTCAGCTCGAAGAGTCTTTGATGTTTTTCAACATATCATGTTTTCTAGAACTTTTCAATGCTATATTCTGGTGCTTGGCAACTGTCATGAATTGACGTACCTCTCCCTTATGCCTGCTGGGAGGGAGCTGGAGGAAGAGCTTAGATAATGTGGAAAACCCAGGTGATCACATACATGCTGCCATCAGTATAGAATGGAATTAGGGGCAACTGTCTTACTAGAATTGTGGAAATTTACTTTTCAGATACTCTCTATGAGGACTTAAGGGTTAGCCAAGTGCATGTGAAATGTCTTACTCTGGAAAACATTTGGGATTGGTAAAATTAGTGGTGTTAAAAAAAGTAGTTGATGAAGATGGTGGCACAGAACTCAGCATCCCGGTGTAAGTGAGGCATCAGAAAACTGACAAGCCAAGGAGCTCTGATAGCAGAGCAGCATTTCAGGTCCAAGAACATTAACCCCAATGTCCCCACTTCATGGGAATCTGCTACTTAGTTCAGTCATAGGCCAGGTAGTTCAAACGGAGCATGTCCAGGCAAGTGCTGGTCCGGGAACTGCAGAGCAGGGAAGACCTCTTGGGAGCTACCTGCCTATTCAAAGCCTCCCTTTCCTGTTTGATCCAGCCCTGGTTTTTTCCTTCCTATGACTTTCCCTAACTACTTCAGCCCATATTGGCCTTTTCCTTCCCAGAATTTCAGTCACATCACTTTTGGGGAAGGGTGGAAAGAGAGGAGTGCATCTCTTCATACTTGCTGTTCTGCTTGTCTATGCTATATAACAAACTACCCCAAAATGTAGTGGCTTAAAGTAGTAAATAGTTTATTATGTATCCCCTGATTTTATGGACCAGGAATTCTGGCAAAGCTCAGCTGGGAGATTCTTTTTTGGCATCAATCAAGGTCACTCAGTGGTTTGGGTTGGCATATGGGTGATCTGTAGGATCCTAGGCAGTCTCGCTCACATTCCAGCCTTGGGAAAGATGGCTGGAAGACACACCCAGCCAGAATGTATGCTGGAGCACCTGCACCTACATGTGGTGGTCTCAGACTTCGTGCGTGGCTCCTGGCTTCCCCAAGAGGGAGCATTTCAAGAGAAAGGAAGTAGAAGCTACAGGTCTCCTAAAGAGTCACTTCTGCCATATTCTCATGGTCAAGCAGTTATAAATCCTTCCGGTTTTCAGGGAAGAGACCTAGACCTCACCTCTTAATGAGTGGGATAGCAGAGCTGGCCACCATCTTTAACCTACCATCCTTGCCTGCTATGTGTCCTGACCTTCTTCAGTAATGTGCCACTTTCCTCAAATTAGATGGTCTCATAGAGTTTTTATTTATGACAGAATTCAAGAAATATTCACTGAAATGAAAAAAGTTGCAGGAAACAGGTTCCCCCTGACCACTTTTTCAAAGAGATGTCAGGGTTTTTTGGAACAATGTGGGATACCTCTTCTAATCTCACAGCTTGGGGCTCAAACTAAGCTGGCCAGTCATTTCTGGATTTCCTCCCAGGTATGTCAGGTTGGGGATTGTAAGGCACTGCTCCTCTATCCAGAGCTCATCCATGGTAAGACTGAGCCAGGGAGCAGTTCCCACTGTCTGGCTGAGTGAAGGCTTGTTTATCCCCCAGGTCATAACACCTTAGGTCAGGGGCCAGCAAACTGTGGTCTGCTGGCCGAATCTGGTCTGCCTCCTGTTTTTATTTAACCCATGATCTGATTGGGTGCTGATGTAACAAGGGAGAAAGATGCAAACTAGTATGAGCGTTAGCAACAAATACATCTTTTTGTCTTTCTAACTTCATGGAGCAAATAAAGTCAGAGAAGAAATTAATGACTTGAACAGGTAGAATGAAAGACTTCTGTTGTTAGAATATCCCTCACACTTAGATCTCTCAGCCTTGGATCATTGTATGTTAGGGATTCTTCATATAAGCAAAATGAAGTATTATTGTCCCTATACCCAATCCATTTCTATCCTGAAGCATAGAATACGATTATGTTTGTCATTATCTTAGTTTCCAGAGCCACTGATGATTCAGTGACGTACATACTCACACACTCACATAACACTCAGGCGAACATTTAACAGAAGGATCTGACTTAACTTTCAGGAGTGGTAATTTCTTTAATTCTACATATGTTTTTTAAAATATATTTTATATATTAAAATTTGGTGACATTAAGGCTTGTCTTGTAGACAGATAGTCCCATGTCCAGGACACTTTAGGAGACACTTATCTGAAATAGCCTACTCCAGTTCCCCATGAGCACACCTTTCCAGAACACCACAGGTCCCTTGGGAACCATAACATAAGAATGACAAGCTCATACCTGAATGGAGTTTTTTCCTCACGTATGGTGTTAGAAGTTTTCTGTTCTCCTCTTCCCCTCTTATATCCTTTTTTATTCTTTTAAATTCCATAGCAATTTTTAAAAACCTCCCCACACAGTTTGATAGACAATGAACTTTCTCTCATGGGTGGTTTCCACCTGAGGAAAATGGAATAGCACACCCCATGATATTTTTCTTACTTCCTCCCACTCTCCATTACAAATCAGAAGGAGACTGCATCTGTGTGCTTAGCACCAGCTCTGGGGCATATGACTGCTCAGCCACTCTCACCCAAAATAGGATTTCATTCACCAGTTACTGTAAATGACTTGTGACTTCTAATAGACTTTGCAGCAGTGATTCACTTACCCTTGGCTCAGGGAAAGAGGGACTGTAGGTGATGAAGGATGGTTGGGAGAGGGGAGATACGTAGGCAGAACAGCTGTGGCAGAATCCAGCCCTGCCTCCCCACATGCACACACAAAGCCATAACACCCCGCAGTGTTCCGTGCTTTATACCAGGAAAGATGCCACCTTGCATGTTATCCTGGTTGAATCTTACAACAATTCTGTAAAGTAAATCAACACTGTGGAATTCCAAGGGGGAAAATGAAGCACAGAGAAGTCAACTGACTTGCCCAGTGACACATACCTGGTAATTAGACCTGATCTTCCTACCAAAACATGCTCCTTCAGCCTTCTTCATTTCAGTAAGTGGCAGTGCCATCTTTCCAGATGCTCATGTCAAGCACTTTCATATGATTCTGTTTCTCCTGTATCCTTCTTTTAGTCTAGCACTGAATCCCTGCTGGCTTCACTTTTAAAATAGACCCAGAATCTATCACCTCTGCCCCTCCCACCCTATTCCAAGCCCCCATCATCTCTCTCCTGAACCACTGTGATAGTCTTGGCCTCCCTGCTTCTGCCCTTGCTCCCCAAAGTCAATTCCCAACACAGGCAGATAAATCAGGCCAAGCTCTTGACTGGAGTTTAATTCCAAATGAAAGTAGAAATTTACACAGGGGCTCCCATCTGCCACCTCACGCTCATTATCACCCTGACTTTATCTGCCATCGTTGCCCATGCTTGTTCACTCTGCTTCAGTCACACTGGTTTCCTTGCTGTCTCTTGAACAGTTGGGGCCTTTGTACTTGCTTTTCCCTCTGCCTGGAATACTCTCATCCCGGAGAACTGCGTGATTTACTCTCTAACCTTCTTCATATCTTTACTGAAATGATACCTTTTCAATGATCCTCCTGTGTAAAAACCTTTCTCACTCACTCCTGCCACACCCAGAACTCCTTGTTTCCTATCCTTGCTTTGTATTTTTCCATAGCACCATTCATAATCTGACATGTTGCATATTTAACTCATTTGTTTATTAATTGTCTCTTACTAGAAGAAGGTAAGCCCCATTAGGGTGTGACTTCTGCCTATGATGTTCAGTGCTGGATCCCTAGTGCCTTTCACACTACCTGGCTCATAGTAGATTCTCAATAAATTGTAATGAGAGAGTGAATGAATTTTTCAACCTGAAGACTTGAAATCTAAGTATTTCTGCATTTAATAATGCTGCTGGTTAATTTTTATATGATTATATTGATGGAAAACAACTCATTCCCAAAAATACAGGCCTATCTTATTTTATTACACTTTGCTTTATTGAACGTCACAGATATCACATTTTTACAAATTGAAGGTTTGTGGCAACCCTGCATTAAGCAAGTCTGTTGGTGCCATTTTTCCAAGAGCATTTACCCACCTTGTATCTCTGTGCCATATTTTTGGTAATTTTCATAATACTTCAAACTTTTTCACTATTATTATATTTGTCACAGTGATCTATGATCAGTGATCCCTGATGTTACTATTGTAATTGTTTTGGGTGCCATGAACCATGCATATTAAAATGGAAAACTTAATTAGTAAATGTTCTGTGTGTTCTGACTGCTCCACCAGCCAGCCATTCCCCCATCTCTGTCCCTTTCCTCGAGCCCCTCTTTTCCCTGAGACACGGCAATATTGAAATTGGGCTAATTAATAACCCTACAATGGCCTCTAATTGTTCAAGTGGAAGGAGAATCATGTCTCTCACTTTAAATCAAAAGCTAGAAGTGATTAAACTTAGTGAGGAAGGCATGGCAAAAGCTGAGACAAGCCAAAAGCTAGGCCTCTGGCACCAAATAGTGAGTTGCGAATGCAAAGGAAAAGTTAATGAAGGAAATTAAAAGTGCTACTCCAGGGAACACATGAATGATAAGAAAGCAAAACAAACTTACTGCTGATACAGAGAGAGTTCTAGTAGTCTGGGTAGATGATCAAACCAGCCACAGCATCCTCTTAAATCAAAACCTAATCCAGAGCAAAGTCCTAACTCTCTTCAGTTCTATGAAGGCTGAGAGGTAAGGAAGCTACAGAAGAGAAGTCTGAAGCTAGCAGAGCTTGGCTCATGAGGTTGAAGGAAAGAAACCATCTCCGTAACAGAAAAGTGCAGGTGAAGCAGCAAGTGCTGATGTAGAAGCTGCAGCAGGTTATCCGGGAGATCAAGGTAAGATCATTAATGCAGGTGACTACACTAAACAACAGGTTTTTAATGTAATCAGAACACCCTTCTATTGGAAGAAGAAGCCATCTGGGACTTTCACAGCTAGAGAGAAGTCAATGCTGGGCTTCAAAGCTTCAAAAGACAGGCTGACTCTCTTGTTAGGGGCTAAGGCAGCTGGTGACTTCAAGTTGAAGCCAATGCTCACTGACCATTCTGAAAATCCTAAAATCCTTAAGAATTAAGCTAACTCTACTCTGCCTCTGCTCTATAAGGGGAACAGCAAAGCCTGGATGACCGCACATATTTTTATAACAGGGTTTACTGAATATTTTAAGCCCACTGCTGATATCTACTACTCAGAGAGAAGATTCCTTTCAAACTATTACTGCTCATTGACAATGCACCTGGTCACCCATGAGCTCTGATGGAGATGTACAACAAAATTAATGTTGTTTTCATGTCTGCTAACACAATATCCATTCCCTAGCCCTTGGATCAAGGAGTAATTTTGACTTTCAAGTCTTAGTATTTAAGAAATACATTTCATAAGGCTATAGCTGTCATAGGGAATGACTCCTCTGATAGATCTGGGCAGAGTAAATTGAAAACCTTCTGGAAAGGATTCACTGTTCTAGATGCCATCAAGAATATTTGGGATTCATGGGAAGAGGTCAAAATATCAACATTCACAGGAGTCTCAGAAAGCTGATTCCAACCCTCCTGAATGACTTTGAGGGGCTCAAGACTTCACTGAAGGAAGTAACTCCAGATGTGGTGGAAATAGCAAGAGAACTAGAATTAGAAGGGGACCCTAAAGACGTGGCTGAAATGCTGCATCTCATGGTAAAACTTTAACAGATGAGAAGTTGCTTCTTATGGATGAGCAAAGAAAGTGGTTTCTTGAGATAAAATCTCTCCTGGTCAAGATGCTGTGAAGATTGTTGAAATGATAAGCTTAGGTGATAAAGTAGTGGCAGGGTTTGAGAGGATGGACCCCAATTTTGAAAGAAGTTCTACTGTGGGTAAAATGCTATCAAACACCATCACATGCTACAGAGAAAGTTTTCAGGAAAGGAAGAGTCAATCAATGTGGCAAACTCCATTGCTGTCTTATTTTAAGAAATTGCCACATCCCCCTCAGCCTTCAGCAAGCCTGATCAGTCAGTGCCATCAACATCAAGGCAAGACCCTCCACCAGCAATATGATTACAACTCATTAAAAGCTCAGATGGTGACTATCATTTTCTAGCAATGAAGTATTTTTAATTAAGGTATATACATTGTTTTTTAGATATAATGCTATTATACTACACTTAATAGTGTAATATGTAATCAGTAACACAGTATTACAGTACAGAGTGAACATAACTTTTTTAAATTAAAGTATCCTTGATATACAACCTTATGAAGGTTTCACATGAGCAACATCATGGTGACAACAGACACCCCTATTATCCAGTCCCCCCTCACCCCATTGCAGTCACTGTCCATCAATATAGTAAGATGCTATAGAGTCAGTACTTGTCTTCTCTGTGCTATACTGCCCTCCCCATGACCCCCCTATATTATATGTGCTAATCATAATGCCCCTTAATCCCCTTCACCCTCTCCACCCACACACCCTCCCCAACCCCTTCCCTTTGGTAACTAACTGCTAGGCCCTTCTTGGAGTCTGTGAGTCTGCTGCTGTTTTGTTCCTTCAGTTTTGCTCTGTTGTTATACTCCACAAATGAGTGAAGTCATTTGGTATTTGTCTTTCTCTGCCTGGCTTATTTCACTGAGCATAATACCCTCTAGCTCCATCTATGTCGTTGCAAATGGTAGGGTTTCTTTTCTTTTTATGGCTGAATAATATTGTGTATATGTAACCACATCTTCTTTATCTATTCATCTACTGATGGACACTTAGGTTGCTTCCATATCTTGGCTATTGTAAATAGTGCTGCAAAAACATGGGGGTGCATATGTCTTTTTGAATCAGGGATCTTGTTTTCTTCAGGTAAATTCTTAGGAGTGGAATTACTGGGTCAAATGGTATTTTTATTTTTATTTTTGTGAGGAACCTCCATATTGCTTTCCATAATGGTTGAGCTAATTTACATTCCCACCAACAGTGTAGGAGGGTTCCCCTTTCTCTGCATCCTCGCCAGCATTTGTTGTTCCTTGTCTTTTGGATGTTCATCCTAACTAGTGTAAGGTGATATCTCATTGTGGTTTTAATTTGCATTTGCCTGATAATTAGCAATGTGGAGCATCTTTTCATGTGCCTGTTGGCAATCTGAATTTCTTCTTTGGAGAACTGTCTCTTCATATCCTCTGCCCATTTTTTAATTGGGTTATTTGCTTTTTGGGTGTTGAGGTGTGTGAGTTCTTTATATATTTTGTATGTTAACCCCTTATCAGATGTGTTGCTAGAGTAAACATAACTTTTATATGCACTGGGAAACCAAAAAACTCCTTTGGCTTTCTTTATTGTGACATTCACTTTATTTTGGTGGTACGGAGCCAAACCCACAACATATCCAAGGTGTGCCTATAGCTGAAGAACATATGTACAGGAGAAGAAATTGGCCACTGACTTCTGAGATTCACTTAGACTTGGATATGCTACAAGTACAGAGGTTGATTTCATGATATAAAATTGTCTGTGTGTCTCAGAGGATGGGTGACTGAGATATGGGTGTCCTAGGGCTATGGATGTCATCTCTTTAGTCTTCAGCTTTCCTGTCTATAAAATATGCAAGTTGATAGACAATCATTACCCTTCTTTCCACATCAAAAAGGACATCATTTGGTCCACTGAGTTGAATAAAACAGCTAGCTGTTTAGTTTGGGTTGCCTCATGGATATGCATCAAAGGCTTAAACTCTCTGAAGACCAGAACTAAGTTTTCTTTGTTTTGATTCTTTTCTCACAGTCCTAATGTTCTGTACTCAGTTGCATGTCAATGTGCTTTATTGGCACAACTAAAGACAAAATCGCATTGAGTCCTGAAGTCCCATTGGTTTGAAGTCTGTTGTTTGATATACTAGTTCTAAGAAAAATAGCCTGTGTTGCCAGTATCAGAAGCCACTACCACTCTGGGCCATATTTGTGCATCCAGTCCCCACAGTCCATAGACACTTCTGTTTGGTAAAATTAACTTCACACAGAGATCAACATTATATAAGGTATCAAGGAATATTAGAAATCTTCATGCTGGAGATCTTAGCATCCTGTGGATTGGTGTGTGGTTCCAAGTTCAAAAGCATCTTAAATGAAGGGATGAGTGTTAAGATATCAGCTTGGCTTGATCCACATTGATAGGCTATTTCTTATGTGTAACATTAAAGGAAAGTGTGTATAGGAGAAGAAACAAGTTTCAGTGTCTTAAATCTACAGCCTGAAAAAGTTAATATATTTGAGATAATGAAAAATGTTTTAAATCTTGAAGGACCTCTAATGACTGTGATCCGACTGTGATCCTGCTCCTTAAGATTTTTAATGGTAAGAAACTCAGGACAGATCTGTTTTAATATCACAGTCACCACATTTTCATGAGAAGTGGTTGATTTCACTTCAAGTATGAGATTTTGAATGATGTATGTTATTTTAATAGATGGTATTATATAATAGGACAGAATATTTTCTTTCTCCAGAGGAGGACTTCCTTCATTTAATAGAGAAAATATACATTAAAAAGAGCTCAAGCTTGATCACTTTCTCTCTTTCTCTGTCCCTTACTTTTCCCTCCCTCTTACACCCCCAATGCATTTCATCTTGATGAAGTGCCCTAGACTTTTGGTTTAATGCACCAAATACAGACTTGGTCCCTACTGTGTAAACCATTCTGTAAGGATATTAAAGGGTAACAAGATAAACGTGTATGTATGTCCTGCCTTCAAGAAGTTTACATTTTGAAGGGAGGAGGAAGAAAAAGGGAAAATTCATAGCAGCATAACACACATGCCAAAAATGACATAAGTGAGATGCTGTGCAAGGAGAACCATCTGGCAGGAACCCCTAAAGATTTCCTGGAGGAGGGGTTAGAAGAGGAGATCTCAGCGAACGGGGTCAATTCACATCAGGTTCTCTTATGTTGCATGCTTCTCTTTGCACTGAAAATGCTCTCATTTGTAAGATGTCAGCTCATGTGCAACTTTTCTGGCCCTTAGCCATCATTTAAAATGGGGTTCATGCCCACAGTGTCGGTCTGTGAACAAGAATGAGACTGGGTAACAGCCAGACAAATGGAATCCTCCAGGACAGGGAGAAAAACAGAGAGGAAATGAAATGGCATAATCCCAGGAACTGCCAAAGGGAAGGGGTGGGAGAGAGGGCACCTGGGAAAGACTACATGATGTGCTGTTTGTTGTCAACTGTCCAGCCTTTCAGATGTCACCGGAGGACACCGCCACAATTAGCATGCAGCCAGACTCACACAATGACTACACATCTTGGCTTGGTGTTGGCGGCAAGAGTTGAGTCTTAAACAAAAGCAGTTTCAGTTGCAGGTCTTGTGCCAGGCTTTCAGAAAAAGAGAATAAATTAGGCAGCTGTGACAAGCTGTTTGGCTGTAGCAACAATAGTTTGGACTTCCAGTACTGCCTGTCAACCAGACCTTAAAATACATCTTCATTTGTAGCCAGGCAGTTGGAGAAGATTAATTAAAGGCTGTGATTTTTCCCTTTCATGCACACCTTACCCCAACCCTTGTTCTACCACATAAACTCTTTAGTACACCAAAAATTAGGTAGAATCCCTTTCTTTTGTTTATGTGCTGTATACATATTTGTGAACTGCAAAAAGACATAGGGCATTCTCTTTAGGCATGCATTTCAGTTCTACGAACATTTATTGACCACCTACTGTATGCCAAGGATTATGCCTGTTGATGGATAAAAAGCTGTGGTTGGAAAACCCACGCCTTTCATTCATGTCGTTAACAGTGCAAGAGAAATGGCATCAACAATGTGTTTGGGATGTCAGGGGAAGGAGAGGGTGTGCTTTTGAGAGAGTAAGGATCTACTGTATCCATCACCCTAGTCGCCATGATAGCTATGACCAGGTTCACATGTAGTCAGTAGTCAAAAGAGCTGGCTGGAGATTGGTGCCACTCCTTCCACATAAAAGCACAGCATTTTAATGTGTGATGGATTTGTAGAGTCTGTCCAACTTTGTGTTACTTTTCTATGGCTGCTATAACAAATTGCCACAAACGTAGTGGCTCAAAATAACACAAATTTATCATCTGACAGTTCTGGAGATCAGAAGTCTGACACGGGTCTCAGTGCATTGAGATCAAGGTGTTGCCAAAGTTTGTTCCTTCTGGAGGCTCCGGGGAGAACCTGTTTTCTTGCCTTTTCCAGCTTCTAGAGGCTGCCCACATTTTGGCTCATGGGCCCCTTCCCTGTTCAAAGCCAGCAGCGGACAGTGGGTCTTCCCATGGCGTCATTCTGATCTTTTTTTGCCTCCTTCCACTTTTAAGGACTTTTGTGGATTCCCCTGGGCTTCCTGGATAACCCAGGATGCTCTTGCTCTTTTAAGCACAGCTGATAGCACCATAATTTCAGCTACAACTTTAATTCCCCTTTGCCATGTGACCTAACATATTCACAGGTTCCAGGGATTAGGATGTGCACATAATCTGGGGAAAGGAGTAATAGTCTCCCTACCACAAACTCTCATCCAGCCTCCAAAACCGCTGAGTCTGGTCGACTGGATAAGATTAGGGGAGTGCACTCTGGGCTCAGGAGAGAGGAGGGTTACCTCATCTTTGCCAAGAGTGACCTCCTTTCACCAGACCCAGTGCATCAAGGTCACTCATTCAAGGGGAAAAGGATGGCAGCATGTTACATGGAAACAGCAGTTGCCTGGTGATCAAGAGCCTCGGGTTTTAGTTTCTCTTCTATAAACAAACCACCAAAGGACGAGGTAAGTTGTTGGACCTCTTGGCTTCCGTTTCATCCTCTATAAAATGAAGGTGGTGGATTAGATATTCTCAAGTCCCCTGACAATTTCTAGCTCTCCATCGTTCTTTACTAGAAAAAATGTACTGAAAACAGAGAACAGCTGATCTGATGAAAATGTACTGCCATCATTACCGCATCAAAATGCTGGAGTAGTGTTCAAAATGTTATCTATGTACCACTCAGTGTCTGTACCCCTTTTATTCCCTCCTGGCCCAGCCCCATCATCCTGCCCCTGGTGACTGTAATACACAGTGTCCACCCCCAGTCTTTTCCTCCTAAACTGGAAAATCATGCCAAAAGAGTAATGGCAGTGAACTAAGTGAATTAGAGATAAAATCATCACGCTACAGTTGAGACATGGCTTTAAGAAGACTGACTTAGAGTTGTATGAGAGCATATATACTTGAAAGCGAGCATTCTACAGTGACTTGAGAAGGTTGATTCAGCCTTTCAAAGCTTGCGTTATGGCTAAGAAACCCGAGCCTTAAAAGAAATTATACGTATGTAGGTCATTAGACAACCTCCTCCCTCACTACCTTTTTTCCTTTAATCAAAGAACTGTACATATGCAAGTAACTGAATCACCTCTTCATCTCTCCTTTTTTCCCTTTAATCACGACTGAGAGGAAAGTTTCCCGCTAGGCATTAAATTGGGTCAACAGCTAACACAGCATGAGCATAGACAGCAGAGACAGCAAGTGGTATAGCACAGGAGATAAACGACACTGTGGAGCCGCCATTGATAAGCTGTTAAAGAGTGCAAGGACCCTATTAAGATTTAAAGTAATAAAAGATGAGAGGAGATATGGTTACTAGCAGCTGATAAACATTCCTGCCTTATGAAGGTGTTAGCTTCACTTACTGGTGTGGATAATCTCTCATGGTACCCTTCATCCTCAGAGCAGGTCTAAAGAACACCTAGGAAACGTCCCCTTGGTAGTTGCTCAGAGAATAGCTTTGGGTGGCTGCAGGTAGGTCTGAAAACATTAAGTGTGGCAGGCACATGGAGTTGCACCCATTTGCAAAAGCTATCATTGATTTAGCTTAAGAAGAAGGTGTCAAAAAGACATCCTTGACCCTGCTATGTACAGAGAGAAATGGAATTTAATCAGGAGTATATATGGAAATGTACCAAGCTGCAAAAGGGCAGGTATTCTCTGCTCAAGTGTGTGGACAGTTTGAAGCCAATTATTGTTACTGAACAGCGATGTTTCCCCACCATGCAACAGTGTTAATATTGGATGAGGGCAGTCCACACAGTTGGTGGGAGTGTCCATGTTGTTCCTGGAGATCTGAGAGAAGGGGGACATTCCTTCCCATGCTATACCCAGTTAGAGTGTATCAGGCAAACCTGCAGTGGCCAAGAGAATGGGTTAGGAGTGGCACTGGCACCATCCACACTGGGTCCAAACCTAGGAAGAAGGATCATGCTCTACTTGGGTCTATTAGGTCACTCCTGATTCATCTCAGCACCCACCTGTGTGACCAGAACTCAGCACCAGTCTATGGGCTCTCAAACCAAAACCCCATCAGTGCTTGCATACAAGTCTTGGGGGGTCTGTTTCCCACCATCAGTGGGAAAACATGACCACATGATTAGGGCAGCTCAACCCCCAGCACTAGCATCACTCCAGACTTTCCACTGCCTCCAAGAGTAAACCCAAAGGCCACAGGAATTTGTTCTCTTCAGGTCCAAGGTTTACATGGTCGACAAAATAGTGGCCCTCAATGATGTCCATGTCTAAATGCCCAGTAACTTGTGTATGCGTGCGTGCGTGTGTGTGTGTGTGTGTGTGTGTGTGTATACACATATTTATACTGTATTTATATATAACATATATTTGTGTATATTACCTTACATGGCAAAAGGGACTTTGCATATGTCAGTAAGTTAAAGATCTTGAGAGGAAGATCACTCCAGATTATCTGCATGGGCCTGATATAACCAATAAGATGGCAGGAGGGTCAGAGTCAGAGGAGTTGCAATAACAGAAATAGGTCAGAGTGATGCCACTGCTGGCTTTGAAGAAGGAACAGGCCACAAACCAAAGAATGCAGGCATCCTCTAAAAGCTGGAAAAAGCAAGGAAAGGAATTTTTGCCTAGAACCTCCAGAATGTACACAGCCTTGCACCCATTTTTTGACATCTGGCCTCCAAAACTGTTAAGAGAATAAACCTGTTACTTGAAGCCACTAAATGTGTGCTGATTTGTTACAGCAGCAGCAGGAAATAATAGTTTACTTTGTTCTCTGCCTCCAAATTAACCAATTTATGGGTTAATTAACAAGAACACATTCATTTCCCTCAACAGATAACTCACCCTCACCCACAGGTGCTTACCACCGGGTTCCCACAAATACCACAAAGTACTGTAGCATCAGTGTGGGCAGGTCAGCTCAGCTGCTGCAGTATTTTGCTTTCATGTATAATTAACAAAGTGGTTGTCTTGTGTGATGGTTCTGTTTGGAAGGTCAGATCCCTGCTTCCTCTCTTCTGATTTTCTAAACCTGTCTTTGATGAGCATGTATTAATTTAGATGATATAGAAGTTTATAATTAAATTACTAAATTTATAATTAGAATTATAATTAAATATTTTGATAATATAAATATAAAAATTACAATATAATAACAAAATTTAAAGGGAAAAAGAAATCTTGTCATTTGTCTAGTGCCCTAATCTGTGTTACCTAATCATTAATCAGAAAATGGGTGTTGTTTGCCCAAGTAGAAGAGCTGTCCTGTAAATGAAAGCAGTTAATTCCCTCATATACCAGGAACAATGGCCAAGAATGACTCTTGCCTGTAGATCTTCAGATCATCATGAGTTTAATAAGGGCAGTATAGTAGGTAGAATTCTAAGAGAGCCTCCAAGGGTGTACCTGCCCTGCATAATTTCTGGGTCCGTGAATATGATGGATTTTACTTCTATGACTAGGTGTGTTATATAGCACAGACTTTATGACAGGGAGATTATTTGGGTGGGTTTGCCTAATCACCTGAACCCTTTAAAATCAGAGAGTTTTCTCTGGCTTGCAACAAAAGAGGAAATCAGCTTTGAAACAGGAGTGGATTTTTTGGGCCATTGATAGTTACATTAGATATATTGGTGAAGCTACTGCTTCACTTCTGCCATCAAAATTCCACACATGAAGGTCTCTTGTGGCCCATTCTAGTAGAAAAAAAAAACATAGGGCAGGGAATTCTGGGAAATGTAGTTGAGCCTACCAAATTGACATATGAGAAAGTCACTAGAGTCTCTAAAGAGAAATTATGTCTTGGGTTAGGGGAGACAGGAGCCAGCAGCAATCTTAGATAAACAATTGATGGCCCCAGGAGCGGACCTCTAAAGGGCTAAAGGACCTTTGATGATGAAAGAGTAGGTCCTTGGACGGAGGTGCAAGTAAAGGTGCTATAGTAACAGAGTGTTGATTCAGATCTGTCTATCTATCTAGAGAGATTTATTATAAGGAAGTGGCTCATCAAATTATGGAGTCTGACAAGTTCCAAGATCCGCAGTGTGAGTCAGCAAGCAGGAGTCCCAGGAGGGCCGGTGGGGTAGTTCCAGATGGATGGCTGGCAGGCTCAAGACCCAGGAGGAGCCAGTGTTTCAGCTCAAGTTAGAAGGCAGGAAAATAACCAGCATCCTACCTCAGAGGCTATCAGGCAGGAGGAATTTCTTCTTATTCAGGGTATGGTTAGTCTTTTTGTTCTATTTGGGCCTCCAGCTGTTTGGATGAAGCCCACCACAGTACAGAGAACAATCTGCTTCATTCAGTCTATCAATTTAAATGTTAAACACCTCCAAAAACATCCTCACAGAAATACTCAGAGTACTTTCTGACCAAATATCTGAGTACACCATGGCCCAACCAAGTTGAAATTAACCATGCATCATATATGAAGAATATGTGCATTGAAGTCAAGGCTCAGCTTTGCCATACTGGCCAGCCTTTGAGAATCTCAGGCTTTTCACATACGACGTGGGACAATACAGTTATTTCCTATAATAACTATGAGAAACAACTGCTAATGTATACTCCCCAAACATAGTGAGCAGCGACTATATCCCGGCACTGTTCCTCTCACTGCAGACACATTAATAAAGAGAAAGACCATGTCCTTGCTCTCATGATGCTTGCAGTGTAGTAAGAAGAAACAGAAAAAAGCAAATGAGTTATTTATTTAATTGCTCAATGCCCAGTATCACAGAAATTATGTATTCCCTTGCATCTTGGGAAGTAGTTGTTATTTCCCTTTTACAAATGCTGAAACAGAAGTCACTTGCCCAAGACCTCTCTTCTACCAAGTGCCAAAGTATTATTCTCGCCCAGGTCTTCTGACTCCATGCTCCACACTATTTACACAGTCGAGCTCTCTTCTGACAGAAAATATAATAAGCCTGCCATTCTCATATACTTGTAAAACCTAAGTAGAGTCACATCAGCTGATGCAGACAGATGGTTATGACTTAAAATACTAAGAAAACCTATTTAGACAGATGTTTATTTGATGACAAGAAGTATAAACATGACCCTAATTAATGGACTTGCTGAAAGTTACTGGTTGCTGTTAATACAGAAATTTACTAGTGTACGAATACAGAAAGTAAGGCATATGTAGCCACCCAAAAAAGTGAGACATTAAACATAATTCTTAGGCAAGAGAAACCACTGGGAACTAGCCATCTTTGTTTCATGAATTCAAGTGATACTGAGTTTCTATTACTGTAGTGATAAATGCAATAAAGAAAATAAAGGGGGTGGTAGGACCAACTGACTGGGGAGGAGGCCTGTTTATTCAAATTGGTCAGCCAAGATTTCTGTGAGGAGGTGACTTTTGAGACAAGCCCAGGGAGGCAGATATCCAAAATCTGGGGGAAGCCCATTGTAGGAGAGGGAATACAAGTTTCAAGGCCTGGGGTAGAAGAATGAGCTTGGTATGCATGAGGAACAGAATGAAGAGAGGCTGGAGATCTGAGAGCAAATGGGTTATGGTAGCCCATCTGTCTGGAAATGTAGAGAAGAGTCAGATCCTGCAAGGCCCAGTAGATTTGAATGTTATGCAAAGTGCAGGGGGAGCCATTGGAAGATTTTAAGCAGAACTGAAATGATCTCATTTGTATTTTAAAAAATCAGTGTGGCTGCTGTAATGGTATCATCACTTAGAGGGCGCTTGTAGACATCTAGCTCTTCATTCATTCCAGACTTGCCATGGACAAGATGAGGACAAGCAGGGAACTTGTGGAACACCAGTAAGAGTGAAGAACTGCTAGGATCCTGGCTGCGGTGTAGACCTTTGAGTTGTACAAGAGATGTAAATGGTGGCAGTACAGTCCCCTGTTTGTCGCTTCTCTCCATCACATACTGACCTTCGTATGACCTTTTCCACAATTTGGTAACTGGATACCAACAGACTAGCATCAGTTAGTTTTCAGGGTACTGTGGCAGATAGTCAATGGGTTGCCCTTTCAGGTATCAGTGTTCATTAAACCATTTGAAATGCCCAAATTGTCCAAAAGCCCTTAATGTGTGACACTAAGAGTTAGGATTTCTGAGTCTGTAGCATGCTACCTGAAGAGGGGTTCGAAGACAGGATGAGACACATAGGCGGTGATGTCCACCTGCCCTGCCCATGCCTATGCTACCCCTGGCTTAAGACATGAGCCAAAATTTCTCTTTAGCTGGTAGGATAGCAGAAATATTATATATGTGTAATTTTATAAGTCAAAAATTGTCCTTGAAAAGGTACCAGAAAATCAACTCTTACTTTTAAGACTCTATTATTCTAGTGTCTTGACTTCTTAAGTAACACCACAATACTGAGAATTTTATTCCATAATACTATTGAAGGAAAGGAACCCACTGCTGGAAATAGACTTTCTATTTGACGAGCTGTAGTCTTTACTACTAGGGTTGGTTGGCTAGAGGACTGCCCCAGGGATAGTTAGCAGGGAAGAAGGTCATATTGGTTTAGTTGGGGTGGAAGAGGAGTAACTCCAGTGGTGGGCCAGAGTCTGCCAAGTCAAAGTGGAAAGATGAAATGGCAGGCTGGTGGGAAGTCAGAGTTATAATCTGGGGACATTGCACCATGTGTGGAGCTGAACGGTCAAGTCTAGTATGGGATGGTGGATGGCAGTAAGGGTTGCAGGCCAAAGAGATTTAGAGAATGAAGTGAGGAGCAGGGCAAGGGGGAAAGAAGGTCCAGCACATTAGAAGGCTGGGCATTTTAAGAAGCATAGGCAAGAGGGCCCGGCAGAAAGATGGCTCCTTGAAGGTGGAGCATCAATGTGCTTTCGTCAGTTTCTCATCCTGCCAGGAATGTCTGAAGAGAGTTTTTAAAGGGAGATGTTTTCCCTGGTTTTCCTCACTCTGCATATACCTAAATCTTGACTCAAAGAAGTAGATAAGGCCCCTTAGTTAGGTATTTATAAATGCCAATATCTAGGGGTAGTCCTTGAGGTGGTAATGCTATGAAGATAGCATAGAGCTTGGATGAAATAAGGATTATAGCCAGTAGATATACAATAAACTAGAGGATTATATAGTGGTTTCTGGTATCAGTCTTTAAACTCTCCCTGTCAAGACTTGGTCTTAACCCTTAATCAACAGCCTGGGAATCATTTTTAGTCTGGGGTGTATCTTCATTTCTTTATCTCCTTTACTGTCTCATGATAGCTTTCCATCACTTGATCTGGAAAGTAATGGCTGATACTAGATCTTTTAACCTGCATGCTCTCCCTCTCTGTTTTCACTGGCTCCCATGTTCTCCCTATTTTGTTACCGTGGTGTTGAAGGCTCGTCATCAAGATGAGCCCTTTATTGCTTCGCATCCAATCCGTTGATGAATTGCTCATTTCACAGAAGCATGAATGCCATTTTGCTTCCTGGGTGACACAGCTAAACAGTTCCCCCCAACCCTACTTAGCAGAAACTCCCCAGGATATAATTGTTTAATTTCTCGATGCCCAATATCATCTCATTGCTCGTATTATACATTGACTTGCATCCAGGTAAATAGTTATTTCTTCCTTTTTACAAAAGTTGAAACAGAAGTCGCTTCCCACAACCTCCCTGCTACCAAATGTCAAAAGCAAGACTCAACCCAGGTCTTCTGACTCCACACCTGGCATCTTTGTGCAGCCAAAGCCTTCTACCAACAGAAAATATGAGCCTGCAGTTTTCACATGCTTACAAAACTTAAGTGGAGTACATTATGTCATGTGGACAGATGGTTATGACTTTATATACTAAAAAAACCTATTTAGGCAGATGTTTAGTTGACGACAAGTGTAAACATGACCTTAATTAACGGATTGCAAGTTATTTGTTGCTCCTTGTCAGAACTGTTGTTTTTCCTGTCACTCCTTAGACTGTATTAAAAAAAATTAACCATGAAGAAAATTGGCATTTAATAACGCATTTATTCTTTGCCATCAAACCAAACAGAAATCTTCATTCAAAAAAGAATGAGCTTTTCATTTTGGTGTGGGAAATAACAAATAAGAAAAAGAGAATTGAGAAATTGGAGGAAGATCAATCTCTCATAAAACAAAATGAGGAAGTAGGAGAAATGACTCCTTGCAAAGAATTCTGCAGCTGCATAAAGGCTAAGACTGGGCTGATCTCAGAGTCTGAGAGCCTCACCAACATGCCACAGAAACCCTGTTCGCTGCTTGGGCTGATTCTCAACACAACAGCATTCCTGCCTCCCTCCCTGATGCAGCCCTCTATGAAATAGGCCCCAAGCTCTTCAGACAGTTCTCATTCTGCCCTCCGCATTCCCAAGTGACTCCCTGAGGCCTTTAGATTGGGACCTAGCAGGTGGCGAGTTTCCTCCGCCGCTCCCACAGGCCCTCCGACTCCCCAGCCCTGCTGCTTCTTACAGCTTCAGTTCCAGGTACTTTGGAAGCTCCTTCAAATGGATGCTTGCTGAGCAAACCTCTTTTTGAGCCTCTGACTTTAAAAGTCCCGGGACTCCCAGGATCCCCTCCCCTGGCTGCCACCTTTGGGGGTTGACTTGCTGATGCACCCATGTGCCTTCTGTTGCTGCAAAAGTGCAGGGGAAAACTGGCATATGGCAGGAGGAAATGTGCTGAGTTAGAAATTGTTCCTCTTAGAGGGTTGGAAAGGAAATGTGCAATTTGCACCCATCTTAGCAGACCGTCACACTAGTTAATTAAAAGCAACTCCTCCCACCAGTGAAACCTTCAAGGTGGGGTTGAACTGTTTGCAGCTGGGGAGCAAAGGGGAGAAAGGTTTGAATTTTGAGTTCTTCAAATGCAGAAGTTTCTTTCATTCTGCAGACTAGTGAGCTAGCATTCAAGGCAGAAGATATGGAAGAGCAGTTGGGGGGAATTGTCCTCCTATTTCTGTCTCTCCCTGGGTGTCCACCACAGCTGCCAGCTCTCCCCCTCTTCTCTCCTGCTTGTGCTCCAGCCACACTCTCCCTATCCCGCCTGCCCTGGCCAAATCCTTCTAATCGGTCTCCCAGGCTCCAATTTTCAGTTCATCAATCCCTTCATTATTAAGTCCAAGCTCTTCAGCTGGCATCCCTCTGTGACCTCCCAGGGTCAGTCTCCACTCCCGTGTCCTTCCTGGGTGTGGCAGGCAAGTCACAGGGACCATCCTTGTCTCCCACATACCCCGTTCCCAGACCGTCTTTTCAGCCAGACTGCCCTTTCTGTCCTCACCTAAGCACCTTCTGCTAATGCTTCATGGCCATGTTCAAATTCACTTCCTTCACTCCCTGGTACAAGTTAATTGCTCTTTGTCTAATGCCTCTGAAGTACTCCTCTTATTCCAGCACTGTAACACACTTTTGTTCTGCTTTATATTACAGTAGCTTGTATGGCTTTCCTTCCCAGCGACTTTAAGGTTTTCAAGAGTTTGGTCTGTGTCTTACTCATCTCTCTAACCTCACAGTACCTAATAGAGTTCTTTGTATAAACCCAGTGTTGACAGGTGTTTGCTGAATTGAGGACAGCAAGCCAGGCTTCCTGAGGACCTAGAAAGACATAGCTAGAAAGACGGTGTGGACAAGCTTTCTTAAAGATGCACAGGCAAGGCTGACTAAAATCTTATTCTGAGAAAGATTTGCTCTAGGGCCTCTTCACCTCACCACAGCAGATTTGGAAAAAAGGTCAGTGCTGAGGTCATCAGCAATACTTAGTGAGTAACATGAGTACAGGGGCAAATATCAAGTACAAGAGAAAGTTGTCAAAAGAAAGAGTAGAGGCTTTTTTTCACTTTAGGAGCTGATTGTTTTCCAATGATTTTTACCTGAGGCCCCAAAATGCATTCTATTGTTAACTCTAAAATAGTTGTACGTGAATGTCCAGCCATATATGTGTGTACACACACACACTTGTATGTGTATATACATATGTGTGTGTGTATATATATGTCCCAATTATATATAATACATATTATATATACACATGATATATGCATATATTTATTCCAGTGTGTTTTTCAAAATCCTATGTTACATAGCACATTCTAGAGGAATCTAAGTCTGAGACATAAGCACAGTAACCTGACTGGACCCACTGCTACAAAGCAACATGGTTCAGACCATCCCGAGCAAAAGGGGCTCTGGGGGGAGATCCTCACGCCATGACATGTGCAGCCTGCTTTCCCCAGGTTATTGGTTTTCTCTGGCAGTATGAATAAATTTCTTCCCTACTATAAGACTTAAAGCATTGTATTTAGTTTAGTAAATTTTTATTTGAGTCACAAATACAGATTTGGCATCTCTGTATAGTCACCTCCGACTGTCATCTGCTCTGCTTGTCTCTCTTCTGGCACAGTGACTGGAACCTGTGTCTCAGATGTCACAACACTTCACTTCCCTGAGCACATGCCCAGAAGAGGAGGGACAGCCACATCTCCCACTGTCAGGGGTGGTGGAGAAGTGGAGAGTCTGGGCCAAGAGAATGAATGCCGAGCCAAGGCAAGTGGGACTAAAAATGGCTGAGGAATCCCATATACTTAGAATTATCCCTATCTGTATATTAGAGGGAAAGGAGTTGGTCCTGGTAATAAACCTTTCTTTTCCCAGCTATATTAAGTTTACTTACGTTTTCCCCATCAGACTGTTTTCACAGTGCCCTCTACAGGCTATTTCCAAAACTACAGGATTGAGGCAGGCCTTGGGGCCTCCCACTGCTTGTTTAGGAATTCCTTCTAACCCAAAGCTTTGTTTATGTAAGCAATGGGTTATTGATTTGTAGCTTCTTAAAAAAGTGAACTCTTCTATCCCACTGGAAGGAGGGACTCACTCTCGTAAGAGATCTCTTTGTAAAGGTCCTCTAGGATGTGAAAGTCTCCCCGTCTCCTGAACTGGGCAGAGAGGCCCCAAGCTGTCCTTGAAGACGTGATACAGGAACCTTGACATGGGCTGAAGGGTTGAGAACATTGAAGCATTTTCTGAACACATCACTTTGCTGACAGTTAGCCTCATATGAAATGCTCCTCTCATCCTTGGATCATACTAGTTTTTCTCTGGTGAAATTTTTATTGTAGTTATTCTGCATCTGTCAGAACTTCATGTCTTTTTAATTTATCCTTTGCAAAAACAAAATCACTCTGAGCTTCTTGGTTTCTTTTAGCTCTCTCTTAAAGGAACTCTAAACAAAAACCTCCATGTCATTACAACAAACAGGTGTTTTCTTACTGGATAGTTTCATCGAATGCCCTATCCATGTATTTTGGCTCATTCTAAGCCACTATCATGTAGAAGCTCACAAAAATTGTTCTCATCCCCACTTATTATTCACTATCCCTCTGCATGTTAAAGATTACTGAGGCAGTGCAAAAAAATAGGAAAGCAACAGATGAGGTCTATGTACAAATGGAGTTAGTACACAGCATTCCTCAATTTTGAGTGGGGCAGGGCTTTGAAAACTGCTTCTGATGGGCTAAATCTTTGCTTTTTTTCTTTCTCCCCACCCCTTAAATAGACACAGAATCACCTATATTCTTATAACCGATAACTCTGATTTATCCTGCCAGAGAACACACTGTTCAATCTATTGGGAAAAAATGAACTCCTGTAAGATCCCAGCATTGCATTGTGTTTATAAGCAAATGTTGACCAAGTGGCCCGAGTACCTATTCAATTCCAACACTTGAGTTGTATATTCTGCACCCAGTGATAGTTTCATTTCATTATAGTACAGGACAAAGAAAATGAATATCAGACCTGGGCTAAGTCAAGGGCCAGTGAAATTTTTCTGTAGAGGCCTAGATAATAAATATTTTTAGCTTATGGGCCATATGGTCTCTGTTGTACCTACTCAATTCTACTGTTGTAGTGCAAAAGCAGCCATAGACAGTAGGAAACACATGGGTGTGGCTGCGTTCCAGTAAGCTTACTTACAGAAACAGGTAGCAGCCTGGATTTGGCCCACAAGCTCTTGTCTGCCAATACCTGGGCTCAATTATTGCAGGGCCACTACTGATAGATGTGCAAGCTGGGCCCAGCCAGGGGGCGGGGCAAGAGAACCTGAAATCCAGCCCATGCTCTGCTTCTCTCCACCTCCTTCCACAAGGGCACTGTGGTTTGCACAAAGGTACTGTCTGCTCCTAGGCTGTGTCTAGCCAGAAGGAGCACCTTTCCTAATGTATTAGTTAGGGTTCTACAGAGAGACAGAACCAATAGAATGTGTATACACAGAGAGAGATTTATTATAAGGAATTGGTTCACACAGTTATAGAAGCTGGCAAGTCCCAAGATCCACAGTATTAGGCAGCAATCTGGAGACCCAAGAGAGCTAGTGTATAGTTCCCATCCATGTCCAAAAGCCTAGGGACCAGGGGAGCTGATGTTTCAGTTCCACTGTGAAGGCTGGCAGGTTAGAAACCTAGAAGGGACCAATGTTTTGGCTTGAGTCTTAAGGCAGGAAAAATTCCCTCTTACTCCCAGGGCTGTCAGCTTTTCTGGTCTAGCAGGCCTGCAACTGATTGGATGAGGCCCACCCACATTAGGAGGAGCAATCTGCTTCACTCAGTCTACTGACTCAAATGTTAATCTCATCTAGAAAAACCCTCCCAGTCCCTTCAAGAATAATGCTTGACCATATCTGAGCACTTCATAGCCCAGTCAAGCTGACACATAAAATTAACCATTATAATTAATTTACAAAAGGGTGCCAAATGGGGTAACAGTAGTGCTGAGTACTGTGCATTCTTTAGTGGGCTTTATTTCAAAAGTAGGATCTCACTACATCTGTTTTAGCATTCGCCTCACTCTTTATAGACATAAACACCGTCCAAACAGTAAATGGGTAGGTGCCATCGTCAGGATCCTTTGACTACAAGGACCATTCATTCCCCTGAGTCAATGGAGGGCCTACACAGAGTGGAGGGACAGAAGCAGAAGCACAATAGGCTATGTGGCATGGCAGGTGGGAACTGTTTCCTCTCATAGAACCACCCATGGCCCCCCTTATCTTTGCCTCTCTTTATTTCTCACCCATTTCTGTTTATTCATGATTTGCCCCACCCCTGGCTCAGTGGGTCCTTTCATTTCAGTCACCTGCACTTCCGCCTCCAACCAACTGATCTATTGCTTGTCCCAGCCCCAGATTACAGGAGAGGGAACAGATTTTCCTAGATTAGGATTAGTATCAACCTTTGATCCAATTGACTGTGACTGAAATGAATAGAGTCACATGGTTCAAGCATGGTTTCCTGGGCCCACACGAAGGACTGGGAGTGAGTAGTGGGAGCAAGTCCAGAGGAGATGCAGACTCTGCTGGTACCCCAGGGAAGGAGAACTCTCACGACATTGGGTTCATTTGGTCAGGGATTGCTATAGTCTGAATACTTGTTCCCAAACCTAACTCCCAAGATGCTGGTATTAGGAGGTGGGGCCTTTGGGAGAGGACTAGGTCGTGAGGGTGGGGCCCTCATAGATGGGCCTAGTGTCCTTGCAAAAGCAGCCCAGGAAAGCTCCCTTGCCCCTTCTGCCATGTGAGATCATAGCAAAAAGATGGCTATCAGTGAACCAAGTGGTGAGCCCACACCAGACACCAAATTTGCCAGTACCTTGATCTTGGACTTCCCAACTTCCAGAATGGTAATAAATAAATGTCTGTTGTTTATAAGTAATATGCAGTTTATGTTATTTCATTATAACAGCCCTAACTCACTAAGACAGGGATCTTGTTGTGGTTATTGCCAAGCTGTATGACCCTTTACAAAGTTTGTTCTTGCTCAAGAATTGTGATTTAGGCCACCAATCTCCATCTTAGAATAACAGATTAAAAATAGGAGAAAGGAAGGCATGATTTTTCACATTTTAACATCCGAATCCTTTTCTCAAGTAAGATCTTGTATGGAACTCCAGTATATGCAACCAACAAGAGGGAGTTGCTCTGGTGCAACTGGAGAAGAAAGACCAAGAGCGCCCCTCACTGTTCATTCCCCTTCTTGACCTCCCATCAGCCCCAGCGGTGGCTGCTGAAACTTTTCCAGGGAACCAGTGCTGCTGATATCACTCTACAAAAGGAAATGAAGTAATTTGGGGCAAGAACATTTTCTACCAGCTTTTGTTGGCAGAAAACACTTTTCCCTTTCAAGTTCCCCCACTTTAAACTTCTTTGTTGCACATATATTTAGAATAGTTCTATAGAGATTAATGTATAAGTAAGGCTTAATATAATATTGGTAATTGACATTTCATTGGGTTTAAGCAGCCACTGGGAAGAAAGTAAATAAAAATAACTGCACAAAGGAAACTGCTATTAGTGTTTGCTTGCGTATGAATGAAATAGCATATCAGCTGCGCAAGATGTTTATCCTGATAGAAGTTTTTTCAGTTATTGTTTGTATTGATGTATATTTACATACAATGAAATGCATAGCCCTTAAATGCACAGTTTGATCTGTGTTGACATATGCATCTAGCTGTGTAACCCACAGCCTATCAAATATGTAACATTTCTATCACCCCAGAAAGTTCTCTTGTTTGTCTTCCCCCCAAAAATTCCTCCCTACCTAAAAGCAACCACAAATGTGATTTCCATCATCTTCATGAGTCTTTCTATTCTATAACTTCATATAAATGGAATCATATCATATCCAGTCTTTTGTGTCTGGCTTCTTTCACTTACCATTATATTTTGGGGATTCATCCATGTCCTAGTGTAAGTCAATAGCTCGTTCCTTTTCATGAGTAGTTGTAGCTCCAGGAGTAAGGGGATTCCCCTCCCAGGACAATTTCCCCTATGAATCTGGTGAAACGGAAGTAAGGCAAGGGGAAGGGCGGGTTAAGAGAAACTGTTTTTATTGCTCACCGCTTGCTTGAATTCCCTAGCCAGGCCCGGCCCCATTCCCTCCAGCCACAGTGCACGCTCTCCTTCCCCCATCTGCCCCTTCTGGGAGGAACTCCATGGGCGGAAACATAGTGACTGACTGATACCAGAGCAATTAGGCACCAGAAATGGAGGGGAGGAGAGAATGGCTGTTTTCTCTCCGCCCAGTGCCCCAGATCTACCAGGGGCTCTGAAACATCCATTGGTATGTAAATGGACTAAGGGTAGGCAGGAGATTCTGGAAATTCTGCCATTTACCCCACAGTAGTGTTCTATTGTTATGAATGAATATACTACAGTTTATCCATTCTCCTGGTGATAAACATCTGGAATAGTTCTAATATTTGGCTCTTATGAAAAGCTGTTATCAAAATTCTGTGTGAGGCTTTTTGTGGACATATGGTTTCAATTTTCATGGATAAATACCAAAGAATAGAATTAGTAGAAGAGGGAATAATGGGGGAGATGAGTCCCTAGGGGAGTCATAAGGGACATGTATATTGATCTGTCAAAAGAGTTTTCCAAGATGACTGTCCATTTTACACTGTCACTGGCAATATATGAGCATTCCGGCCAATGCTTGATAGGACCAGCCTCTCAAATCTTAGCCATTCTAGTGGGTATATAATAGTATCTCACTGTAGTTTTGTCTTTGTATTTTCCTGTAACTAATGTTTTTGATAGCCTTTTCAGGTATTTATTGGCCATTCATCTATCTTCCATGAAATGTCTGTTCTATTTTTGGTCTTTAAAAAAAGTTGTGTTGTTCTTTTTTCATTACTGTATTGTAGGAGTTCTGGGTACAAGTTCTTTGTTAGATAGAGATCTGGCAAATATTTTCTCCCAATCTGTGGTTTGCTTATTTAATTGAAGGTGTCTTTTGATGAGCAGTTCTACATTTCTGAAATTCAATTTAGGAATATGTTTCTTTTATGGTTATTGCTTTCTGTGTTTTAAGAAATATTGCCTTCCCTAAGGTCACAAAGGTATTCTTATATTTTCTTCTAGAAGATTTATACTTTCAACTTACACATTTATGTCTATAATCCACCTTGAATTAATTTTTATGGATGATATGAGGTAGAATTCAGAGTTCTTTTCTTTTTCCAGATGGGTATCTAGTCATTCCAGTACCATTTATTGAAAAGATTTTCTTTTTCCATTGAGTTGCTTTGGTGCCCTTGTTGAAATGCATTTGACCATATATGTTTAGGTATACTTTTTGGCTTTTCAATTTTATACCATTGTTCTATATTTCGTCTTCCTTACATCAGTACCACACACTTAATTTCTGTAACTTTACTAAATTTGTAACATTAGTAAATTTTTGAAATAAGGTTGAGTAAATCCTCCAACTTTGTTCTTTTACTTCAGAAATGTTTTGTCTAATCTGGGCCTTTTCTCTTCCATATACATTTTAGATCAAGTTTATCAAACTAGTCACATCCTCCAATAGGAACCAGGGATACCTCAGCCTTTTGATACTACAAAGCCTGTCTTCTACAGCCCTTGCTGGTTCACTCTGCTCTGGATTGCAGCCCTTTGTGGCCCTGTACACCATGAGTATATATGATGAATAAATTGCTATCGATTTCATTTGTCTGGTGTTGGGCATTGTGTATTCAGCTATCTCCTATAATTTGGGGCAGGGGATCCCTCCCTTACCCAATGGGTGACTAGGAGGTGATTAAAATAATTGCACATTAGTACATACGGGTATACCCTATTCTTTTTAACAGCTGCAAAGAATTCCATAGTATAAATACAAACTAATTTATTTATGTTGTTCTCTATTGGTAGACATTTCATTTCTACTCTTTGGTCTCACAGCAATGTTCTAGTGAATTTCCTTGAATGAAAGGCATCTCACATCTAAAGGAGTAAATTCCTGGAAGTTGAAGTATGGATCAAGGACTCTGCACATTTAAAATTGTGATAAACTTACCAAATTACTCTCTATAGAATGTACAATGATTTTGACTCCCATAGGCATGTCTGAGAACCTAGTCTCTATACCCTTGTCAACCCAGGATGTTATCAACTTTCTGATACTGGCCAAGATGCTAGGTGAGAAATGTCAAGTCACTGTGCTTTTAGTTTGCATATTCTTATTGGAAGTGGAGGTGTCTTTTCGTATACTTAAAGTCTTTTTCTTATTGATTTGAGGAAGCTCTTCCTGAATTAAGTAAATTAGACCTTTTTCTGTAATATGAAATTGAAAACTTGTCCTTTATCATTTGACTTAGCTGATAGTAGGTTTTACTGTCCAGATTTTTATTTCATCTTACATTGTCAAATTCATCTTCTTTTATGGATTTTGGTTTTTGGTTATACACAGAGAAGTCTTCTCAATTCTGTGGTTCTACAAATTCTGATGATTTTGTCCAGTTTGTTATGGTTTAGTGATTACATTTAAATCTTTGATTCGTCTGGAATCTATACAAGATAAAGATCAAGACAAGATATAAGACAAGATAAAGATCCAAAACTTTTCTTTTTCAGTTGACTACTTGAGAATAATTCATCTTTCTCTACTAACATGCAGTGCCACCTTTATCAAATAGCAAGAGATTGTTTCTGATCTGTGGTCTATTCTATGGATCTGTCTTTTCACGTACTAATCCATGGATCTGTCTTTTCACGTACTAATACAAAAGTGTTTTGATTGTTATATATTTAAAATGTTTTAATGTCTATTGCAACCTGCATTTGTCTTCTTTTTCTTATTCCTATTTTGTTTTTCCATGTGAACTTTAGAATCATCTTGGCTACAACTCCATGAAAAAATTCTATTGCTATTTTTGTTGAGATTGTTCTAAATTGCACTAAGTTAAGGAGAATTGAATCTTTAAGATGCTGAGTTTTCCAATTAAAGTATCCTATATGCATTTCAATTCTTTACAGGTTTTTATACCCCTGAACAGTGTTTTAAAGTTTAGTTTATACAGATCTTGAGTATTTCTCATTACATTTATTCCTAGGTGTTTATATAGTAGTGTTTCCTTCCTTTGAGATTGTTCAACTAGTTATAATTTACAAATATTAAGACTGTTGATTTCTGGATATGACCTTCCCCAGCCATCGAATTGAATTTGTTATTATTTATAATAGTTTTCCAGGTATATAGCCAGATCTCTAAATAATGATTTTACATCCTTGCTCCCAGTTTTTATAGTCCCTACTTCTTTCCCTATCTGTTTTGGGCTGGCCTTCAAGGTACTGCTGAGTAAAAGATGAAGGATATTTTTACGTTATTCTTGACTTTAACTTCCATGGTTTTCCCACACCAAATATTAACCAAGTATCCACTGTGTTCCAGGTACCAGGATATAGCAAATCTAGCCATCACTCAAGACTCAAGTCAAATCTACCTTCTGCCAGAACCCCTTTTGATCATCTCAAGAGGAAGTTGTCTTTGTCTCCTCTGAACTTCATATACTCCTCCCCTGTGACCCTTTCTCCTTTTTATCCTGTTTTACAGTCATTTGTGTCCTTGTCTTATACGTTCCCCTAAAATTCTATAAGCCCAGGGAAGGCAGTTTTCAGCAACCATCCAGTCATGCTCAGAATTCTGCCTTGCATACAGCAAGGACTCAATATTGTGCTGCTCCATTAATTGTTAATTAATATGAAAATCTGCTCTAATAAACTTTAACTAAACATCTGCTCAAATAAAATCAGGATTCTCATACAGAGCACTTAGCCATGAGAAATAAATATAAACCCAACTGACAGAAACACACATACACGTACTCAGCACTAGCCAAAAAGGGAGGGGGGTGCAATATTTACCTTTAAATTATTATAGAAGGAATGAAATAGAAAGGAAAAAGCTGCTGGCAGCTGGGGAGTGTGGAATTTTTGAACCTTGATCAGTTCTCTAAATCTAGACGAAATGATATAAATCATCAAGTCATTTCGTGCCTTTTGAGTTGAACCTCAGAATCCTTTTCTCTACAGTGTCCCTCACTAGAGGTAATAGAGTGAGTGACCCTTAACATCGGTGTTTGGCCTCTTTGTCAAGTGCAGTTGGTTTTATCTGGTGTGGAATGTCTTCTGGACTTTAAGTTCCTATTTTTAGCTTCTCTGTATATCGTTGGCATTCACTTTCACCCCCACCCCCTCACACCGGTGATTTTCCCACATACCCCTTGCACATCCACATAAAAACATGTAATGCTGAACCGAGGCTGTTTCAGGAGGACTGTTGTCAGCCTGCTGGCACCTCCCTGCCAACATCCTCAGGGGCCTGAGTGAGGTTGGACATAGGGAGGTGGGTATGAGAGCTTGAATTTACTGATTCCTCAGGTTGTAAGTCATAATAGGAGGAAAGTGTATGGAGGCTGAGAACCATGATCTGGGCCCTAAAACCTGCCACACTGGCTGGCACGTATTTGGCACTTAACAAATGTGTGTTCCATGAATGAATGACTAAGTGGGTCAGTGAGTAAGTGAATACTCTTGAGTGTCAACCGCAGATGGATCATGAACTTTCACTACAGGCTTTGCTAATTTTTCAATATAATGGAAGTTGGCAGCGTATATGTTTGCACTTGCTTTAGAAAAGTTCCTTAACCTGATCTTCGTGCAATATTGTGAACTTTGGGTTGTTTACCCAATAAATATGATTATTAATTCATGCATTTGAAGAACACATGCATTAAAAGCAACAGCAAATCCTTTAAAGCTTTGTGCCCTGTAGAAGAGGCCATTTCTTTCATGTTCAGAGAAAAATCACTGGTGCTGATGGCAATAGACCTGGTCTGTCAAATCTCTAGTCATAGCCTATGGAGGAGACAGCCCACGACAGGCTACCTGTATTGTCGTTTCTGTGGTTGGCCAAACTGGTACTATCAGTATTTAACTCAAAGAACGGCTTTGTGTTTGGGGTCATTGTCTGGGTATCATGACAATTACTTTGTCCCAGTCTTGATCTTTCAGCACTGTCATCATTCCTTCCTCTCTTCCTTTGCCCCCAGCATTGGTATAAACTCAGTTTTGTGGGTGCACACTGCCTGTGTCAGCTCTTGGAGAGGACAGCTCCGTTCCTCTGGCTCCCGGTCCTTTCCTCTCAGCCAGCTCTTCACCGCACGCTGGCCATCCATTATTGATGACCCAACGGCACCTTCTCCACCCATGTTCCCAAAGCCCTTGTGCACCGCTGAGCAGAGTCAGGTGCAGGACCTAGTGGGGGGCCATTGCTTGCTGCTCCAAGGCTGCCAGGGTGCCCTTTTCTCCTTGGCTGCCAGAGAGGATGCTGGGCACCACAGACCCACAGCAGCGGAGCAGCCAGTGTTAGGGACGGTCCGATCCTCTCCTCTGTCCTCTAGGAAGTAAAAGGATAGACTGTTCATTTTCAGAGACCCCCTGGGTATAAAGTACTGAGCTTTGTCTTTCTGGAATGGGCTGATCCTAGGCTCTTGACCTTTACTCCAACACATCGGCTGCGCATTCGTTAGACTGGTTTTTTTTGCGCTCTGTTTGGTCAGACAAAGGAGGCTAATGTGTGTTGTTAGCTTAGTTATTGGGGGCAAGCACTGGAAGACAAGAAACTGGCTTTCTCTGCTGCCACCTTCTTATATAAACAAGTTTTGACAAGATACAATTGGGTAGAATAATTTCGATGGAGTGCCCTTTCTGAAGCAGATTCTCTGCTTGAGGATTCTGCAGAGCAGGCTAGAGCCACCCCCTGGGACCTTCTACCTTCACATTTGTATGCATAATTCACACACACTATGGCCTTCCACATGTCCACAGCCAGCTGCGCCTGAGGCTTCGTATGACACAGGCCACTGCTTTAGGGAATGTCAGCAACCCAGACCCTTCCAGGGATGCATTTGACTCTGATTCCTCCTGAGATGGTAGATTTCATGTTTGAGAATTCAGAATTCACGTGGACCAGGGTAATGTTGGCAAAAGACAATCAGATGTGTACTTCCCAGTTCCCAAAAGTTAACATAGGTATTCTTCTGGACAGGATAAGGAAACCGGGCTCTACTGGGTCCCAGGAACCCAGCAACCTTGTTTTAGGATTATTCTCAGAAGTGAGGCAGTGGTTCGTATAGTCACTCTAGCTAAGAGGAGGGAAGACTGTCTTTCTAGTCCTAATCTCCTATGAAGGACAACGCACCTAAAGCTTTTCACGCCTTGCTCACAATAGTATCACAAAAGAAACAGCCCTTTGCTTGACAAAATATTTTAATGAAAGCAAAACAGAGACCAAGAACCTCTTGTACTACTGGTCCTGCCTATTTCACATCTTCAAAGTCCTTTAATAATCTCCATTATGTGACAACGTGATTTTTATCACACAACCTCAGACTCTTACATTTTTTAAATAATTCACCAGCAAGAGCCAATGTCAGAACTAAATGCTAATAAGATTTGGTCTGGGAGACTAACATGGTAAGATTATTAATGTTTAATGCACTCACATCAAAGTGGGATAATCCTGCTACTGAAGGTCAAAAAAGCCTTAAAAAAAACAGGGGGGAAAACATTATCATAGCTGTTCCATTTTTCTCATTCAAATGAATCTAGCATAAACTTATTATAGCCAATCCCAGGGTAGCCATTTCCTGGTGATCTGGCAAATTCCCCATGTATTATTCACATGGTTTGTGCCTTTCCTCTTCCTCTTTGTTCTAATGATAATGATGAAAAGCATCTCTGGGATACACTGCATCTTCTCAGCACTCCTGTCCTTGTCATTCCAAAAGGCTGATGTTGGGTTTTATCACAATGGTTGAGATACACAGCTGATTTGCATAAAAAATTGTGGTTTGGTTTTAGAGCTGTGGTCGTGGATGGGATCACTTCTGATGGGAAAAGAAAGAATGACCTTCAGAGACACTGTAGGAAATTGCAAAGAATTCTGCTCCCAGTTCCCTTGTTAAACCAAAAGATTAGAAGGGTCAAGATCTATTTCATTTTCTTTAGGTGGCGTTAGGAAGAGGCGCCAGCAGAAAACTCCAGTGCTAGGGTTTCCAGTCACTGAAAAAAGAAGCAACTGTGTTTGGGTGCTGTGTGATGCCCATCAAAGGGCACCAGCTCCTGGCAGCAACCTGGAGTCACTGGGTTCAGTGTGCTCATGCTTGCAAAGGGGGGGCCCCCCACAAGTGTCTCTGCGGGGTGTGCTTTCTGGTTTCAGTATTAAACTTCTCCATAATCTGGCTGGTAAAATTTTTTTTTGGTACCCAGCTTTAATATGCCCTGGCAAATATTGTTCCATAGCTTTGAGATAAGTGCACCCATGTAAAACTCTAGAATAAATTCTTGTGCACTTTTATCACTCATTATTTTGCCAGGAAACATTAGAGAAGAAAGCTATAAAGTGGCCAATTAAGTGTTCATGTTTTTTTGTTTTGTTTTTGCCTTTCCATTTTTTTATGTTTTGGTGGGAGAAGAATCCATCTTAAGCTGTAAGGGCCAGGTCCTGGTTTTAGCTCTGCCCATTAACTTAATGTGTTTCTTTATGTAAAGATCTGATTCTTTCTAGGAATTAATTTCTTCATTTGTCAAATGGAGCTAATAATATCTGCCCACTGATCTACTAGCTAGTGTGGATAGATGGTAGATATGGATAAAGTAAAATCACACGTGTGCAAGTGTTTGCAAAATTCCCTAAATGTTTAGATAGTGTTTTCTCATGTGAATTACACTCCTACTGCAGAAAGTCAGTTATGAAGATTGAATGTCAAAAGGCTTAGAAGAGACCCTGACACATAAATAACACTTATAGATGACAGCTGGGAGACCAAGCAGTGGGGTTTACCACCAGTCCCTTCCATAACCCTCTTCTCATATGGAGCAAAGGAACCCAACCAGCCTCAAAGGTCACTTCAATGCTAATATTCTTTGGTTTTGAGGACTTTGCTTTTCTGGAACCTCACATTCCTGCTTTCCAGACATTTGCAGAGTTAGTTGTCCTATTGAAGTGCATGAGGCATCAACAAGGAATGACATTGGAGCTGGAATGACCTTGGAGCTCTAGCAACTTGAGTTTGAATTCTAGTTCTGCCTCTTGCTTGCTGGGTGTGATCTTAGGCAGCCTTCCTGAGTTTCTTCATCTAGGAATGGTTAGACCACCTCCCTCGCAGGGCAGTTAGGGGTTGAAATGACACAGATGACACAATCAGGAGAGGCTGCAAAAATGAAAATGCAGGGTTCCTTGTTCAAACCCCACTAAGAACATCCAGATGACAACAGCACAGCATTAAACCAAACACAGGCCTTCTGCACACAGAGTCCCGGGCAGTTGTGTGGGACACGCCCTTGAGGACGGCCCTGAGCAGTTCCTGGACCTTGGCAGCCTGCCGCCTCCTAGGCACTCCATGAAGACGGCTTGCTTTTCTGTCTTTTCCTCTTTTCTTTTCTCTCTTCTCTCCTTTCTAGCTATATATCCCTAGGGAGAGTCGACTTTACTCTTAAACTTCCTTCTGCTATTTCTCTCACAGTCTCTTTGGATGACTAAACTGCTTCTTCCTTTTTGTCCCGAAATCAGGGGGTGGGGAACAGGGTGGGTAGAAAGGATAGAGAATGTATCTTGAGACAAAGAAACAAGAACAGAGAAAAATGAAGGCATTAGGAGAAGATAAAATCCTGCACTTACCAAGGATATCATTTTGCTTCTGTGTGTCTAAGTACAGTTGAGGCAGATCAGTTATGAAGTGGCCTCATATATTTCCTTTCCCAATGGCCAGCCATTTCCATGAAATAAAATCACCAAACATTTTCTGAGGGCTTGGCTCTCTTGTCTCTGAACTTTATCATTAACAAAGTATTTTTTTATGCATTATTTTATTCAGAATTCACAGTATGCTACTCATATCTTCATTTTTAGAGGAGATAAAGTGATCTTCCATAGTTTCTCTGTCGGTTGGGAATGTTTCTCCAAATAACAGAAAATCAGAATTACTGTGTCTGTATTTGAGAAGAGGTCCTCCTAACAAAAGGTTTGGAAGCAAACTGCTGCCCCAGGGGTGGGACACCTCTTTGGTGTCCTGGTTCCTTTGTGCTGTTCTCCTGGCCCTTCCTTCAAGGCCACAGGATTGTTGCTCTGGCTCAAGGCTTCATAACCATGGTCAAGAAGAGAAAACAGGGGATCTGTCAATATCATCCATATTGTTTCCTTTGCTCATGAAAGTTAAACTTTCTCAGGCATCTTGTGGCTTGCAGACTTGGCTTATGTTTCATTGGCCAGAACTATATCCCATGGAAGGGCTTAGTTATGTAAAAGGCTGAGAAAGAGGATGTTTAGCTTTTCCAGCCTTTGTATTGGTGGTGAGAGGGAAGGGTGTTGAGACACTTCTGAGTGAATCACACAGCGCTGTAGGCCATTGTGACAGCAAGTGGTAGGGACAGAGACTGAACATGAGTGGTCCCATCCTTAGTTTAATGATTTTGCCAGTCTGTCATATCGCTCTTCCTTTAAAATATATGTTCAGCACTATCCAACTTGGCCACTTCCTGAGGACAGAAGACAGAAGTCACTCCACATTATGGAAATTTAAAAACAGGAATACCTTTACTATGCCTTGCCTTGGGGCTCCTTAGAGAACCTTCTCCAAGTTGTGTAAAACTGAGAGATAGATGGCCTATAGAATTTATTGCTCACATGAGAATGCTCTGCATTTGAAGTTTCATGGAACTACTAATATATTTGGAACCCATAACAGAAATTGTGTGAAACATGACTTTAGGTTCAAAGCCCTCCCAGGTTTAGGTTGCTTCTCCTCCCACCCTGCTTCAAGGCACAACTAATTTGTTTTTTGGTAGGAATTATTTACATATGAAGATCATATTTGGATGCTCTTAGTAATTTATTAAACACACTTCCCTAAAGCAAGACTGGAGTCATAAATACACACAGATATCAGCTTGAGAGATTAAAACAAAAGCCAAGATAGAATATCTCCACTGTAATCACCACATGCAGTTACCACAGCAGGAAAGCAAAGCTGGTAAGTCAGTCCAAGGTGGAGAAATAACAGAATCTGGAAATGTAAATATGCTTCTGCTTGAGATATGTGAAATAACATTATCACCAGCTTCTTCCTTTTTAGCTAGGGAATGTGTGTGAGGAATTTGTGTTGTGTTTTCTTTAAATGCTCCCAGCAGTAAATTGGAAGTATAGTACCTGGTAAATGTTTAGTCAGTAGTTGAAACATTGAATAAATCATGAAATCTGTGGAAGGTGAACTGAATAATAGCTGCCCTGGAGAGAATTGTAATTCAGTGTTGTAAAATAAATCTCCTTGCATTTTTCTGGAGAATCTTTTATTTTCAGCAAGGTGGTGGAGTTGATACTCCTAAGTTAATTAAGATTTTTGACATATTGGAATGCTACTGAACCTAACAGTAATGTTTAAGAACTACCATTTATGAGCTAGGCACCAGGTTAGGCAATTTATAAGCTTTAGGTTATTAAATTCTCACCCAGCCCTGCACAGCTCTTAGCTCTGTTTTTAGAAATGCGTAACTAAGACCCTGAGGGGCGTGTAAATAAACCAAGGCCACAGCTGGGAAGGAGTAAAATTCTTTCACCATTTATTCATAAACCTAATTTCTTCACAGGCAGTGTGGCAGACCCATCAGTTTGGCTCACTTAAACCTCGTTACAGCTCCTTCGATCTTGTCTAGCTCCACCACAGAGGCCAGAAACCTCCAATTCCCAGCCTTCCTGTGGCTTGGCTTGGGGTAACCCGTAGACTCATTTCTGCCCAGTGATGTATAGAATTCCCTGGGGAGAGCTTCCCTCCTCCCAGACATGTAAAGCCTCTTTGCCTTTTGCCCTGTGTTGCCCTCATTTTCCTTCATGAAAAGAAGGTTCACTCGCTAGGCATCCAGCCACCACTCCTGACCATAAGAAGGGAAGTCACACCATTATGGAGCTCAGTTCCTGGATGACATTCTTGACAGCTGCACTGGCCCTAGACTGCCTGATGTCAGATTCCTTATTGTACAGGAAAAATAATAATCTCTTATTGTATTCAGGAGGCGATTGGTTGGTGTTCTGTCTTCCTGCCCACCTCCCCACGCCCCACAGGCATGTAGATAGCCAAATTTCTAAAACTAGCCACCTGGTAGTTCCCAGGGTATACATATACATATATATACACACACATATCGATATATATTCAATGTTGCTTTTAGAACTAGAACATATATTCAGTGTTGCTCAAAGAATTTAGAATGAGTTCTCATGCTGGCTATAGTGCTTATTGATTATGTGATCTTGAGCTAGTTAGCTAAACTTGTGAAATAAGTGTCAGGTTCCTCATGCACTGTTGGGGATAATAATAGTTCTACTTCCTCATGGGGATTGGTGGGGGGGTAGCATCTGGCACTGGATTGGGCACATAATAAGCACTTGGTGGTATTATTGTTGCTAATTTTAACAATAATAGAATTATTGAGGCCTTACAGATTGAGGGAACGTTTACAAAATATATAATAACCAAGGTAAAAAAAAACGCTGTCATTTTCTCTCTCTGGATTCATCTATCATGGTTGCTTTCTAATTTAATCTAATAGTAGTATCCTTCTAGAATTAAATCAATTTTTTCTTAAAGATCCATGATTTTTCATCCTAGAGAAGCTTCTTTGGGGCTTTTAGAATTGTGAAAATATGTCTGTTTGCCCCTTCTCTTTCTATTGTCAAAAGCCTTAGCTACTTTACCTAATTATTCTAGCCAACTGCTTCCTGACACTCTTAGTTCAATACTTGATTTGATTTCTTTTGACTCCATTACCCTGTGCCATGCTGACTTATAAATGAGCTATTCTAAATGTTAAACTAGAAAAAAGATCTACATGAGTCTGCTATAAACTTTAGTGCACTTTAAATTTTAAGGTGTCATTAGGAAGAAAGCTCTTATTTTCATCTTGTAAATCATAAAACAGAAAAAGAACAGTGAAAGCATAAATTCCATTTTCAATAAAACTTGGATATTCTATATCCATGAACTACAGTATATAATGTAGGGTTAGCTAAATGTAATGGAGCAGTTTAGAAAGAACTAAAAGATAACGACTGTAACGAGGCTGTAAATTTTGACAAAGCAAGCAGAAACACCTTCAAAGTTGACACTCCAGAGTAGACATACACTAAAGGATAAAACCAACAACTTTTAGAAAAATAGCAAGTGTTACAAAGCCAGAAGCAGAAGCATCCTTGGACCATGACTGACACCACGTAGAAGCAGATGAAGCTGAAAAAAGAAAAGCCTAATTATGCTATGTCTGTAAGAAGCACTGGTTAGTAAGGCTTTGCTGAAGCTTGTTGACTGAGAAAAGCAATAGCTAAAATGACTCATAAGCACAGCAAGCTTTTCTAGTTAGACTTAACAGTGATCTGGGGCAAATTTTGACCAATTCCCTACAACATCCTGCCTCCTAAGCCACAAAAACTTCTTCCAAGTATCTGGATCAAGAAGAATTCTCCACGTTCACTGAAGAGTAACAACAAAAAAGCAACCAGCACAGGATATTATGACATACAGCATGATACCACAGAGATATTGCAATAGAAAAGGGGTAAAAGAACTGGAAAACATTTCAGGGAAGATGGCGGTATGAGCAGGGCGGCAAAAATCTCTTCCCAAAACTATATACATATCTATGAAAATACAGCAAATACAACTATTCCTAAAAGAGAGACCAGAATACACAGGAAAGCGCACAGCGTGCAGCTACACCTGAGAGGACACGGCACCCTGCGAGGTGGGTAAGGTACGGAGCGGTGACCCGGCAGGACCCGAGCACTCACCCACCTCAGCGCACCGCCGGGAGGAGAGGATTCAGAGCCGGGAGGGAGTGGAAGTACACCCCACGAAATAACCAGCCCCGGTGATCTCCGCGGGGAGTGCTGACACACATCGCATGTGGTGGAGTGGAGATTGGAGAGACAGAGGGAGCAGGATCTGAGCAGGGAACGCACCAGGGTGCTTGCAGCCGGCTCCCGGGAAGGAAAAAAAAGAAAAAAACGAAAAGCACGCCCTTTTCTCAGCGGTCTTAAAGAAACAGGAGCCCAGCGGAGGAGCCGGATCACCCTGGCACACTCAGCCCAGCAGGCTGGGAGTCCTGGGGAGTTTCGGACCCCTTAGCTGGCGACTGGGAAAGGGTGGCCGCACTTAGACTTCCCAAAGAGATCAACAGCCTCCCATTCGTTCCCACCCCGGCCAGAGCTATAAAGGGCCGTGCAGAGCGGCGTGGCCATGGATGTGGAATAGTGGAGCAACAGCGCCACCTACAGCATCCCCACAGAATCTACTCCTGGTAGGAGTTTTTTTTTTTGGTTGTTTTGTTTTTTCTTCTTTCTTTTTCTTTCTTTTTCTTTCTTTTTTTTTTTTTTCTTTTTAAAGTCTTAAAGAGCCGAGCTGACATACGTGACAAATACCAGTGACCACTTCTATAGCCATGAAAAGACAGAGGAATATGGTCCAGACTAAGATCAACCAGAAAACCCCAGAGAGGGAGCCTGAAGGGATGGAAATGCACAATCTTCCTGAAAAAGAATTCAGAATAAAAGTCATAATCATGCTGATGGATCTACAGAGAAATGTGCAAGAGCTGAGGGAGGAAGTGAGGGAAGTGAGGAAAGACAATGCAGAAATGAGACAAGCAATCGACGGGCTTAACAGCAGACTGGATGAGATGCAAGAGACTGTTAATGGAATAGAAATCAAAGAACAGGAATACAGAGAAGCTGAGGCAGACAGAGATAAAACGATCTCTAGGAATGAAAGAATATTAAGAGAACTGTGTGACCAATCTAAACAGAACAATATTCGCATTATAGGAGTACCAGAGGAAGAAGAGAGAGAAAAAGGGACAGAAACTGTCTTTGAGGAAATAATTGCTGAAAACTTCCCCATGCTGGGGAAGGAAATAGTCTCGCAGTCCACGGAAGCCCACAGATCTCCCAACACAAGGGACAAAATGAAGACAACACCAAGACACATAATAATTAAAATGGCAAAGATCAAAGATAAAGACAGAGTATTAAAGGCAGCTAGAGAGAGAAAAAAGATCACCTACAAAGGAAATCCCATCAGACTATCATCAGACGTCTCAACAGAAACCTTACAGGCCAGAAGACAATGGCATGATATATTTAACATCATGAAACAAAAGGGCCTCAAACCAAGAATATTCTATCCAGCACGATTATCATTTAAATATGATGGAGGGACCACTTCCGGGAAGATGGCGGTGTGAGCAGGGCGGCAGAAATCTCCCAACACTATATTTATCTACGAAAACAAAGAAAATACATCTATTCCTAAAAGAGAAATGAGAATACACAGGAAAGCGCACAGCGTGCAGCTACACCCGAGAGGACTCGGCACCCCAAGAGGCAGTCTTAAAGAGCCCAGCTGACATACGTGGCAACTATGAGTGACCAAATTATACAGCCATGAAAAGACAGAGGAATATGGTTCAGACCAAAATCAACCAGACAACCCCAGAGAGGGAGTCTGAAGGGATGGAAATGCACAGCCTCCCTGAAAAAGAATTCAGAATAAAAGTCATAACCATGCTGATGGACCTACAGAGAAATGTGCAAGAGCTGAGGGAGGAAGTGAGGGAACTGAGGAAAGACAATACAGAAATTAGACAAGCGATCGACGGGCTTAACAGCAGAATGGATGAGATGCAAGAGACTGTTAATGGAATAGAAATCAAAGAACAGGAATACAGAGAAGCTGAGGCAGACAGAGATAAAAGGATTTCTAGGAATGAAAGAATATTAAGAGAACTGTGTGACCAATCCAAACCGAACAATATTCGCATTACAGGAGCACCAGAGGAAGAAGAGACAGAAAAAGGGATAGAAAGTGTCTTTGAAGAAATAATTGCTGAAAACTTTCCCTCGCTGGGGAAGGAAGTAGTCTCGCAGTCCACTGAAGCTCATAGATCTCCCAACACAAGGGACCCAAGGAAGACAACACCAAGACACATAATAATTAAGATGGCAAAGATCAAAGATAAAGACAGGGTATTAAAGGCAGCTAGAGAGAGAAAAAAGATCACCTACAAAGGAAAACCCATCAGACTATCATCAGACTTCTCAACAGAAACCTTACAGGCCAGAAGAGAATGGCATGATATATTTAACGTTATGAAACAGAAGGGCCTCGAACCAAGAATATTGTATCCAGCACGATTATCATTTAAATATGATGGAGGGATTAAACAATTTCCAGATAAACGAAAGTTAAGAGAGTTTGCCTCTCATAAACCACCACTACAGGATATCTTAAATGGACTGCGCTAGAGGGAAGCACACCTAAGGCTAAAAAGATGTCACCAGAGAAAAAAAAATCATAGCAAAGAAAGCAGACCATCCAAATACCAACTAAAGGCAAAGAATAAAACACCTATTATAGAAAGAATGGAGGAGGAGGAATAAGAAGGGAGAGAAAGAAAGAAACATCAGACTGTGTTTACAATAACTTAACAAGAAAGTTAAGTTAGATTGTTAGATAGTAAAGAAGCAACCCTTGAACCCTTGGTAACCACGAATCTAAAGCCAGCAATGGCAATAAGTACATATCTATCAATAATCACCCTAAATGTAAATGGACTGAATGCACCAATCAAAAGACACAGAGTAACAGAATGGATAAAAAAGCAAGACCCATCTATATGCTGCCTACAAGAAACTCACCTCAAATCCAAAGATATACACAGACTAAAAGTGAAGGGATGGAAAAAGATATTTCATGCAAACAACAAAGAGAAAAAAGCAGGTGTTGCAGTACTTGTATCAGACAAAATAGACTTCAAAACGAAGAAAGTAGCAAAAGATAAAGAAGGACATTACATAATGATAAAGGGGTCAGTCCAACAAGAAGATATAACCATTATAAATATATATGCACCCAACACAGGAGCGCCAGCATATGTGAGACAAATACTAACAGAATTAAAGGAGGAAATAGACAGCAATGCATTCATCTTAGGAGACTTCAACACACCACTCACTCCAGAGGACAGATCAACCAGACAGAAAATAAGTAAAGACACAGAGGCACTGAACAACACACTAGAACAGATGGACCTAACAGACATCTACAGAACTCTACACCCAAAAGCAACAGGATACACATTCTTCTCAAGTGCACATGGAACATTTTCCAGAATAGACCACATACTAGGCCACAAAAAGAACCTCAGTAATTTCAAAAATATTGAAATCCTACCAACCAACTTCTCAGATCACCAAGGTATAAAACTAGAAATAAATTTTAGAAAGAAATCAAAAAGGCTCACAAATACATGGAGACTTAACAACACTCTCCTAATTAATCAATGGGTTAACGACCAAATCAAAACAGAAATCAAAGAATATATGGAGACTAATGACAACAACAACACAAAGCCACAACTTCTGTGGGACGCAGCAAAGGCAGTTCTAAGAGGAAAGTATATTGCAATCCAGGCCTATTTAAAGAAGGAAGAACATTCCCAAATGAATAGTCTAAAGACACAATTACTGAAATTGGAAAAAGAAGAACAAATGAGGCCCAAAGTCACCAGAAGGAGGGACATAATAAAGATGAGAGAAGAAATAAATAAAATTGAGAAGAATAAAACAATAGAAAAAAATCAATAAGACCAAGAGCTGGTTCTTTGAAAAAATAAACAAAATAGATAAACCCCTAGCCAGACTCATTAAGAGAAAAAGAGAATCTACACACATAAACACAATCAGAAATGAGAAAGGAAAAATCACGACGGACCCCACAGAAATACAAAGAATCATAAGAGAATATTATGAGAATCTATATGCTAACAAGCTGGAAAACATAGAAGAAATGGACAACTTCTTAGAAAAATACAACCTTCCAAGACTGACCAAGCAAGAAACAGAAAAACTAAACAGACCAATCACCAGTGATGAAATCGAATTGGTAATCAAAAAACTACCCAAGAACAAAACCCCTGGGCCTGATGGATTCACCTCTGAATTCTACCAGACATATAGAGAAGAAATAACACCGATTCTCCTTAAAGTTTTCCAAAAATAGAAGAGGAGGGAATACTTCCAAACTCATTCTATGAAGCCAGCATCACTCTAATACCAAAACCGGGCAAAGACCTCACCAAAAAAGAAAATTACAGACCAATATCCCTGATGAACGTAGATGCAAAAATACTCAACAAAATATTAGCAAACCGAATTCAAAAATACATCAAGAGGATCATACACCATGATCAAGTGGGATTCATCCCAGGGATGCAAGGATGGTACAACATTCGAAAATCCATCAACATCATCCACCACATCAACAAAAACAAGAACAAAAAACACATGATCATCTCCATAGATGCTGAAAAAGCATTTGACAAAATTCAGCATCCATTCTGATTAAAACTCTCAACAAAATGGGTATAGACGGCAAGTACCTCAACATCATAAAGGCTATATATGACAAACCCACAGCTAACATCATACTTAACGGCGAGACGCTGAAAGCTTTTCATCTAAGATCGGGAACAAGACAGGGATGCCCACTCTCTCCACTGTTATTCAACATAGTACTGGAGGTCCTAGCCACGGCAATCAGACAAAACAAAGACATACAAGGCATCCAGATTGGTAAAGAAGAAGTCAAATTGTCACTATTTGCAGATGACATGATACTGTACATAAAAAACCCTAAAGATTCCATTCCAAAACTACTAGAACTAATATCTGAATTCAGCAAAGTTGCAGGATACAAAATTAACACACAGAAATCTGTTGCTTTCCTATACACTAATGATGAACTAACAGAAAGAGAAATCAGAAAAACAATTCCATTCACAATTGCATCAAAAAGAATAAAATACCTAGGAATAAACCTAACGAAGGAAGTGAAAGACCTGTACTCTGAAAACTACAAGACACTCCTAAGAGAAATTAAAGAGGACACTAACAAATGGAAATGCATCCCATGCTCTTGGCTAGGAAGAATAAATATTGTCAAAATGGCTATACTACCTAAAGCAATCTACAGATTCAATGCAATCCCTATCAAACTACCAACAGCTTTCTTCAATGAACTGGAACAAATAATTCTAAAATTCATATGGAACCACAAAAGACCCCGAATAGCCAAAGCAATCCTGAGAAGGAGGAATAAAACAGGGGGAATTACACTCCCTGACTTCAAGCTCTACTACAAAGCCACAGTAATCAAGACAATTTGGTATTGGCACAAAAACAGACCCACAGACCAGTGGAACAGAATAGAAAATCCAAACATTAACCCAAACATATACAGTCAATTAATATTTGATAAAAGTGCCTTGGATATACAATGGGGAGATGACAGCCTCTTCAGCAGCTGGTGTTGGAAAACTGGACAGCTACATGTAAGAGAATGAAACTGGACTACTGTCTAGCCCCATACACAAAGGTAAACTCAAGGTGGATCAAAGACCTGAATGTAAGTCATGAAACCATAAAACTCTTAGAAAAAAACATAGGCAAAAATCTCTTGGACATAAACATGAGCACTTCTTCATGAACATATCTCCCCGGGCAAGGGAAACAAAAGCAAAAATGAACAAGTGGGACTATATCAAGCTGAAAAGCTTCTGTACAGCAAAGGACACCATCAGTAGAACAAAAAGACATCCTACAGTATGGGAGAATATATTCATAAAAAAACGTATCTGATAAAGGGTTGACATCCAAAATATATAAAGAACTCATGCACCTTAACAAACAGAAAGCAAATAATCCAATTAAAAATGGGCAGAGGACATGAATAGACACTTCTCTAAAGAAGAAATTCAGATGGCCAACAGGCACATGAAAAGATGCTCCACATCGCTAATCGTCAGAGAAATGCAGATTAAAACCACAATGAGATATCACCTCACACCAGTGAGGATGGCCAACATCCAAAACACAAACAACAACAAATGTTGGCGAGGATGTGGAGAAAAGGGAACCCTCCTACACTGCTGGTGGGACTGCAAATTACTTCAACCATTGTGGAAAGCAGTATGGAGGTTCCTCAAAAAACTCAAAATAGAAATACCATTTGACCCAGGAATTCCACTCCTAGGAATTTACCCCAAGAATGCAGCAGCCGCATCTGAAAAGGACAGATGCACCCCTATGTTTATTGCAGCACTATTTACAATAGCCAAGAAATGGAAGCAACCTAAGTGTCCATCAGTAGATGAATGGATAAAGAAGATGTGGTACATATACACAATGGATTATTATTCAGCCATAAGAAGAAAACAAATCCTACCATTTGCAACAACATGGATGGAGCTAGAGGGTATTATGCTCAGTGAAATAAGCCAAGCCGAAAAAGACAAGTATCAAATGATTTCACTCATATGTGGAGTATAAGAACAAAGAAAAAAACTGAAGGAACAAAACAGCAACAGACTCACAGAACCCAAGAACGGACTAATAGTTACCAAAGGGAAAGGGACTGGGGAAAATGGGCGGGAAGGGAGGGATAAGAGGGAAAAAGGGGCATTACGATTAATGTAATGTAATGTTGTAATGTTGGGGGGGCACGGGGAGGGCAGTACAACTCAGAGAAGACAAGTAGTGATTCTATAGCATCTCACTACGCTGATGGACAGTGACTGTAATGGGGCTGGTGGGGGGGACCTGATGAAGGGGTGGTTTAATAATCGTAATATTACACATGTAATTGTAAATTAATGATAATAAAATAAATTATATTAAAAATAAATAAATAAATAAATAAATAAATATGATGGAGGGATTAAACAATTTCCAGACAAACGAAAGTTGAGAGAGTTTGCCTCTCATAAACCATCACTACAGGATATCTTAAACGGTCTGCTCTAGAGGGAAGCACCCCTAAGGCTAAAAATATGTCACCAGAGAAAATAAAATCATGGCAAAGAAAGCAGACCATCCAAATACTAACTAAAGACAAAGAATAAAACACCCAGTATATAAAGAATGGAGGAGGAAGAATAAGAAGGGAGAGAAATAAAGAAACATCAGACAGTATTTACAGTAACTTAACAAGTTAAGTTAGATTGTTAGATAGTAAAGAAGCAACCCTTGAGACTTTGGTAACCACGAATCTAAAGCCAGCAATGGCAATAAGTACATATCTATCAGTAATCACCCTAAATGTAAATGGACTAAATGCACCAATCAAAAGACACAGTGTTACTGAATGTATAAAAAAGCAAGTCCCATCTATATGCTGCTTACAAGAGACTCACCTCAAACCCAAAGATATACACAGACTAAAAGTGAAGGGATGGAAAATGATATTTCATGCAAACAACAAAGAGAAAAAAGCAGGCGTTGCAGTACTTGTATCAGACAAAATAGACTTCAAAACGAAGAAAGTAACAAGAGATAAAAAAGGACATTACATAATGATAAAGGGGTCAGTCCCACAAGAAGATATAACCATTATAAATATATATGCACCCAACACAGGAGCGCCAACATATGTGAAACAAATACTAACAGAATTAAAGGAGGAAATAGACAGCAATGCATTCATTTTAGGAGACTTCAACACACCACTCACTCCCGAGGACAGATCAACCAAACAGAGAATAAGTAAAGACACAGAGGCATTGAACAACACACTAGAACAGATGGACCTAACAGACATCTACAGAACTCTGCACCCAAAAGCAGCAGGATATACATTTTTCTCAAGTGCACATGGAACATTTTCCAGAATAGACTACATACTGGGCCACAAAAAGAACCTCAGTAAATTCAAAAATATTGAAATTGTACCAACCAACTTCTCAGATCACAAAGATATAAAACTAGAAATAAATTTTAGAAAGAAATCAAAAAGGCTCACAAATACATGGAGACTTAACAACATTCTCCTAATTAATCAATGGGTTAGTGACCAAATCAAAACAGAAATCAAAGAATGTATGGAGACTAATGACAACAACAACACAAAGCCACAACTTCTGTGGGACGCAGCAAAGGCAGTTCTAAGAGGAAAGTATATTGCAATCCAGGCCTATTTAAAGAAGGAAGAACATTTCCAAATGAATAGTCTAAAGACATAGTTACTGAAATTGGAAAAAGAAGAACAAATGAGGCCAAAGTCACCAGAAGGAGGGACATAATAAAGATCAGAGAAGAAATAAATAATATTGAAAAGAATGAAACAATAGAAAAATTCAATACACCCAGAGCTGGTTCTTTGAAAAAATAAACAAAATAGATAAGCCCCTAGCCAGACTCATTATGAGAAAAAGAGAATCTACACACATAAACAGAATCAGAAATGAGATAGGAAAAATAATGACAGACCCCACAGAAATACAAAGAATTATAAGAGAATATTATGAGAATCTATATGCTAACAAGCTGGAAAACATAGAAGAAATGAACAACTTCTTAGAAAAATAAAACCTTCCAAGACTGACCAAGCAAGAAACAGAAAAACTAAACAGACCAATCACCAGCAACGAAACTGAATCGGTAATCAAAAAACTACCCAAGACCAAAACCCCCGGACCAAATGGATTCACCTCTGAATTCTACCAGACATATAGAGAAGAAATAACACCCATTCTCCTTAAAGTTTTCCAAAAAATAGAAGAGGAGGGAATACTTCCAAACTCATTCTATGAAGCCAGCATCACTCTAATACCAAAACCGGGCAAAGACCTCACCAAAAAAGAAAATTACAGACCAATATCCCTGATGAACGTAGATGCAAAAATACTCAACAAAATATTAGCAAACCGAATTCAAAAATACATCAAGAGGATCATACACCATGATCGAGTGGGATTCATCCCAGGGATGCAAGGATGGTACAACATTCGAAAATCCATCAACATCATCCACCACATCAACAAAAACAAGAACAAAAACCACATGATCATCTCCATAGATGCTGAAAAAGCATCTGACAAAATTCAGCATCCATTCCTGATTGAAACTCTCAACAAAATGGGTATAGACGGCAAGTACCGCAACATCATAAAGGCCATATATGACAAACCCACACCTAATATCATACTTAACGGCGAGAAGCTGAAAGCTTTTCATCTAAGATCAGGAACAAGACAGGGATGCCCACTCTCTCCACTGTTATTCAACATAGTACTGGAGGTCCTAGGCACGGCAATCAGACAAAACAAAGACATACAAGGCATCCAGATTGGTAAAGAAGAAGTCAAATTGTCACTATTTGCAGATGACATGATACTGTACATAAAAAACCCTAAAGATTCCATTCCAAAACTACTAGAACTAATACCTGAATTCAGCAAAGTTGCAGGACACATACTTGGTAACCTGTATCCCCACAGCTACTAATATACTTACTGGAGAAAAAGTATTAACAGTACCATTAATGTCAGCTATAGGAAAATATACTTTAACATATTAGCTAACATTACTGCAGAAATCCTAGCCAGCCCAAATAAGAGAGAGAAAGAAAGAAGCATAGCAATTAGAACCATTGTTAAAATTACCATTACATGCAGATGATATGACTATATACTGTACAACACAAAGAAATCAAATGAAAAAATTATAAACAAAAACAAAAAAGGCATTCATTGAGGTGAGTACAAAATACTACTAATAACCTTCCATATGCAAACAGAAATTGGTTAGAAAATGTAACTGAGAAGATCCCATTAACAATAGAAATAAATTTAACAAGGAATGTGCCAAAGTTATACAAATAAAACTTTTTAATGCTACTGAGGAACATGAAAGATAATTTAAACAAATGGAAAGGAACACATTGTTTAACATAAAGGCATCTTATCTAAACTATAAATGTAATGCAATGTAATCAAACACCAGTAGGTGTTCTTAGAAGTAGGATGATTGTAAAGCTCAAATAAGCACAAATAAGAAAGCATAGCCTGAAAAATTCTGACAAAGAAAATTAAGAGAGAGGACTGGCCCCATCAGATATTAAAATATATTGTAAAGTTACAGAAGTTAGGTAGGTAAATGATAGATAGATAGATAGATGATAGGGAAAGAGATAGAGGTATATGTAGATACACTACCATATCTGAATAGCCAGAAAACTCAATGGAAGAATATTTAGAAATAGACCAGACTACATATAATAAATATAGTGTTATATATCAGTGGAAAGAAAGATAGTCTATTCAAAATTGCTTTTGAAATATTTGGATACCTCTTCATGAAAAAAAAGATTCCATCCTCAAAAACAACAAAACAAAACAAAACCTGGATTCCATCCTCAAAACTTACGTCAAAATAAATGCCAGAGATTTAAATGTAAAAAACAAATGAAGGCACTAGAAAAAAATGGAAAACATTTATGAGCTGAGATGAAGATCTTTCTAATTTTTGCCTAACATGCAAAAGCCATAAGTTGAAATATTAATAAATTTTATCTACTATTAAAAAATCAGCACTGCATAAAGTACCATAAACAAAAAGAAAAATAACATAGAAAAATAATTTGCAAAGGACTTCTCTAACTATATTAAAAATGGTAGTTAATTCAGTACTGTATACTTAAAAACTTGAGGCTTCATGTTAAAGTGTTCTTACTACACACCCACACAAACACACACTAAAAAGGAGCAGGAGGAAACTTTTGGATATGTTTATTACCTTGATTATGATGATGGGGATGATTTCACAGGTGTACACCTATCTCCAGACTCACCAAATTGTACATAGTAAATATGTCTAATTTTTGGCATAGCAAATATACCTCAGTAAAACTGGCTTCTAAAAACAATAAAAATTAAAAAGAACAATGAATGTAAGTAGGGACTTCCCAAAAAGAAATACTCATGATGCAAACAGTTGAAACATGCCTAATTTCACTCAAAATGAGTGAGCTGTACAGTTTACTGAGAGATATTGATTTTCATAAAGCCTAAAAGATTTCATATTGACAGGACCAAAAAGTTTAAATACACATTGTTAGTGACACTGCAGGGAAATATGGTATCCTTGTAGATTTTTGGAGGGACTATGGCTTATTACAGTGTTTATTAGAAATGAACTGCCAATATTTGTCGAAATGTAATGTGCCCGTATCTTCTGATTCAGAAATTCCACTTACAGGAATTTAATCTACATTGCAGTTGTATGTACTTGCACTTGTATGAAATGATGTATGTTTAAGAATCTTCATAGCCACATTATATGAGCAAAAGATTATAAACTGAATGCAATCAGTATAGACTCATTACTAAGATCTGTTCATCCTATCCAAAGGAGTCCTATGTCCTTTAAGGATACGATCTCTTTCAGAACAAAGTGCTAACAGTACAGTACGGGAAGGCTACCATTACTGTGAAATAATGATGATAGTAATAACGATTATTATATATACATTGTGTGCTTGTATATGAATAGAATAAAACTGACATTATACACATGAATCTGATAACAGTGAATGGTGCCTCTTGATGGGAACTTAAGAGTCTGGGTAGACATACTTTTTAATGTGCCCCTTTTCTATCTATTAAATTTTATATCATGTACATGTGCTACCTATTCAAAAAGTTAATCCATTTTAAATTAATGTAGATCCCAATTCAGATCTTGCGTCTGCTATTGCCAGTGTTATGACCTTGAGCAAACTGCCCCCCAGTCTCCCTCTCTGTGGCGCCTACGGGCTGTGCTCAGGGCCACATGATAATCGTGGACAAGCAGCCAGCACAGTGCCTGGCAATCCCACGGAACTGCCTAGTAGATGCCATCCACCTCTTTCCCCCAAGAATTAAAGTTTCATCTAATTATTGCCATTTGATAAGGCGTAATTGTTCTCTGCTGTGGTTTTCATTTTCTTTGTAATACGTGAATGACTTAAACATCTGGCTTCCTTAAGCGTAATTAAGAGGGAGAGCAGTATGCATCATCAGTCAGGCGTATTTCTTTCTCTGTTGTAAAAGTAACACTTTTTATTTTAAGAACCAAGTCTAGGTGTTAAACAGTCCTTGGCACAGCTAGGATGAGATTAAAAGAACTAAAGCTGCCAAAGCACAATTACGTCCTGGCCTTGGATTTTCAGTACCTGGGTTCAAACCTGCCTCTGTCATTCCTGAGTACCATTGAGCAGCCATTTATCACTGGGTATTTTTATTACTACTCTGCCCTTCCACAGCATCACTTTGACATGGGAATAACTATACCCCACAGAGGTGCTGTCTGGATTAAATCCAGTCAGTCTAGAAAAGCACTCAATATATGCTAGGCACTCAAAACAAATATTTTGGGAAGGGTATTAAGCACCTACTATGTACAAGGAACAAGAAATGGTCATTACCTTCAAAGTCCTTACAAATTAATAGAAAGATGAAACAGTGATCCAAATAACGCGAGCACCAAGCCATTTTAGTGGTATAACGTGAAGAGGGTGAGCGAGTCTAAGAGTAATCCCAGGTGAACCGGCAGCCACGCTAACTGTAGACAAAACACCAAGTTGGAGAAAAAGCAGCATTGTGAGGGCCAGTCCTACACACATCACACCAGCAAGGGCCCTAAGGGCTGTTGGGACCAAGAGGAAAATGGGTGAGACTTAAGAAGTAACAAAAAGCAGAGACATGTTAAACTTCTCTACTCTCATACAATACGTTAAAATCTTACCTGACTGGGAAAAATGTGAGCTCTACACTACACTCACACACATACATTTACTTATTCTTTTAGGTGTTGGAGTTCTTCAATGGAAATTCTCTTGCTTGCTCATTCTTTCCCTTATAGGCACGCTCACACGCACACCCCCACACCACACACAAACATGCACACACCTCCAGGCATAAGCATGCACACACGCACACATACACACACTCCATGGTGCTTCCTACCATTCATGGTAGGTGAGATCTTGGTGAGGAACAATAAACCAAGTAAAACCTCCCACCATCCCCCATGCCAGGACTCTGAGGCCCTGGCACTCCAGGCAGCCCGGGCGGCATGCCAACAGATGGTGCCTGTTCGGAAGGAATATTTGTGGAAAACACAGGGGCAACTCCCAAGTGGATGCTTTTCTAAGTAGGCTTAAACTGGCATTAGATATCCAGAAGGTCCTTGTCAGAATTCTTTACATGGAAGACAAATATCAACTAATTAGCAGCACACATTTTTTTTCATTTTAGGAAAAGAAGATGGTCCTGGAGTTATGGGTCTCAGGAGAGGTTCATTAAATGTCACTAGCAAGTTGGCAAAAGTTATAGTTTGGAAGCACTTTTTGGAAAGAGCAGACCAAGTGGGGCATCTAAGTGAGCAATCTTCGAAGGCAGGTGGGGACCACCAAGAGGGCAATGGGCACCTGCAGCACAAAGGAGGGACTGCCAAGCTGAGGAGAAAGGGACATGCAGGACTGACCCCAAATGGGGTTTTAAGAACTGCTCTGGGAGGATGTCACGGGGCAGTCTATCTTCTCACCACTTTGCACTGCACGACTCATGGCCCTTCTCTACACAGTGAACTCTGAGGTCAAGGGCCATTACATCAGACTTCCAAGTGGATTAAAGACTCCTGCTCAGTGAACTGTCTATACCCCTTGATGGCATTACACATATATTTGTGTTCTCCACAGCACCAGACACAGCAGACATGCAGCAAATGCTAGTGAAGAACTGACATTGAAGGCGCACATGTTTCCCTAGCATCGGGACCCTGGCTGGGAATTTCCACTGGGATCCCAACCCAGGCCGAGAGTTTTAAACCTTCCTTTCCACTTCTCCCTGCAGTTCTCAGTCCATGTGCATGACAATAAATGCATTAAATGCATTCATTAAATGTCCACCATGTATGTGTAACACACAGCTGGTGGGTGTGAGGGTGGCCCGCAGAAGGAGGGACATTTCCGCAAAAAGCAAGTCTTCCAAGCCCTTCTCATCTTCCCTTGGTGTGTCTGTGATGTGGGTGTTCCCTGTTGCACCTCTCAACTGTAAAGAGTAGGCTGCAGCCGAGAGAGTAGAAGATGGCGGCATGAGTAGGGCAGCGGAAATCTCCTCCCCAAACCATATATATTTTAAAAATACAGGAAATACACCTTTTCCTAAAAGAAAGATCAGAAGATACAGTACAACAGCTAGGCTACATCTACATCTGCAAGAACTCAGTATCCCACAAAAAGGGTAAGTTGCACAGCCATGACCCAGAGGGACCCGAGCACTACTCCCATCCCAGCTCACCAGCAGAAGGAAAAGAATCAGAGTGGGGAGGGAGTGGAAGCACAGGACTGCAAAACAACCAACCCTAGTAATCTGCACCAGGAGCACAGAAACACATTGCTTGGTGTACAGGATATTAGAGAAACAGAAAAGTAAAATCCGAGATGGAGACTGCGAGCAGGTCCCCACAGCCAGCTCCCCTGGAACAAAAGAAAAGCAGGCACTTTAATAGTCTTAAAGGGACAAGGGTATAAAAAATCGTCCTGGCACACTCAGCCCAGCATGCTGAGAATCTTAAGGAACTTCAGGCCCCCTAACCCCCTGGGTGCACTGCAGCCCTGAAGCCCCTCACGGTGATAAGCAGCCTGCCATTCATTCCCCTCTGCCAGCACTGCAAGCAAACTGGCTAACCCGCCATTGCTGCAAAACAGCCAGGGAGCAGCCCCCCCACCCCCACAGCAACCACACAGAGTCTTCTCTCAGTGCACAGCTAAACATCCCAGACCCAGAGTCTGCTGTGCAGCTGCCCAGCACAGGCAGAGGAAGCCAGGGCAAAGTCCACAAGGCAAGAACACACGCTGCATGCCTGTGACCCGCGGCAGTGCGCTAGGCTGTCCTGAAGGCTGCCCCACCCACGGCAGCTCAGGGGATTATCCCAGAGACTGCTCCCTGTCTGCGGGTAACCGGCACAGGCAGTGGAGTATGGCAAGGCAACCAGCAAGCAGGAAGGACTTTGTTCTTCCAGGTGACACACACGCCACTTGCCAGCGATCACTCTATCGCCATGAAAAGGCAGAAGAACTGGTCCAGTCCAAAATCACTCAAACAATGCCAGAGAGAGGACCTGGTGAGATAGATATAACCAATCTTCCTGAAAAAGAATTCAAAATAAAAGTCATAACCAGGCTGATGGAGCTGCAGAGAAATACACAAGAGCTAAGGGATGAGTTCAGAAGGGAGATAACAGAAATGAAACAATCTATAGTAGGACTTAAGAGTAGACTGGACGAGGTGCAAGACACAATGGAATAGAAATCAGAGAAGAGGAATACAGGGAAGCTTAGGCTGAGAGAAATAAAAGGATCTCTAGGAATGAAAGAATATTAAGAGAACTGTGTGACCAATCCAAATGGAACAATATTCCCATTATAGGGGTACCAGAAGAAGAAGAGAGAGAAAAAGGGATAGAAAGGGCCTTTGAAGAAATAATTACTGAAAACAGTCCCAAGCTTGGGAAGGAAATAGTCTCTCAGACCATGGAAGCACATAGATCTCCCAACACAAGGGACCCAAGGAGGACAACACCAAGACATATAATAATTAAATTGCAAAGATCAAAGACAAGGACATGGTATTAAAGGCAGCCAGAGAGAGAAAAAAGATCACCTACAAAGGAAAACCCATCAGACTATCATCAGACTTCTCAACAGAAACCTTACAGGCCAGAAGAGAATGGCATGATATATTTAATGCAATGAAACAGAAGGTCCTTGAACCAAGAACACTGTATCCAGCACGATTATCATTTAAATTTGAAGGAGGGATTAATCAATTCCCAGACTAGCAAAAGTTGAGGGAATTTGTCTCCCACAAACTACCTCTACAGGATGTTTTAAAGGAACTGCTCTAGATGGAAGCACTCCTAAGGCTAAATAGATGACACCAGAGAAAATAAAATCACACCAAAGAAAGCAGACCAACCAAATACCAACTAAAGGCAAAAAATAAAATCAACTATCCACAAAACCAGTCAAGGGAAACACAAAGAGTACAGAATAAACCACCTACCAAATAAAGAGTGGAGGAGGAAGAAAAAGAAGGGAGAGAAATAAAGAATCATAAGACTGTGTTTATAATAGCATAATAAGCAAGATAAAATTAGACAGATAGTAAAGAAGCTACCTTGAACCTTTGGTAACCACGAATCCAAAGCCTGCAATGGCAATAAGTACATATCTATCGATAATTACCCTAAATGTAAATGGACTGAATGCACCAATCAAAAGACACAGAGTAATAGAATGGATAAAAAAGCAAGACCCATCTATATGTTGCTTACAAGAGACTCACCTCAAACCCAAAGACATACACAGACTTAAAGTGAAGGGATGGAAAAAGATATTTCATACAAACAATAGGGAGAAAAAAGCAGGTGCTTCAGTACTTGTATGAGACAAATTAGACTTCAAAACAAAGAAAGTAACAAGAGATAAAGAAGGACATTACATAATGAAAAAGGGGTCAGTCCAACAAGAGGATATAACCATTATAAATATCTATTCACCCAACACAGGAGCACTGATATATGTGAAACAAATACTAACAGAATTAAAGGAGGAAATAGAATGCAATGCATTCATTCTAGGAGACTTCAACACACCACTCACTCCAAAGGACAGATCAACCAAACAGAAAATAAGTAAGGACACAGAGGCACTGAACAACACACTAGAACAGATGGACCTAAGAGACATCTACAGAATTCAACACCCAAAAGCAGCAGGATACACATTCTTCTCAAGTGCACATGGAACATTTTCCAGAATAGACCACATACTAGGCCACAAAAAGAACTTCAGTAAATTCAAAAATATTGAAATTCTACCAACCAACTTCTCAGATCACAAAGGTATAAAACTAGAAATAAATTGTACAAAGATAACAAAAAAGCTCACAAACACATGGAGGCTTAACAACATGCTCCTAAATAATCAATGGAACAATGACCAAATTAAAACAGAGATAAAGCAATATATGGAGACAAATGACAACAACAGCACAAAGCCCCAACTTCTGTGGGATGCAGGGAAGGCAGTTCTAAGAGGAAAGTTTATAGGAATCCAGGCCTATTTAAAGAAGGAAGAACAATCCCAAATGAATAGTCTAAAGTCACAATTATTGAAACTGGAAAAAGAAGAACAAATTACGCCCAAAGTCACCAGAAGGAGGGACATAATAAAGATCAGAGAGGAAATAAATAAAACTGAGGTGAATAAAACAATAGAAAATATCAATGAAACCAAGAGCTGGTTCTTTGAGAAAATAAACAAAATAGATAAACCCCTAGCCAGATTTATTAAGAGAAAAAGAGAAACTACACATATAAACAGAATCAGAAGTGAGAAAGGAAAAATCATGACAAACACCACAGAAATACAAAGAAGTATTAGAGAATACTATGAAAATCTATATGCTAACAAGCTGGATAACCTAGAAGAAATGGACAACTTTCTAGAAAACTACAACCTTCCAGGAGTGACCAAGGAATAAACAGAAAATCTAAACAGACCAATTACCAGCAATGAAATTGAATTGGTAATCAAAAAACTACCCAAGAACAAAACCCCTGGACCAGATGGATACACCACTGAGTTTTATCAGAAATTTAGAGAAGACATAACACCAATTCTCCTTAAAGTTTTGCAAAAAATAGAAGAGGATGGAATACTTCCAAACTCATTCTGTGAAGCCAGCATCACTCAAATACCCAAACCAGGCAAAGACTCCACAAAAAAAAAAGAAAATTACAGGCCAATATCACTGATGAACAGTAGATGCAAAAATACTCAACAAAATATTAGCAAACCGAATTCAAAAATACATCAAGAGGATCATACACCATGATCAAGTGGGATTCATCCCAGGGATGCAAGGATGGTACAACATTTGAAATTCCATCAACATCATCCACCACATCAACAAAAAGAAGAACAAAAACCACACGATCATCCCCATAGATGCTGAAAAAGCATTTGACAAAATTCAACATCCATTCATGATAAAAACTCTCAAGAAAATGGATATAGAGGGCAAGTATCTCAACATAATAAAGGCCATATATGACAAACCCACAGCCAACATCATACTTAACAGCGAGAAGCTGAAAGCTTTACACCTAAGATCGGGAACAAGACAGGGATGCCCACTCTCCCCACTTTTATTCAACAAAATACTGGAGGTTCTAGCCATGGCAATTAGACAACACAAAGAAATAAAAGGCATCCAGATTGGTAAGGATGAAGTAAAACTGTTACTATTTGCAGATGACATGATATTGTACATAAAAAACTAAAGAATCCATTCCAAAACTATATCTAATATCTGAATTCAGCAAAGTTGCGGGATATAGAATTAATACACAGAAATCTGTTGCATTTCTATACACTAACAGTGAACTAGCAGAAAGAGAAATCAGGAAAACAATTCCATTCGCAGTTGCATCCAAAAGAATAAAATACCTAGGAATAAACCTAACCAAGGAAGTGAAAGACTTATACTCTGAAAACTACAAGACACTCATGAGAGAAATTAAAGAAGATACCAATAAATGGAAACACATCCCCTGCTCATGGATGGGAAGAATTAATATTGTCAAAATGGCCATCCTGCCTAAAGCAGTCTACAGATTCAATGCAATCCCTATCAAAATACCAACAGTATTCTTCAATGAACTAGAGCAAACAGTTCTAAAATTCATATGGAACCACATAAAACCCTGAATAGCCAAAGCAATCCTGGGAAGGACAAATAAAGTGGAGGAATTACACTCCTGACTTCAAGCTCTATTACAAAGCCACAGTAATCAAGACAATTTGGTACTGGCACAAGAACAGACCCATAGACCAATGGAACAGACTAGAGAGCCCAGTTATAAACCCAAGCATATATGGTCAATTATTATACGATAAAGGAGCCATGGATATACAATGGGGAAATGACAGCGTCTTCAACAGCTGGTGTTAGTAAAACTGGACAGCTACATGTAAGAGAATGAAATTGGATTATTGTCTAACCCCATACACAAAAGTAAACTCAAAATGGATCAAAGACCTGAATGTAAGTCATGAAACCATAAAACTCTTAGAAAAAGACATAGGCAAAAATCTCTTGGACATAAACATGAGCAACTTCTTCATGAACATATCTCCCTGGGCAAGGGAAACAAAAGCAAAATGAACAAGTGAGACTGTATCAAGCTGAAAAACTTCTGTACAGCAAAGGACACCATCAATAGAACAAAAAGACATCCTACAGTATGAGAGAATATATTCATAAATGACATATCCGATAACGGTTGACATCCAAAATATGTAAAGCACTCACGCACCTCAACAAACAAAAAGCAAATAATCCAATTAAAAAATGGGCAGAGGATATGAATAGACACTTCTCTAAAGAAGAAATTCATATGGCCAACAGGCACATGAAAAGATGCACCACATCCCTAATCATCAGAAAAATGCAAATTAAAACCACAGTGAGATATTACCTCACACCAGTTAGGATGGCCAACATCCAAAAGACAAACAACAACAAATGTTGGCGAGGATGTGGAGAAAGGGGAACCCTCCTACACTGCTGGTGGGAATGCAAATTAGTTCAACCATTGTGGAAAGCAGTATGGAGGTTCCTCAAAAAGCTCAAAATAGAAATACCATTTGACCCAGGAATCCCACTCCTAGAAATTTACCCTAAGAATGCAGGATTGCAGTTTGAAAAAGACATATGCACCCCTATGTTTATCGCATCACTATTTACAATAGCCAAGAAATGGAAACAACCTAAGTGTCCATCAATAGATGAATGGTGAAGAGGTGGTACATATACACAATGGAATATTATTCAGCCATAAGAAGAAAACAGATCCTACCATTTGCAACAACATGGATGGAGCTTGAGGGTATTATGCTCAGTGAAATAAGCCAGGTGGAGAAAGACAAGTATCAAATGATTTCACTCATCTGTGGAGTTTAAGAACAAAGAATAAAGTGAAGGAATAAAACAGCAGCAGACTCACAGAACCCAAGAATTGACTAACAGTTACTAAAGGGAAAGGGACTGGAGAGGATGGGTGGGATGGGAGGGAAAAGGGGGAAAAAAGGGCATTACGATTAGCAGATGTAATGTTGGGGGGGCGCGGGGAGGGCTGTGCAACACAGAGAAAACAAGTAGTGACTCTGTAGCATCTTACTATGCTGATGGACAGTGACTGTAATGGGGTATGTGGTGGGGAATTGATAACTGGGGGAGTCTAGTGACCATAATGCTGCTTGTGTAATTTTACATTAATGATACCACAAAAAAAAAAAGAGTATGCTGCAAAATGGGACAAGTGCTTGAGAGCCTGTGTGAACAGTCTGAACACTCACGAACTGGGGAAAACAGGGCACCCAGGGGGGAAGAATGCCTTCTTATCATATTTTTCTCTCCTGTATACCAGGGAGGTTGTTGGCAAGTTGAAAAACCAAGGCTTTTGTCACGTTCATCTGAGTTTGATTCATCTGCAGGGCATTAACTTTTCATATACCTCAGCTAAGTGGGATTTTAAAATCTGTGTTACTGACAGGATATTTAATTTCAGATCCACGGATCTCATAGCTAAACTTAATATTGCACGCTTGTCAGAATGAATTCCAAACCTCTCACAGCAGCCGTGCATGGGACCTAGAGACTCCTGGCCAGATGGAGGTGACGGGGGTTCCATCTCACCTTTTAACTAAACACCTGCAAGTTTTTTTTTTTTTCTGAGATGGCCTCTTAAGTTTTTGGTGTGTCCCTTGGTCCCAGACAGGAGGAGAGTTTCTGTCATTCTGTACTTTCTCCAAAGCCCCGGGGGTCTGCAGGGTGCCTTGGAGGAGGGTTTGCCCTGCCACCAATTAATCAATTTCTCATAGACAAATCAGACAGGGTTGCTGGTCCAGGCAAGCAAGTGCTTTCAGGTGAAACAATCTGGAGGTTCAGTCTGCAGAGGGACATGATCAGGGAAGTCAAGAGGGCCAGGATTCTGCTAGACACAAAGAGAAGGGCTGCCTGGCTGAAAGCAGAGGTCAGGAAGACTCAAGAAAGGGGGTAGGGGTCCACCTGTGCAACTGTGGAGGGGAAATGTATTCCCAGCCTGGGCCAAATAAACCTTTGCAGCCAAAATCAAAGAGAGAAATAAAGTGGGAAAAACCTGTTTATTGCTTACAAGCAGTTGTCTACTCCTGCTCACCCATGTCTCTCACCACCCCACTGGGAAGACCCACCAAATCTCTCTGGTACAAGTGTGTGCTTGCTCCCCATCCCCCTGTAATCACCTATTGATATGGAGATGGATTACTTCCCTCCACTCCTTGGAAATACTTATTGGTATGGAGATGCACTAAGGCCAGGTGAGAGATTATGGAAATACTGTGATTTTGCCCACAACCAGTTACATTTTCCATAGTACCTACCCTGGCTTACTGTGCCAAAGCACCACCAGGCTTAAAAACACTCTGTTGTTTAAGAAGATTGAGCTGTTTGCCCATGGCGTTAGAAGACTTTCCTTACCAATGGCAGCAGTTTGTCAGAAAAGTGACCAGGCATTCAAATTTCAAAGCATTCTGAGAAAAAACAGGAGGCCAACAGGCTGTATTGAGGGGTCTGCTCTGCAAGGTGGGGCTGCCCAGCAAAGCTGTTGTTATAGAAGGTTGAATAGGATGAACTAGTCCTTGGAGAAGCTTGTCCAGTGAGAACACCCTACAAGCTGCATGTCTACTTGGTGCTGGGCAGAGGCTGCCCAACCTGGGGTTTCAAGATTCCTTTCAGAATAAGACTCCAAGGTCAAGTGTGTACTGCCCTCTTTTTGGTTCTCATTTTCTCTCTCCTTTCTTCCCACTCTTCCTTCCTCCTCTTCCTTCCCTGCTTTTGGGCACTTTCTTGGGAGCAGAGTGCAAGTGGTACCTACCTTGTGCTGGCCTTGAAGACCTCTCTAAGGCTGTTCACCCCAGGCAGAGGAGAGAAGGGAAAGGTGTGTCCAATTTATGATTGTAACATATGCCCGATTTTGCTTTTCTCCATGGCCTATCCAGATGAATGCTGCTTTCATAGTTCGTGTTTGCAATGTTTTATTCCTTAGGGAAAAAAAAATCTGTTTACAAATGTGAAATATTCTGATTAGCTCATCTCTGTAGCATTCCTCGGCAATGCAAAGAGTTAAATGATGCATGAAATCACCTGTCAGCCCGCGTTAGACAGGGCTGTGTTTACATACCCAGAGGTGGCCTGTGAATTATTTGACCAATAGGACTCGGCTCCCAGTCTGGCTAGACACGGTTCAGCCCGAGTTACTTTGGAGGCACCATTTGCAGCCCCAAGATTCCACCTGGCTGAGGAAACTGTCTGACAGACTCTGTGGGCCATGGCCAGCACCAGGTCTCCTTGAGAACAACTTGAACTGTCCTACAGGCTCCAGATGGCTCGCAAACTACAGTGGGGTTTTGCAGAGTCCTCAAAGCTCTGCCAAAGAAGAGGGAGTTGGCGGTATTTCAGTCGGGCGGCAGGTTGGTCCTCATGGTGTGAACTCGAGAGTTATTGCTGGGGTTGTAGAGAGTCCATTTAATAACAGCCCAGGTCCCAGCCGAATCTGGAACCAGTGAGAGAGAGAGAGAAGAGGCAGGTGAAAATTAAAATATCACCTTTATTTCTGGTTGACCTGGAGGGGAACATGGGGGATGGTGCCACCGGACCTCCTGATTTGGACCCCAGGACGGAGGCACACTTCCTCACCCATAAGCCTCACTGTGTGGGGCAGGATCCGGGTTCTGTTCACCCTGGGGCAGGGAACAGAGATGAGCCATGCTTTCCACAAGCACCAGGCTCCTGAGAAGCAGTAGCCAGGAAGGAGCCAGTTCCATGACCCATGCTCACCTTTCAGCTGAGTCTCTCCCCTCTCCTGGTGAGGCGAAGGTGGGAGGTGCGGCGAGAGACTAGGGGCACCTCGGCAGGGGCTGGGGGGCAGTGGAGGCCTTCCTCAGCGAAAACAGCATTCCGTGTACGTCCTAAGGAGACAAGACAAGCTGTATGTTTGGAGGATAGAGTGTAAGAGCAGGACAGAATTTTAGAAGCCTTAGAAATCCTTTCATCTGCAGAAGGAAACTGAAGCATGAAGGTGCTAGGACTCTCCTGTGGTGCCGCAGTTGATTAGGGGCAAGGCTGAGTTCTTTATGGCACTCTATAGCTTAGCTCCCCACCCCACCCATGGTGTGAGGAACACCTGGCACATGGCACAGCAGAGGGCTTTTCAGGCCAGACCTCACCATGGGGGCCACACTGCCTCTTCGTCCACAGGGGACTCAACCCCTCTTGGGGCTTACGCCCAGTCCCGCCCCCACCTCATCTAGCCCCCTTGGGAATAGGACATGATTAAAAGGTGCCCAGTAACCTGACTGCTATTTGTAGCAAATGATCATTTAGAAAAATATTTTAATATCATGAAATTGAGTCATATGAAGATCTTTGTTGAAGCTTTGTCCCTGAGCTTTTTTGACTCTGAGCAAAGAGTTGGGAACACAGCAGATCCCTGCCTGAGCCATAGAGCAGGACGGCCAGCTTGGGGAGAGGCACGGACGGGAGAGGACCTAATTGGTATGTCATTGGCAGAATGTATTGCCTCCTAGACAGATGGGGTTCATTGTCAGGCCTGCTTCTGCAAATGCCCAGGACTCTAGGTAGTTCTTTAGCTTCTGGGTACCGTCTGGACTGTCCCCACTGCTGTATTTACCTCACTGACAATTTCCCGTGTCAAAATCATATTTCTCCCACCCACTCACTGCATTCCAGATTTGTGCGCTGTCTTTTCTTCAGCTGGTGTTGGGCTCAAGCCCTGAAGTACTTTGATGTCGGCCCAGCAGAGCACCTACTCCATATGCTAGAGACAACGGGTCAGGGCCCAGTGTGTCCCTTGACCCTGGGAAAGCCAGCACCTTTGCCATCCTCAAGGGGTCTCGTTCCCTCCCTGACACAAGAGCAACTGCTATCTAAATGCCTCCTGGCTGAGGTTTATTTCCAGCCCTGCAAGATAACAAGTGCACGCACATACCAGACTTCAGAGCCCATCACAGCTCTGCATCCCAGAATGACCTACATATTGGCCAAGGCTGTTTACCTGTCAGAAGCTATGATCAGATGGAGGTTTTCTCTCTCTCGGCTGCACATGCATGATCACCAAGGCAGGCTGTGCAGTTTCTCTCCATCTTGCCAATCCCCTCCCCAAAAACCTCCATCTCCCAATTTCTCAGGCTCTTCAATGACCTAGGAGAATGTCTGGAGCCAGCATGAAATTGTGGTCCAACAAAAGGAGGACCCTTGGGACAAAAAGGAACTTTTTGAGGGAGCATACCCATATTTTTGATGATTCTGTCCTTCCCCATAGAGTTCATTGCTGGAGAGCCCCCCAGCCATGCCAGAACCCCATACCCCTGAGGGCTCATGCTGGACCCCACCTCCCTCCTGGAGGGAATTGGGCTCGGAGGCTGGCCAAGCACAGCCCCTCCCAGCTCTTCCCAGAGCTTGAATCTGTCTCATTTGAACCCTGCACTAACCTGCAGAGGAGGCAGGACAGGTGGCCCAGAGGTTAGGGGGCCACCCTTCCTTACTGCTCCACTACTTCCCCATGGAACCATCACCCACCTTGAAGGTGGGAGGGAAGTGCAGTTCTGATCTGGATTGGCCTGAAATGCCCAGAAACCCAAATAGCGTCTGCTGAGGCACTTGGATTTCAGAGAAATGAGGGACGTCTCCTTAAACATTTTTTGCAAAAAAGTGTTCTACGATGGAGCCCATCCAATTCATTCATAGGAGACAGACCTCAGAGAGGCAGTAATTCCTTGTGACAAAGCAAAGGTAAGGATCACATGCAGAGAGCCACTCTGAGGGTTTTGGAAATGAGCTTCACCCCACCCCCATCCAGCATCCCTCTCCCTCCTGGACAGTCCACTTCTAAAGGGTCTGGCAATCTCAGGCTTGCCCTGGCTCTGTAGGGGCCCTTTTTTCCATCCCCTACCCACACCCCTTCCCTCCTGCAGCCCCTCACCTGGACTTTCCCACCTTAGAATTCAAGCCTCAGGTCCACCCCTCTTCCCAACCCCTACCTCCTGTTGTTCCCAGGCCTCCAGGTGGTCCCGTTCTCTGGGCACCCTGGTGAGAGTCAGCTCATCTGTGGACTAATTCAGTCTAGGAAGGACTAGGCTGAGAGGTTAACAAGGGTCTCTTCCAAGCTGGCTTGCTTAGGTTTTAAGATGCAAAAGTGACTTCTAGGGACTGGGCCTTGGCTTCTAGAAGTGCTTCTAGAGCTGGGCAGCGGCAGATCCCGAATCTCTGTATAGAAAGGGCCAAGGGCTGTTGTCCTTTCTTGGAAGCTGAATTTGCCGAGCAAGTACACTTTTTACTTGAATTGTGGTTTTTTATTTACATTCATAGATATTCAGAAGGGACTGATCACTGCCTTGCCAATCTCTATTCCTCGCACTGAATGCTTCTACAAGGTCTCTGTTACTTGCATTTCTGCTCACTACAGTCTGTAGATGCCCTCTTAAGTCTGGTGCCAGAAGTGAACTTGGTATTCCGAAGTGTGGCCTCATTAGTACAGATAAGGGTCCTATCACCTCCCTCATTTGAGGCACTGTTTCTGTTGATGCATTCTAAGTCCAAATTAAGGTTTTTTTGCTCCCATATTGTATTGTAAGTTTCCAGTTGACTCACACGCAAATATCTTACATTTGGGCCGCTAAATCATTTATCTCTCAAACTGTTTGTGTGGTGTTCTATCTGTGTGTCTATGCCATACGTATAGGAGTTTATATTTATCCCTTATTACAGATAGTTTTAGGACAAACTGAGGAACACCTCTAACTGTGCATGACACTCCTCACTCCTGATTCTGGAAAACCATGTCTTTCTGACACTCCTGATTTTGAATCTGGTTTATGGATCTGGTATTCATTCCCCACCCTAATGTTGGATATAGCCTTGGCTTTCAGAAAGGCAGAGCTCTGCATAGTATGTTGTATGGCTCTCTGGAAATCAGGCAGTACACAAGTTTCAAATTAGTCAGTTTGGCATATGGAACACTGTTTAATCTGGAAATAGTCATCATCTCCTGAGAGAGAGAGAGAGAGAGAGAGAGAGTGTGTGTGTGTGTGTGTGTGTGTGTGTTTAAGGAGAGGGAGTGGAGGTGGAGAAGAGAGTGGGAAGGAGGGGTCATGAGAAGAAGTTGTTTTCATCACCTGATGAACAGAAAGATTTGGAAAAATTAATTTCCTTTATTTGTAAAGTCATGAGGAGTGTATTAGTTTGTTAAAGCGCTGTAACAAAGTATTACAGACTTGGTGGCCTAAACAACATTAATTTATTGTCTCAAAAGTTCTGGAGCCTGGAAGTCCAGGACCCAGGTGTCAATGGGGTCAGTTCTTTCTGAGACCATGAGGGAACGACCTGTTCCAGGCCTCTCTCCTTAGCTTGGAGATGACTGTTTCCTCCCTGTCTACTCACATCATCTTCCCTTTACATGCCTCTGTCCAAATATCCCCTTTATGTAAGGATACAGATTGGATTAGGGCCGACTACTGACCTTATTTTAACATGATTACCTCTGCAAAGACCCTGTCTCCAAATCAGGTCACATTCTGGGCACTGGGGGTGAAGACAACACTGTATGCATTTGGGGCAGACACAATTCAGCCCATAGAAAGGGGCTCATGCATTGGAATAAGAATATCACCAAGATTTTATCTCCCTGTTTGGTCCCAGGAGATGGCTGGTTAGACAGAGACAGGTAAGATTCCTCATGGGAGGAACAACCTAAGACAGACACAGTCACAAGGGACCTCAGGTGAGCAACGTGGGGGCCAACTGAGGTGAGGCATAGAACCTCACCCCTCCAGACGAGAGAGACATTGCCTGTGACAAGCTATGTCACAGGCCGAGCCCAGCTAATCATTATTCTGGTACCTTCTACAAATATATGCATATGCATTTGCATCAATTAAAACAAAAAAGGGGGAAATGTGGGATTCACTTATAATTTAAGTATAAAAATCATATGAATAATCATAGCTGACTTGATTGATTATAGTAACTGAATTAGTTTCTCTGATATGACTGCCTTTGCATTGTTCACCTTGTGGGAGCTTGTTCACTGTATTGGAACTTGTTCATTGCATGGTGAGCAATAATGTCTTGTGTATTGAAAAGTTGTTAAGAGAAAAAAACCTCAAAAGTTCACGTTGCAAGAAAAAATAATTTGTAACTATGTATGTTGAAGGATGTTAACTAAACTTACTGTGATAATCATTTCACAATAAAAATTTAAAAAGAAAAGAAAAGAATATCACCAAGGCAGCAGGGAACTCCTGGGAAGTGGGTAGAGCCAGGTCAGAGAAGTCACACCTGAGACGTGTGGCCTTGCTAATGTTAAATCAACCCTGGAAATAGTCCCCACCCCACCCCAGTATTTTACCTTGTCAACACCCTTCTTAAGCCCTGTGGAAAGCCTTTCTGCCTAGGTGGAGGGCAAAAACGCACTTCCTCCCAAATTGTTGTAGTTAGTGTTTCAAATCCTGAGCTTCTTGAATTTGCATCCCTCCTCTCTACCTCCTGGTTCCTTTCAGCCCTTTAACCCACAGGGAGAGAAAGGAGAAGGTCCTTTTAGTTAAAGAAGAGGTACCAGGTGTTCTCCTGATGAGGAAATACTCAGAAAGTTCTCAAATCCCTCCGCCTCTGGCAGGTGTTCTGGGAAGCCAAGGAAGCCAAGGAAACAGGGTTTCTGTTGAGGCTTCAGGAATGTACAGAGTCACAGGAGCTTGGGTGCTTGGGATTGAAACAATGTAACAATGTATTCCCCCACCACCCACCTGGACTCAGTGGTATGGAACAGCTTGTTGATCATAGTCATGGAAGCCCATTAGTTTATAATATGGTATCCAGGTAACCTTTACAGAAATGGATTAAAATGTAACTAGAATCCTGAATACACATAGTGACCTAATAGCTCCCACTGCAACAGTTCCTGGGTGACTTCCCCCTTGCATTGTAGTAAATGTATAAAAGGCGTGGCCCTACTGTACTAGGGCTCAGACCTTTGGAGATCACTCTCCTCTGAGACCGCCGGTGTGAAATAAACCTCCACCCTCCAAGAATTCCAAGTGCCGGTTGGTTCTTCCGTCAGCGATCCAGTCTAGGTTTTCCAGTTTTCTGTAACACTACATAAAACCTTTGTCTTATTCCTCACAGTGACTGTGTGAGTAGACAGTGACATCTCCACTTAAACTTGAAGTTATAACCGACAAGCTGCAGGGCAATGTCCTCCCCACCTTCCTGTCTCCCCTATTGAGTGGGGTGCTGAGCCCCCAGTGGCTCATAGGCTCAGCCTCACTGGCTACAGGCTTTACCTGACATTTATTTGGCCTCCTGTTGCAAAAAAGCTGCAGGGAGACTGCAAAAATAAATGGCTCTAAAAGTTGCTTAATCTGGGTGATTAATAGAAGTCATTGGCAAATGACCCTGCCAGTCTCCCAAGAAGCTTACCACATTTATTTTCAGATATGGTATTTATCCCACAGATTTTCAGTATGCAGTTGGCAGTCCATCAAATGCTTCCCAGAGTTGCTCAGTAGCCTTCTTAGTCAGATTAAAATCAGAATGAAATTAGAGTTTACATTCTGTATTCAATCTCATTTGGGGGGAAATTAAAAAAGAAGTTTCTCTTTTAGTCTGTGATTTCAGAAACAGGAGGCACAGGACTTGGAAATAAAAACACCTTTTCCTACGTTTGCAAAGCTTGTCCTTCCTCCAGGGAGGTGTGGGCCTCCCCTGGCAAGGTGCTACCTGTGGGCAGAAAAGTCCTGCCATTTTGGGATATAAGGCAGTAAAAATAAGGTTGCTCTGGGGAACCCAGGGTTAATGCAGATCTTGGTTAATGAAATAATCGTTTTTTGCACAGTTGAAAATCTAGGCAACATGCGGCCCATTCAGCAGGAAGTGGCTTGAGTGACACCTGTTTGGAAAGCATGGCTCTCCAGCTGCAGCTGCCACCCTCTGAGGTTTCATCAGGGAACTGCACGGAAGGGCCGATCACTTTCACCTGAAGGAAGTGGTAGGGGCTTCTGTGGTTACTCATGTGCTTCAGACAGGAGAAAACATTTAAATCTATTTTAAAGGAGGGGAAATTACCATTTATTGGGAGTGACTACCTTTGTGCTGGGCACTGTGTATGCTAAGAGCTTTTGCCTACATTCTCATTTAAATTTTAGAAATAAGCTGCTATTCTTTAAAATTAATAAATGTAGTTCATGGATAGCTCTGTTTAATCCTTTAGTGGCTGAATTAAAGGGAGCAAACAGCCAGTTCAGAAAGACCAGTGGGACCTCATGCCTCCTTCCTGGTAAGGAGAGATGCAGGGGGCCTTTTAGGGGGCAGAGATGCAATGAGGGGAAGGGCCACACTCTACAGGTGAAACGGCAGCCTCAGTGATCAGCTATAGACCAGGAGGGGTACTCTGGCACCACTTAGAAATGTGTTCTGGAAAACAGCTGACCCCAGGCTGGCATGTTCAGAAGCAGCATTAATTATCAGCAGAAAAGGTCAGAGACATGGAATCCAAAGCAGAACGCTTGCTGCATCCTCTGGCATCACAAGGCAGGGTTGTCCTGGGCGAGAAGGCAAGAGTCACCTGAAGTCAGTGCTGTCTCTTCACCTTCTTCTTACAGCCCCCTTGGGGACTGTTCCTTTTCTTCCTGAGGCTCATTTAAAATCCTTACAGGGTCTCCCCAGCAAAGGTGAGGGCTGAGGGAGGGACCTTCCTGGCTGGCTTCCCAGCACCTAACATATAGTGAGTGTTCAGTTATGCTTGGGATAGGTGATGACTTGCTGTCTTGCCAATGGGTTTCAGCCCCAGGCAAGTTCACTATGGATTCAATGCAACCAAAGAAATTGACAGCAGAACATTCTTTGGGGTGAAAGGGTTTATTACCAGTCTTGTTCTCCCGGCGGTAGGTGGAGCACTAGCGTCTCTGCCTCCACGCAGAGCACTGGGCCGAGCTCTCTATATAGCACAGTAATAGCTTATTGCCTAAAGGTATGGAAGCAGTAGCCCAGCAACAGGCCAGTTACAGCATCAGGTGGTTTAAGTTCAGTGAGGATCCTGGCCATAGGAACCCCAACTTCCCACACTCCACCCCTCCAGGATTCTCACCTTACAATCTACACACTTTCCATCTTCTGCAGTGGTCCCTGTGTGAGAAAGCTGGAGCACTGTAACCAGATTCCACACAGCAACAGAGGCTAACAACAACTTAGAGATAATAATAAAAAATTAAGATATGGGTAACAAAAATTATAATAATCCTCAAGCCAAAGGAGGTTCCTAATAACAAAAATTATAATAATCCTCAAGCCAGAGGAAATTCCCAATCCACAAAGACTTTAGGGGCGATAAGACACATGTTTTAATGCCACCAACATAGGCAAATCTTGTCCATCAGGTAGGATGCATGCAAGAGAGTGATCCTGTAATAGGACTGTAGCAGGAAGGGGGTCCCTTCCAGGTCTAGTATACCATACTTTTACTCCTCTCCCCATGGGGGTTACCAAAGGGTCTATATATAGTGCTACTGGAGGCGCATGCACTGGCCATAATGATAAAGCAAAACTCCCTGGTAAGATGCTCCTACCTTCTGGCCATTCAGGATATACTACTGTGACCTTTGGTGGCCACTCTGATGTTATTCCAGGAATACACAGGAGCCAGCTTCCAGGCCTTGTCCCTAAGGTGCCAGGAGAGCCAGCCATCGTTGGTCCATGTGTCGAAAGGTCCAAGGCCACGTCCACTCAATGGAGTCTCTGGGATTCAGTGCAGTTGGTGCTGGCAGCAAGATGTTATTCTGGTGGCCAAACCTCGGCTTCAGTGATTCTTCCTTGGTTTGCACTTGCAGTTGTATAGGGGAGGCTGCCATATGTGTTAACATGTCTATGGGGCTCAGGGCTCCCTTTCGGGGTCTCTCATTCAAATGCCGTAGCACGGTCCATAAGTGGACTGACCATCCCTGCAGACTATTGGTATCTGACTTTAGTCCGGATTTTAACAAGCCATTGTGCCTCTCTATCATGCCTGCTGCGGTAGGATTGTATGGCACATGAAACTTCTATTTGATTCCCAGCTGTCGCACCCATTCTTGCAGTGTATGTCCAGTAAAATGGGTGCCCTGAACACTCTCAATTACCTGTGGTTGGACATAGGCAGCAAAGAGATGCTCCAGGCCTCTTTTGGTCATCTGCTGGTCTGCACAACAGGTAGGAAAAGCAACCAGAAGTCCAGTAGCTGTGTCCACACAGCTCATCGCATACCGATATCCTTCTGACACAGGCAGAGAGGCCCAATATAGTCTATCTGCCACCTGACGAGGGGTATAGGCCCCTTAGCTATTGTCCCATGTTGCTGTGGAACTCGGTGTAAGTCCCTTTTGGAGCACACGACACACTCCTGCCGGGCTCTGCTAACTTCTTCGAAGGTCAAAGGCAAGCCCCACTGACAGGCTACAGCCCACATTGTCTTGTGCCCCTCATGCAACAAATGCTGACATAGCCATTGGGCCACATCAGAGGCAGGTTTTCCTTCTAACCAACGTATCTGGGCCAACTTATCTGCTTCATCATTTCCTGGGGATGCCAGTGGCAAGTGACCTGTCACATGGTATACTGTAATTATTTTAGTCTGACCACAGGCCCATAAGTCTTGCTACAGTTCTTGCCCCCAAAGAGATCGGTGACCAACCAGCCAGTTGGCATGGTACCAGGTTGGTAGCCACAGGGTCAAGCCCCAATAGAAAGCCCAGCTGTCAGTGCAGGTAACTATAGGGGAGGGCTCCTGGCTGATCACAAGCAACAGGGCCTGCAACTCTGCCCACTGGCTGCTGAACTCCCAGGGAACTGCTCAGAGTTACCATGAATCAGTGAACATTCAGCCCCAGTGTCCACCAGAGCCAGGACATGTTGTATGTTCACTGGGGACCAATGAATAGCTATTTCAACATGTGGTCTCTGGTCCCCCCCTGGTCCCTCAGGGCACATACCTTGACCTTTCCCTCAGTCGAACCGTGTTCCACAATCACCTTCCTGTGTGGGCTCAAATGAGGTTGGCTCGCTGTCCAGCAGGAAGTCTTGCAAACACACAGGCCGGACTTGTGGCTCTGTCTCTGATCTCTGCCTCTTTGGTCTCAATGGCTGGAGCTGCTGCTCTGGTTTCAGCTGTTGCCATAGCTCTAGTAAGATCCTATTTGACTTCCCATCTAATTTCCTTCCATCTGCTCCTGCCTGTATTAAATCAACCCACATCTGGGTCCTCATAACCTTCATGGGGCCCTGTAAATTCTTCTTGTGAGCAACAGGTCTTATCTCTTTCTGAATTCTCGTTGCTTCAGCCTCTTCTAAGTCTGCTACTTGTACATGTCACCTCGCTTATGGGATGCCCTAAGTGAGGAGAAAGAATAGCCACTAGAAACTCAAAGAGGGATGTAGGAGCCATTTGAAGTACAATATTTCTCATCCCAGTAGTGAAAATCTCTTCATCTGGGCCATAATTCTCTGGACTATAGATGGCATTTCTCATGCTTAGCTCTCATAGCACCTGTTGGAGTTCAGCATATGTCTGTCATCTAACAGGAGAGGATGGCAGATCACCCAGATTGGGCCACACAGCACAAAGTGCAGCCATGAGCCAGTCAAGGAGGGAGTGACTCCCTGGGGTCTGATGTGCATTTTGTAATCGCTGCCTCAAGGCAGGCTGCACTGTCAGGGAAGACAGCTTTCCCATCTCTGACCCTGACAGAGCAATTCCATCCACCCATAAGTCCCACAGATGCAGGAGCCAAGCTGATATTGACTCTGAGGGCTTCTGCCTAAACCGGGAGCCCAAATCCACCAGCTCAGCCTGAGTATAGGAGCGGACCATAGAGTTCTCCACGACCTGGGGAGGGGGCTGCTCCTCTCCTTCGGGAACCTTCAGCTGCTGGATCTTTATTTTCTTTACAACCACTGGGCATGCTTTCAATACAGGAGGCGCCAGTGCCTCCGGCATCATCCCTTCTTCTTTCTCCAGCTCCTCCATTTCTGGGGCTGATGGCACCTTTCTCTCCCCTCCCCTCCCCCGAGTGCCTCCTCTGCTACAACCTTTACCTTTTTTACTGTACCTCACAGCAATGCTACCTCAGTCTTCAGAAGGTCTCTTACCTTCAGCTCAATGCTTCGCAGCTGACGTTCTCGTACCACCTCCACCTGTGCTTCCCTCAGGAGTTTGTCTTTTTTCTTGATGGCCTCTTCCTCCTCAGAACACCTGGCAGCACTGCCGTCTCATCTCCAAAGGCACCTTTCTGCCAGTGCTCTTGTATCAATGCCATCTCTTTCTTCAGGGAATCCACAAAAGTGTGCAGCTCGCGTTCTCGTACCACCTCCTCTCGCATCATTGCCATTTCTCTCCTCCGGGAATCCCCAGAAGTTTGCAGCTCGCGTTCTCGTGCCGCCATTTCCTCTGTAGACTTTTTTAAATCTGTGAGAAGCAGCCAATCCACAGTCCCTGCTGCCTCACAGGCACTCTGCTTCTCAAAGGATCTGCTTACTATACCAAGGGCCACCCCTACTGCCTCAGGTGTCACCTCCACTTGCCTCCAGTCCTGGGGTGGGGCCCAGTCCTCTAGGAGGCAAGCCACCTTAGACCATATACCCATTAGGGGACGATCCACTGTTTCCCCATTCACAGGGGCAGCCAGCTGAAGCACCCCTCCCATAAGGGCAGCTTGTCTTTTTCCTTGGTCAACAATGAACCCTGCCGACTTTCGCCAATTGTCTTGCCAATGGGTTTCAGCCCCAGGCACGTTCGCTATTCGCTATGGATTCAATGCAACCAAAGAAATTGACAGCAGAACGTTCTTTGGGGTGAAAGGATTTATTACCAGGCTTGTTCTCCCTGCGGTAGGTCAAGCACTAGCGTCTCTGCCTCCGCCCAGAGCACTGGGCCGAGCTCTCTATATAGCACAATAATAGCTTATTGCCTAAAGGTGTGGAAGCAGTAGCCCAGCAACAGGCCAGTTACATCATCAGGTGGTTTAAGTTCAGTGAGGATCCTGGCCATAGGAACCCCAACTTCCCTACACTTGCCCGTCAGGATTGTTTAGCCTGATTTTGCCTGTATGCAGCTGGGGGAGGCCGGGAGGACCCACATTGTTATTTGTCTCAGTGCCCCCTGAGGGCAGAGGCAGTTTGGGGCATCAGCATGATGTAACCAAAGAAGGTAACACCCTGGGAAGAGAAAATGACAGGAGCCGGGGCGGTGGGGCTGCCATCTGTGGGAGCAGGACTGGTCGGAGGGCCGAGGCACACTGTGCCATAGCCAGCACGGAGAGGCGGGCAGGCCGGCCCTGAGGATGCAGGGGGACACCATCGCCAACTCCAGAGAGATGCTTAGCACCAGGAAATGGTGCCAGCTCAGCTTCTTCTGAACTTGGGCTGCACGTGGTTCTGAGCAAAGCAGACAAGGGCCCCAGAGGGGAGCAGTGAGCTGGGAAGACACTTTAAAGCAGGGCGGACCATCTGCAGGCACCTCTGTGGGAAGAGGTGTGCAGAGTGAAATGGGAGGGGTGAGGGGATGGCTGGGCCTCAGATGCAGACCCACTTTTTCTTGTTGACCCTTTAAGGCTCCTTGAGGCTTTCTGGCTTTTGCTTTTCCAATTGCTGAGGAAACTTCATTTGCACCCTCTGTGTTCCATCGTTCTGCTCCCAGAAACTCCAGGAGACTGTGAAGGGCTCTGTCACGACCCTGAAATATCTTGTCAGGGATGGCTATCTCCTCTCTTCTCTATTGCAATCAACGCCACCCAGGTACAGGAGGCCAGGGATGCTGCAGAGATGAGAAATGTCTCTTCCCTCCAGAAAGTGACCTTTCAGAGGGAAAGAAGCAGACCTTCAGTAACAGAATGGAATGAGCCCCCAGTAGGGCCATATGGGGCTCATAATTGGGACAGAGAGGGAAACACTTTACTCTGGTTCTTGCTCACATCCTTGGAATGGAAAAAGGGAATGAAAAAATGATAGATATTCATAATACATATGTGTGCATATACTGGAAATGTCAAAGGGTGTCTCCTAGAGGGGAAGCTTTAGAGCAGGGTCTGGAAGTATGGTAAGGATATGGGTGAGTTTGCAGTAGGTGGATAAAATGCAGGATAGAAAGCAGGGGTTGGGGGCAGAAACAGAAAAGGTTTGGGGACCTGATGCTGGAAAGGTGATTTGATGCCAATAACAGAGGACTGTGAATTCCATAGTAGGAAACTTGGCATTTACTTTGTATCAGTAGGGAGCCACAGCAGGTTCTGGAGGAGGAGATAATTTATATAAATTATTCCAAGCCCTAAAATTCTCTCCAGTTTCCCATTTGGTCGTTCAGTTTGGAGTAAGGGAAGGTGTTGAGGAAGAGTCAGAAAGGGAGTGAGCCGGAAAGAGTGAGTGATTCCAGAATCCAGGATGCCCCTGGGGGCAGAGAGAGGGGAAGGTCTCCTGTTCCTTGCTCCTTTCCAGGAAGAAAAACTTGTGGCAATGTTCCAAGACATTGAATGGACCAGTTTTTCTTTGTAAACAAAGGTATTGAGCTCCTCTAGCAGTAAGACGGAGGTGATATACATGTTAAAACTAGAATATTTATGTAGAAACTTAATACAAAAGGTCTCACATTCAAATTTATGGCATCTTATGGTGCTGACCTAATAATTTGGGCTCTGCTGCCATGTGGTATTCCTTGTACCTTTCTCCCAGGTGGGCTAGGTTAAAGAATGTGGCAAGGTAAAATTTGACATGGGAAATAAAAAAGGCTATTCATCTTTCCCTGAGTAGAGTGTGGTGTTGGAGTTAATTCATGGGCTATGGTGACCCTTTTGGGGAACTCTGAACCACCCATTGAATTGGTCCCAGGTAGACCAAAACCTGAAGCATTTAAAATGTTGTGGAAGACTGGGGTGATTCAAGATGGCGGCATGAGAGGTGAGACAGAGAACTCCTCCCAAAACCACAGATAGTGTGAAATATAGTTAATGCAACTAACCCTAAAACAGTAACAGGAAGAAGGCTGCACCAGACTGCATACAGACCTCACAAAACAGGGTAACGTACAAAAGCCTTGATCTGGCAGGATACGAGCCCTTCCCCAACCCCAGCTCACGGGCGGGAGAAAGAGAAATGGAGTGGGGGAGGGAGTGGAAGCCTGGGACTGCTGAACACCTAGCCCTGGAGATCTGCTTTGCAAGCAGAATTCTACAATGTGTGGTGCTCTGGAGGATGGAGAGCTGGAACAGGCAGAGTGCTTGAGAGACAGATTCTGGCCATTTGTGGAGGACAGGATCCACACCTAGTCGCTCTGAGACAGGGTTTTCTGCTGAAGGTGCAGGGTTTTCACAGAGCTTGATGCTTGGGAGAAGGGATGGGGGACACAGTTGTCTGGGTGCACTCTGCCCAGCAGATTGGGAACTTTGGGGAGCTTCAGGCACCCCATCCCCCTGGCTGGCCACTCAGCTTCGAGGCCCCCCGCTGTGATACACAGCCTGCTGAGCCTTCCTTCTGGCCTGACAGCACCGGCTCACAAACCGCCAGTCACTGCTCTGGTGTCAGGCCAGCCAGAGAGAGACCTCACCTACAACAGCTAGAGACGCCAAGCACAGAGGCTTACACCTGTATGCTCGGCCCACTGGCTGTGATACTGGAGACAGGCAGGGCAGACGGGAGTCAGGAAACAGATCTTTCCTCCCCCCAGGCACCAGCTCCACTCCCCTACCACCCCCAACCTCACTCTAGGGGCTGAGCAGCTCCAGAGACTGGAGCTTCTGGGCAATAAAGGGCACCACATAGAATTATGTGAAATGTCAAAAGAACCACAGACCAAAATCTCAAAAACCCCAGAAAAAGGGACAAATGAAACTGAACTCACCAATCTTCCTGAAAAAGAGCTCAAAATAAAAATAATAATCATGCTTATGGAGGTGCAGAAAAATATTCAAGAACTCAGGAACGAATTTAAGACGGAGATTCAATCATTAAGAAATTCCATATCTGAGATGAAACATACAATGAAGGGATTTAAAAGCAGATTATATATAGTAGAAGAGACAGTAAATGGAATAGAAATTAGAGAAGAGGAATACAAAGAAGCTGAGGAACCGAGAGAAAGAAGAATCTCTAAGAATGCAAGAATATTGAGAGAATTGTGTGACCAATCCAAACGGAACAATATTTGCATAATAGGGGTACCAGAAGAAAAACAGAGAGAAAAAGGGATAGAAAGTGTCATTGAGGAGGTAATTGCTGAAAACTTCCCCAAACTGGGGAAGGAGATAGTCTCTCAAGCCATGGAGGTGCACAGATCTCCTACCACAAGGGACCCAAGGAAGACAACATCAAGACATATAATTAAAATGGCAAAGATCAAGGATAAAGACAGACTTTTAAAAGCAGCTAGAGAGAGAAAAAAGATCACATACAAAGGAAAACCCATCAGGCTATAATCAGATTTCTCAACAGAAACTTTACAGGCCAGAAGGGAGTGGCATGATATATTTAATGCAATGAAGCAGAAGGGCCTCAAACCAGGTAGAATACTCTACCCGGCAAGGTTATCATTTAAATTTGAAGGAGGGATTAAAGAATTTTCAGATAAGCAAAAGCTGAGAAAATTTACCTCCCACAAACCACCTCTACACCGCATCTTGGAGGGACTCCTATAGATGGAAGTATTCCAAAGACTAAATAGATGTCACCCAAGGGATAGAAAAGAGTAAAGAATATGATTCATAACATACAAAGAATGGAGAAAGAACAAAAAGGAGGGGGGAAAAAAAGAATCTTCAGGTTATGTTTGTAATAGCATACAAAGTGAGTTAAATTAGACTGTTAGATAGGAAGGGAATTACCCTTGAACCTTTGGTAACCACAAATCTAAAGTGTGCAATGGCAATAAGTACATGCCTATCAATAATCACCCTAAATGTAAATGGTCTGAATGTACCAATCAAAAGACGTAGAATCATGGAATGGATAAAAAACAAGACCCATCTATACGCTGCCTACAAGAGACTCACTTCAAACCCAAAGACATATACAGACTGAAAGTAAAGGGATGGAAAAAGATAGTTCATGCAACTTATAGGGAGAAAAAAGCAGGAGATGCAGTACTTGTATCAGACAAAATAAACTCCAAAACGAAGAAAGTTACAATAGACTGAAGGACATTACATAATGATAAAGGGGTCAGTCCAACAAGAGGCTGTAATTATTATAAACATCTATGCACCCAACACAGGGTCACCTACATATGTGGAACAAATACTAACAGAATTTAGGGGGGAAATAAAATGCAATACATTCATTTTGGGAGACTTCAGCACACCACTCACTCCAAAGGACAGATCAACCAGACAGAAAATAAATAGAGACAGAGGCATTGAACAATGTCTAAGAACAGATGGACCTAACAGACATCTACAGAACAGTCCATCCAAAAGCACCAGGATACACATTCTTCTTAAGTGCACATGAAACATTTTCAAGAATAGATCATATGCTAGGCCACAAAAGAGCCTCAGCAAATTCAAAAAGATTGAAATTGTACCAACCAGCTTCTCAGATCACAAAGGTATGAAACTAGAAATGAATTACTCAAAGAAAATTTAAAAACCCACAAACACATGGAAGCTTAATAACATGCTCCCAAATACTCAATGGATCAATGATCAAATAAAAATAGAGATCAAGCAATATATGGAGACAAATGACAACAATAATTCAACATCACAAAATCTTTGGGACACAGTGAAGGCCATGCTAAGAGGGAAATATATTGCAATACAGGCCTACCTCACGGAAGAAGAACAATCCCAAATGAACGATCTAAACTCACAATTAATGAAACTAGAAAAGGAAGAAAAAATGAGGCCCAAAGTCAGTACAAGGAGGAACATAATAAAGATTAGAGCAGAAATAAATAAAATCGAGAAGAATAAAACAATAAAAAGAATCAATGAAAGCAGGAGCTGCTTCTTTGAGAACATAAACAAAATAGATAAGCACCTAGTCAGACTTATCAAGAAAAAAAGAGTCTACACACATAAACAGAATCATAAATGAGAAAGGAAAAATCACTACAGACACCACAGAAATACAAAGAATTATGAGAGAATACTATGAAAAATTATATGCTAACAAACAGGATAACCTAGAAGAAATGGACAACTTTCTAGAAAAATACAACCTTCCAAGGCTGACCCAGTAAGAAACAGATAATCTGAATAGACCAATTACCAGCAAATAAATTGAGTTGGTAATCAAAAAACTACCTAAGAACAAAACCCCTGGATCAGATGGTTTCACTGCTGAATTTTATCAAACATTTAGTGAAGATCTAATACCCATCCTCATTAAAGTTTTCCAAAAAGTAGAAGAGGAGGGAATACTTCCAAACTCATTCTATGAGGCCAACATCACTCTAACACCAAAACCAGGCAAAGACACCACAAAAAAAGAAAATTACAGACCAATATCTCTGATGAAAAAGACGCAAAAATACTCAACAAAATATTAGCAAGCCAAATTTAAAAGTACATCAGAAAGATCATCCATCATGATCAAGTGGGATTCATCCCTGGGATGCAAGGATGGTACCACATTTGAAAATCCATCAACATCATCCACCACATCAAAAAGAAGGACAAAAACCACATGATCATCTCCACAGATGCTGAAAAAGCATTCAACAAAATTCAACATCCATTTATGATAAAAACTCTCAACAAAATGGGAATAGAGGGCAAGTACCTCAACATAATAAAGGCCATATATGACAAACCAACAGCCAACATTATACTTAACAGCGAGTAGCTGAGAGCTTTTCCTTTAAGACTGGGAACAAGACAAGGATGCCCACACTCCCCACTTTTTTTTAACATAGTTCTAGAGGTCCTAGCCATGGCAATCAGACAACACAAAGAAATAAAAGGCATCCAGATTGGTAAGAAGAAGTCAAACTGTCCCTGTCTGCAGACGACATGATATTGTACATAAAAAAACTAAAGAATCCACTCCAAAACTACTATATCTAATATCTGAAATCAGCAAAGTTGCGGGATACAGAATTAATACACAGAAATCTGTTGCATTTCTATACACTAACAGTGAACTAGCAGAAAGAGAAATCAGGAAAACAATTCCATTCACAATTGCATCCAAAAGAATAAAATACCTAGGAATAAACCTAACCAAGGAAGTGAAAGACTTATACTCTGAAAACTACAAGACACTCATAAGAGAAATTAAAGAAGATACCAATAAATGGAAACACATCCCCTGCTCATGGATGGGAAGAATTAATATTGTCAAAATGGCCATCCTGCCTAAAGCAGTCTACAGATTCAATGCAATCCCTATCAAAATACCAACAGTATTCTTCAATGAACTAGAGCAAACAGTTTTAAAATTCATATGGAACCACAAAAAACCCCGAATAGCCAAAGCTATCTTGGGAAGGACAAATAAAGTGGGGGAATTACACTCCTGACTTCAAGCTCTACTACAAAGCCACAGTAATCAAGACAATTTGGTACTGGCACAAGAACAGACCCATAGACCAATGGAACAGACTAGAGAGCCCAGATATAAACCCAAGCATATATAGTCAATTATTATACGATAAAGGAGCCATGGATATACAATGGGGAAATGACAGCCTCTTCAACAGCTGGTATTGGCAAAACTGGATGGCTACATGTGAGGGAATGAAACTGGATTATTGTCTAACGCCATACACAAAGTAAACTCAAAGTGGACCAAAGACCTGAATGTAAGTCGTGAAACCATAGAACTCTTAGAAAAAAACAGGCAAAAAAATCTCTTGGTCATAAATATTAGCAAATTCTTCATGAACATATCTCTCCGGGCAAGGGAAACAAAAGCAAAAATGAACAAGTGGGACTATATCAAACTAAAAAGCTTCTGTACAGCAAAGGACACCATCAATAGAACAAAAAGGCATCCTACAGAATGGGAGAATATATTTGTAAATGACATCCGAAAAGGGGTTGGCATCCAAAATATATAAAGAGCTCATGCACCTTAACAAACAAACAGCAAATAGCCAATTAAAAAATGGGCAGAGGGGCTGAACAGACACTTCTCCAAAGAAGAAATTCAGATGGCCAACAGGCACATGAAAAAATGCTCCACATTACTAATCATCAGAGAAATGCAAATTAAAACCACAATGCGATATCACCTCACACCAGTTAGGATGGCCAACATCCAAAAGACAAACAACAACAGATGTTGGCAAGGATGTGGAGAACGGGGAACCCTCCTACACTGCTGGTGGGAATGCAAATTAGTTCAACCATCATGGAAAGCAGTATGGAGGTTCCTCAAAAAACTCAAAATAGAAATACCATTTGACCCAGGAATTCCACTCCTAGGAATTTGCCCTAATAATGCAGGAACCCAGTTTGAAAAAGACATATGCACTCCTATGTTTATCGCAGCACTATTTACAATAGCCAAGAAATGGAAGCAAGCTAAGTGTCCATCAGTAGATGAATGGATAAAGAAGATGTGGTACATATACACAATGGAATATTATTCAGCCATAAGAAGAAAACAAATCCTACCATTTGCAACAACATGGATGGGGCTAGAGGGTATTATGCTCAATGAAATAAGCCAGGCGGAGAAAGACAAGTATCAAATGATTTCACTCATCTGTGGAGTATAAGAAGAAAGAAAAAACTGAAGGAACAAAACAGCAGCAGACTCACAGAACCCAAGAATGGACTAACAGTTACCTAAGGGAAAGGAACTGGCAAACATCAGTGGAGAGGGAGGGATAAGGGGGAAAAGGGGGTATTACAATTAGTACACATAATGTAGCGGGGGAAGGGGCATCCAGGGAAGGCAGTATAACACAGAGAAGACAAGTAGTGATTCTATAGCATCTTACTACGCTGATGGACAGTGACTGTAATGGGGTATGTGGTAAGGGTCTGATAATAGGGAGAGTCTAGTAACCATAATATTGCTCAAGTAATTGTACATTAATAATAGCAAAATAAAAAATGTATAAAATAATAAAATGTTGTGGAAGCAATTACTTTGGGTTATAGATGGACATCTTCCCTGTCATCATCCCTACCATCTCCCTCTAGCAGACTGCCCCAGTTCCTGGTTGACCATTGGTTTGTCTATTAAGCTATTCAGATGGAACAGAGAGCAGTGGAGTGTGGTAAAATCTGCCCACATCCTCCAAGGGGAAAATGCTGCTGTGTTTGCAAACAATGCAGCATACTGGTTTTCCGAACATGTCCTCATGAGTAGGGGTCACCATATGTACTAGTTTTCTATTGCTGATGTAATACACTACCGCAGATTTGATGGCTTAATGCAATATAAACTTATTATCTTACATGAATCTGAAGCCTCTAGGGGACAGTGTGTTCCCTTGCCTTTTCCAGCTTTTAGAGGTCACCCACATTTTTTGGCTTGTGGTTCCTCCCTCCATCCTCAGAGCCAGCAAGGTCCCATCTCTGTGACACTTTTTCTGTGGTCACTCTAACTGACCAGAGCTGGGAAAAGTCCTCATCTTCCAAGGAATCATGTGATTAGACTCAGCCCACCTAGATAACCCAGAATAATGACCCTTCTCAAGGTCCTTAACCTTAATCGTTAATCCTTGACATGAGAATGTGGACATCTTTTGGCGAGTGGGACGTTTTCTTGCCTTACATACTGTGTGTTATAAGCATAGGATGTGGCCCCATGCTCTGCATCTTTCTCACTTAGCTAGAGCCTTGGTGACCCAAGGCCTGCCCGGGAGCCCGCCTGGCAGCTGGTGCAGCGATCCAGGGAGCCATATCTGGAGCAGACTGCCTGGGTTCGACACCACCAATCTCATTATTCAACAGTCTCATTGGCCTTGAACAATTGACATGTGTTTATCTGTAAAGGGGGGATGGGTTGAGAAACAGATGACACTCAAATGAGGGTAATTTGAAGAGATTACAAAATAAAGGGATTTTAGGTCCTCTGACGTTGCTAGAATGTTTCATTGCTAAGTGTCCGTTTTCCTCATTTGCACTGTAGCCACTGGCCTTCCATAGGCAGAGATTCCTTATTCCAGAGCTTGCCCAAAGGACCTGCTCTGGTCATATTTCCAAGTAAACAATAGATTCTTATACAAAAGGGATGATGCTTTCTAAGACCTAGCTATTCCAGCCAAGCTCAGGGGAAAGTCGTTTCCCCTGAAGTATTATCAACAAACCACTGTGTTTGTTCATTGACCTAGAATGTCATTCTTGCCTGCTTTTCTCTCAAATTAAGTGGGGAAAAATGTTTTATGTAAAAGTAATTTATGAAGCACTACATATGGTAATATTAAAACCATAAAAATAAGCCTCCAGGAGACAAAACAAATAACATTGCTTCATCCTTCTGCCTTGGCACTGCCCCTAGGTAATGTCAGGCACTGGGGGGGGAACTGACTCCTAGCCCAGCTGCTACTTGGGGGCCTGTGGAACACTTGCTTCAACATTGTTGCTAAGGTTCATGGAATCTTGAGGTTTCTATTTTAATCCATTTCCAAAGCAGAATAATCTTAAAATGTAAATACTATATTTACTTTAAATTGTAAGTATCATCATCCCTAAGACCCAAATATATTAAAATAGCTTCCCAGTCAAGGCTGGAACCCAATATAAAATTCTTTCAAAATATAGCACTCAAGGCATGGAAGCAACCTAAGTATGCATTGATGGATGAGTGGTTAAAGATGTGGTGTATGTATGTGTACAAGGGAATACTAGTCAGTCATAAAAAGAATGAAATGTTGCCATTTGTAACAACGTGGATGGACATAGAGGGTATTACACTAAGTGAAATAAGTCAGACAGAGAAAGAAGACAAATACTGTCTTCACTTATACGTAGAATGTAAAAAACAAAACAAATGAATAAACACAACAAAACAGAAATAGACTCATAGATACAGAGAACAAACTGATAGCCACCAGAGGGGAGGGGGAAGGGGGAATGGATAAAATAGGTGAGGGGATTAAAAGGCACAATCTTCCAGTTATAAAATTAACAAGACATAGGGATATAATGTACAACATAAGGAATATATTGTGCCAATAACATTGTGACAACTTTGTATGGTGACAGATATAACTAGACTTGCTGTGACCATTTCATTATGTATACAAATATCCCATCACTATGTTGTGTGTTTGAAACATATTGTATGCCAATTATTCTTCAATAAAAAAGGAGACTATAGCTTTCATGTCATTTATTCATTCATTTACTGATGCATTCATTCAGTAAATATTTATTGAGCACCTACTGTTTAATCCTACCCCTAGGATTAAATGGTGAGCAAAACAGTATGGGAAATGCAAGTATAAATTAGTGATAATTGACTGAAAATTCAGAGAAGACTGAAGGTCCTATAAGAGCTTATAACAGAATTAAGTACTGAGAAACCATAGACCAATTTTAAGCAGGGTTGTTAAATGATCAAATTTTTCCTTTAAGAGTATCACACAGGCTGCAGTGTGGAGAACAGATCAGAGAGGACTCAGGCCTGCCCAACATTCTTTATGAATGTTCTGTTATACAGGGTCTTTGTGGCAGTGTCTTTTGGTTAACCCGACCCTATTTCCAGTCTCCTCTTCCCCTGCTTCCATGCAGTGTAGAAGCTGGAAAAGCTAAACACTGTCTTCACAGCTTTCTTTGCAATTACATGTAACCATGTGACTGTGCTCCAGCCAATGAGACTAAAGCAGAGATCTCTTAGGATCTTCTGGAAGAAATACGCTTTTCCAGATAAAAGGAACAACAAGTACAGCTGTACTGTTCCCACCATTCTTCTTTAACAAAGAAGTGACCCTGAGAGCTGGGGCAACTAGTGGGCCACCATGAGGGGAAGGCCAACATGGTGATTCATAGAGCTGAGTACCTGCACTAATGCCAGAGCCACCCACGGACAGATTGCTTGTTATGTGAAAAAAATAATCCCCCACATTTGGAGGCTGGATTTTTTATTTTACTTTCTATCAAAAGCATTTTAGACTGATACACTGATTCAAAAGTAAGTTTAACTGGAAACAAATTAGCAGGCATTTCAACTATTGTCAATGCTAGCACAAAAAAATCTCTGAATTCCTCTCCTGCTATTGAAATCACAGTCTTTTGAATGAGATGGTGGAAAAGGGAGGAAGACTTGATGGCTCCCCTTCCAAGGACCTCTGAAAGGTGTTACTTGGTGTTTCCTCTTACAGCTTCTTTGGACCCCATACTTGGCTCTGCTGTCCCCAACAGATCCTTAACTGTGAGCCTAGTCCCTGCATCTTTCTGAAACTTATTATGAAATTTATATATGAAGTGGAACAGATTCTTTTACCTACTTTTGTAATGGAAAAAACTAAAACAGTGCCTAGCGGGTGCTCAGTAAATGTCCCCTAAACCAGTAAGTGAAACTGAGTATATTTTCAAGTTGAGAATAACACTGTGCTGTGTTTTTAAAAATAAAATTGAAAAATGGCCTGATCTTAGGGAACACATATGGGACAGAGCATGCTCAGTGAAGCTTGCACATTTTGGGTTCAGAAATATGATTATCATTTGTCAGCTTGGATTCTTGCCTCTGGGCTGAGATGGTCCCAAGGAGTCATTTTCAGTCATTCACAGACACCAAAACAGAAGGGGTCTTTAATGAAAGACAGGAGCTCAAGTGACAGTCATCAGTAAGTAGCTAGAAATAGGCAATTGATGGCAAACTTAAGCTGAAACACTTCAGTAAAGACCCTCATGCCTGAGGCATACTCTGCTTTTGCTGAAGTCGTGTTTTTTTTTTTAATAATGGCAACAAAGTTTGCCTATCCTTCAAGTTTTTAAATCTTCCCCTGAGGAAAAATTAGAGGAGTTAAATAAATTAGTTAATTGGATAATTAATTTTCACAAAAAACGAATATTGGCTTTGTCCTTTCTGTTAGGAATGCCATCTGTGTAAGCAGAGAAGAGCAGGCATGGGGCTCTGGTCAACAAGGAGCAGTGTCAGGGGCTTCTTTAGATCATGTTTCTGTCTGGCTTCTGATGCCTTTGTCCAAAACTACTTCCAAAAACATCAGAACTGCCTGATCCTGCTCGGCACCCTGCCCTCATCTTGCACCTCTCAGCACAGGGAAGCATTGTGCATGGATCCACCTGGCAGATGGGCAACATGGAGAATGAGAGCTCAGAGGCCTGGTTGTCTGTCCTGTCCTATCTTTGCGGATACAGCTTCGGATTTGTCAAGTCAGAGAAGTCTGTCATGTGTCATAATTAGACATCTTCATTTAGCAACCAGGCCGATCACTGTAGAGAGGAGGAAAGTGAAGTCCAGAGATGATAAGTAAGTTGTCCAAGGTCAACACAGCAAGTCAGTGAAGCTGAGGCTGGCATCTCTCTTGGGCCTCTGAGCAGTGTCCTTCCTACTGTCCTGCTGCAGCTTCAGTGTGTAAGAAAAAGACTGCTCCTTACACCCCATGGCTATTGCCGTGAATTATCCCTGCTGTCTCGTAATATTCCTCATTTTAAAGAAAAACCTTCCTGTTATGTAATGGTTTGCCATTTTCCTGCTATTTGGAAGAAAGTTTTACCTGTATGTCAACACTGAGCTTTGAGCTCCTTGGAGAAGGGCATTCAGGTTGTTGTGACCCATCCAGGCAGAACCAGCCAACTGGTTTCCCTCCATCACTTGGCTGTCAGATGAGGGCCACCTGCTTATTGATTGGCATGGTGAAACAGATCCAGCATGCTCCCTAATGACACAGGACTTCATATTAAAGGATGTTAGGGTATTGATGTTGCTCCTCTTTAGGAACAAGAAGTGTCAAAAGTTAAATGAGACTGAACAATCAAGAAAATATAAGTGTATCCCTTCCTATTTCCCCATTCCCAACCAGGAGCTTCGATGTACCAGCAGAAGATAAATCCAACCAAGCCATGGGACAAAGAGAGAGAATGCTAAGCAGTGAGATGGCAGCAGGCATTGGGCCAAAACAAATCCTGAGATGGGTGATAATTTATAACAGATAACAAATCTGTTTATCTAATTTATTTGCTTTGTTTCCTTGTGTACCTCCTTAGGACTGAGCTAAACCTGCCCTTCAATGCAAACAGTATTATGTGCCCTGCATTTAAAAAGCGTGTCAGCAGGTACTAGTTGAGGATAGAGGAATCTTAGATCTGATAGCAGAGCTTGGGCACTGGAGTCAGTGAGAATGGGTAACAATCCTGGCTTTGCCATTTACTAGTTTTGTGTCTTTGGATAAATCACTTAACCTTTCTGAGCCTCAATTTCAACATCTCTATTAAGTAATTTTTAAGACTGATAAATAAATAATTAAATAGAATTACATTGATCATAATGTAGATTTTCTGGAAATGTTGGTCCTTATAATTTATATAAGCTCCTGGGAGCCCACTTTTGATTGTTTGGTAGGTCTGTACTCAGCATTTCTCCAGAAACCATAACAAAAACCTTCAGAGACAGTATTATTGGCTGATGTTGTTGCAAACAGTGCTCCAGAATCAAACTCAGCTATCGCAAATTTGCCTAGAACAACAATAGAATGGGCCATGGAGAAATATAGACCCTAAGAATAAGTAGATGGTGGATGGTGCAGGTGGAATTTCTGGGTTCTTCAAAAGGGTTGCATTATAGGATACTCCACCTCTAAGATCCATTGATTCTTGTTACCAAGCATTTATTGTGGCTTCAGCAATTTTTTTTTCAATCCACAGGAATATATATATATTTTTTGGTATTATTAATGTACAATTACATGAGCAACATTATGGTTACTAGACTCACCCTATTATCAAGTCCCCACCACATACCCCATTACAGTCACTGTCCATCAGCGTAGTGAGATGCTATAGAATCACTACTTGTCTTCTCTGTAAATACTACCTTCCCCGTGTCCCCCCCCCAACATTATGTGTGCTAATCATAATGCCCCTTTTCCCCCCTTATCCCTCCCTTCCCACCCATCTTCCCCAGTCTCTTTCCCTTTAGTAACTGTTAGTCCATTCTTGGGTTCTGTGAGTCTGCTGCTGTTTTGTTCCTTCAGTTTTTTCTTTGTTTTTATACTCCACAGATGAGTGAAATCATTTGATACTTGTCTTTCTCCACCTGGCTTATTTCACTGAGCATAATACCCTCTACCCCCATCCATGTTGTTGCAAATGGTAGAGTTTGTTTTCTTCTTATGGCTGAATAATATTCCATTGTGTATATGAAACACCTCTTCTTTATCCATTCATCTACTGATGGAAACTTAGCTTGCTTCCATTTCTTGGCTATTGAAAATAGTGCTCTTGGTACACTGTGGGTGAACATAAGAATATAGGTTTTCCTCTTTAGTAAATAAGCCCTTTAAGATTCAACAGTGGGATGAAGTTACTAAGCAGAGCAGAGGAGAAAGTACTCACGGAGATTTCCTGTGCGCAGTGCCTCTTTAAATCGAGCCCACATCAGCAGAGACTGGAAATTATTACCTAATGACAAGTCAAGGATCTCACTTAATTGAAATATTGGCTTCCCTCCAATTCCCAGTGATTTTTCAGGAATCCCATAGAAAACAGCAATGTAACTGATATTTCTGGTTTTAGATAGCACACTACATCAGAAGCATAGATTACTTCAAAAATACGATTTTTTTTTCGAAGAATGACTGTCCTTGACTATCGATAAGTAATACTCAAATTAAATCGTTAGGTTTAGTTTAGAGAACAGAAGGTGGGACACTAGCTGAGATTATTAACATGAATGTGATGAAAATCTTTCTCACATTGTCATTTAACAGAATGCAGATCTTCACAAATGACCCCTTTTCCGAGCATGATATATTCACCCACTGCCTGAGGCGCCAGGAGCTTAGGATTCTTTCTCACTATCAGCACTTCTCAGAGAAGCCCAGAAATATCCAGGGGAGAATGTTTTCTCTGCTTGGCCATTTTTCTGAGAATCTTACCGGGAGGCAGAGCAGGCCAGGGGTTAGAAGTCTGAGCTCTGGAGTCTGCAGCTGGGTTCAAACTTGGATCCATGACCGGGTAGCTGTGTGACCTTGGGGAGGTTATTTAACCTCTGTGGTGGTCATCGATGCTGCTCACAGATGGTCAGTTACCCTCTCCTCCTGGCATCCAGAAGACTGAACCCCCTGACTCCTTTGTGGTTGGATAGTTGCGTGTGACTAGTTCTGGCCGAAGAATTGTGAGCAAATGTGTTATATGAACTTCTGGGATATAACACCAAGTAGTCAGTGTGAGATTTTCCAGAATTCTCCCTTGTCCCTCTGGCAAGTGACCATCAACATACAAGATGGTGGCTGCTCCATTAGCCTGGGTCCCAGAAGAGCTACAGTGACCAGAGTGCCCCTGTTGACCTGCATGAACTTGAACTTGTAAAAACGAGAGAGAAATTAACCTGCTTGTACTAAGTGACTGAGATTTTGTGGGTTATTTGTTACCACAACTTAACCTAGTCTACCCTGATTGATATATCTCACTAAATCTTAGTTTCTGTATCTGAAAAACGAGGATAATAGTGGATAGTAGCTTATGAAGTAACCATGAAGATTAAATGGGATAATATTTGTATAATACTTAGAATGATACTCAACATATAAAAATTATTAACATGTTTTGGCTATTGCATATTATTATTATTAAGTTATGCCATATCTGAACTTTGTCTCTTAACAAGTTATCTGTTTCTCTCAAACAAGTTGTTAGTTATGTAACTTTGAGAAACCAACCTTAAATTGCAGTACTAGTATGTTGAACTAAGTTGAGTTACAGCTTTAAATTTCTAGGCTTAAAAAAATTATGTGAATTTATTACAGAAGCACTCAGAGAATCCATCCTGGTGTTTCATAGATATTCAGTTGCTTATGGGAAAAAAAATGTGTGATAAAATTAAACAGTATTTCCTCCCTTTTTCCATTAGTGCTCCATGCAACTTCCCAAACAAAAAAATCTATGGCCTTGTTAAAGATTGTTCTGTATCCTATTCTGAAGATTTCTGCCCAGGAAAATACATGTGGCTGGCAAATTTTTAGCTACAGATTGGTTTCCCAATTTAGGCACCTGCATTGTCAATTGTCCATCTCCTTCTCTGTTCTGTTTTCAATATATGTACATAGTATCCTGTTTCATCAATAAGATTTCACCTGGCTCCAGGCCACATCCCACCATGGTCTTTCTCCCAATAATGTGGTCTTCCTTCGTCCAAAGAGAGAGGATCCTGTCCTTGGTTCACTTCAGTCCTGGTTCAAGGTGACTCCGCTCACACCACTGCTCCCACCACAGAGACCCATCCTCCAACTTCTCTAAATCAGAACTTCCCATGTCTTCATATACAGTCTTATTTTAATCCCACATGACTCTGGCTGGGTCCTTCTCTGATCCCAAAGGCAGCCCTCCCAGTACTTCCTAAGAGCAGTATGTTACTATATTAGGCCGAACTATAGGAAATTGCCATTTTTGGGTGTGGAATATGGCAATTTTCTCTGGGCCAACCTGTATATAAACCCAATTTTGGAAAGAGGAAGAATTTCATTATGTACAGAAAGAATTACATGTTGGATTTCATCAGGAATCCTAAAGTATTTCCCCCTCCTTACCTTGTTGAACTAGGTGTTTGTTCTTATAGACCATGCTTTGTGCTCTTGTATATAATCCCCTGACCTCCCCATCCCCAGCACCTAGTCTATTGCAGACTATGTTTATTGGCTGACTGAGGAGGTGGAGGCTTTTCATGATATTTACTATTGGCTATTTATGCAAGTGCCATTTACTATCACTTTGCAGGAGAAAATGACACTTCTTCCCTTTATCCTCTTTCAGATTGAAGACATCATTACAAAGATGCAAGATGACAAGACAGGAGGTGTGCCCATCAGAACAGTCAAGAGCTTTCTCTCCAAAATCCCCAGTGTCGTCACAGGTAAAGGTTCTCTTTAAGGTATTGGTGGCAACAGAAAAAGGCTTCTGAAGAGTTGTATAGCCTCAGTTGTGCCCAGGGAAGTGTCTAGGAATTCTAGGAATTTGTGAATAGTAAAGATGATGTTCAGAGTGTTCAGAGTGCTTGCTAAATAAAGCAGAATTCTAGTCCTGGTTTCCAGGAAGAAGGTACTCTTACCAATCACTGAGAATAGCCTTACCCTGACCAGCCCTTCAGTATGGGTTGAGGCTTCCGGAAGGGAGCAATCTCATTAATAAACTGGCTAGCCCATCAGCAGTTTGGCCTATGGGCTGTACACAAGCACAGAAATACTAAAATTATTTTTGTTTTAAACAAGCTTTTTGTAAGATGTAAGTCTTATATTCAATTTCTGCAAATGCTTTTAAGTATCTTAACTCACTATACTTGAACTCCTGAAAGAGGTGGTTTTAAAATATTTTTCTGCATTTCTACTTTGGGGTTTTATGTGTCTTATGTACTCAAACATTTCTTTAAAAATTAATCATGAAATTATCAAACACATGGATATCGTTTCAAGACTAATAAAACAGGTTACATGTACCTACCAACCTTGCTTCACAATAATTTGCCATCAGTATCCTAGAGCCCCTTTGAGCCCACTAGATGGCATCTTCCTCCTCATCTCCCAGAGGTAACCACCATCTACTTACATACTAATCAATCTGTTGCTTTTCTGCATAGTTTTACCACATAGGCATATATCCCTTACTATCTAAACAAAAAAACCAAATATATTAATATAAAATTGTAGGTGATCCTCTCATTATCAAAATCTGCCTATTTGCTTCCCAAATTTTGAGAACCAAAAGGACTCATTTTCTATTATATATCAATAGAATAGCTAAGATAAAAGAAGAAAAAACACTGATAATACCAAGTGCTGGTGAGGCTATGGAGCAACTGGAACTCTCATGCATTGTTGGTGGGAAAGAAAAATCTTCTTTAGATGTTCCTTATAAAGTTAACCTGTGACCCAGCAATCCCACCCCTGGCTATGTATCCAAGGGAAATTAAACTTGCATTCAGACAAAAACATGTATTTTAACAATTTTATTTATAATCTACAAAGCCTGGAACCAGCCTAAATGTCCTTCAGTGGGTGAATGAATAAGTAAACTACTGTAGACCCCTATTCAGCAAGAAAAGGGAGTAAACTCTCAATACAGGCACCAAAGTCATTTTTCTGAATGAAAGAAGCCAGTCCCAAAAGGTTGCATCCTATATGATTCCATTTATATGAGATTCAAAAAAAACTAAAGTGATGGAGAACAGATCAATGGTTGTCACGGACTGGAGTTGGGGAAGAGTATGACTGCAAAGGGATTGTATGAGGGAATTTTATGAAGTTATGATAGAATTATTCTGTGTCCTGATTGTGGTAGTGGTGGTGACATGAATTTATACACAGGTCAAAATTCATAGAGCAGCACACCAAAAAATAAGAAAAAGAGTTAACATTACTGTGTGTTACCATAAAATATAAATACACTCAGTTGAGGTGCCCCTAAGTGTCCCAAATCATTATTCAGGCTGTCACTGTTTGAACTCAGGTACCAAACAGTTCTGGATAACAAAGGATGCTTGTGTCATTAATGTGCTCTGATTTTGAAATTTATGTAAGTGGAATTATACTACAATATTGGCTATGATATGTTACATTTTTAAAATACATTTCTGAATTTTTGCTTCATAAAGTGTGGTTTAAGATTTTCATATGCATTTTCATGGGCAAGATTGATGTGTTGTTCTTCTTACCATTCTCACTGGTTTGGGTATCAGATTTATGCTAGACTCATAAGATGAACGTGGAGTGTATCTTTTTTGGTAGCAGTGTGTTGTTCTGTGAAAAATGTTTTTCTCTTTAATCTAGCTTACAGGTGTTTAATATCAATTATGTTATTTTTTTATTTCTAGAAGTCCCATCTGGTTCTCTTTCCAATGTTTGGTCATTCATTCATCAAATTTTGGGGGGACACTTACTATTTTCTAAGTGTTGTTGGGCACTGGAGATTCAGAAGTAAATGAATACATCAAACTTTCTCCTCTCATGGAGTTCAGATTTTAGTGGCAGAGACAACAAAATCAATAAGAAAAATATACAGAATATTAGATAGTAATAAAGTCCAAGGAGAAAAGTATGAAAAGGGGATAGGAGTTTTGCAATTTTGGAATGGGTAGCCAAGGAAGAATTTTCTGCACAGGTGACATTTGAGTAAAGATGGAAAGGAGATGATTGAATCGTGTGGCTCTCGAGGGAAAGAGCATCTTAGACAGCAAGTGTGAAGTCTCCAAGGTAGGCATGTTCTGGCACACTGAGGAACTCAGAAGAGGAAGCCAGAGTAAAGTGAAATAAAGAAAGGATAACACAGAGGAAAACTAATGGAGAGCTAGATAATCTAGCTCTTGGCTATTATAGGGCCACTGGAAGACTTTGAGCATCGGGTAACTTTCCTCTGGGTCAACCTATATATAAACCCAATTTTGGAAAGAGGAGGAATTTCATTATGTACAGAAAGAATTACATGTTGGGTTTCATCAGGTTGACTTATGTTTCAACAAAATCACTGCATTGCATTCTGGATACTCCAGGGAGTGGGGAGGTTACATGCCAGATATGAGACTGTTGCAAAGCAGTGACTCAGACTAGGCTATCGGCATTGGAGAAGTGTGACGTGGTCAGAGTCCAACTCAAGTTTGAAGGCAGAATAGGCAGTACTTGGAGATAGATCAGAAGTAGAATATGACAGAAAGAAAGAAATCTGTGATGACCCCACACTTTTGGGCTTGAACAACTGAAAGAATGGAACTGCCATTGATTTCAGTGAGGAAGACTGTCAGTGGAGCAGTGTGGTGAAGTGGCGGGGGGCGGGGGGCACTGATGTTTAGCTGAAGTTTAAGAAATCAAAGATCCCTTTTAGACATGTTAAGTTTTAGGGACCTGTTAGACATTCACTTGGAGATAACAAGTGGACACTTGGATTGTGGGTCTAGATTTTAAGAGGAGCCTGAACTGGAGACATAAATCATTGGCATAGAAAGGATATTTAAAGCCATGGGATTAACAAGCTCACCAAGGGAGTGAATATAAATAAAAAATAGAGTCGAAGCCCTAAAACTAGGGATACTCAATATGCTCTCTCTATATCTACTCTAATATACAGACGTTATGGAGGTTGTGGAGACAAGAAGAAATCAGAAAAAAAAAACTGAGGAGTAGCAGCTAGAGATGAGGAAGAAAATCAGAAGAATGTGGTTTCTTGGAAGCCAAATTTTCTAGAAAGCATTTCAAGGAAGAGTGGAGTGATGTATGCTGCTTATAATTAAGATAAGGACAGAGAATCAACCATTGAATTTAGCAACATCAAATTCATTACTGACCTTGATAAATACACATTTCATGGAGCATTGAAGGCAAAAAGCCTTTTTGGAGTGGATTCAAGTCAAAAAGGGAGAAAGTGATTTGAAGTAGTGAGTATAATCTTTGAAGGAGTTTCCTAAGAAGGAAGAGATGTAATAGTATCTAGAGGGGTAAATGGGGTCTGGGCATATAGTTTTTTAAATAATATGAAAGTGACAGTATATGATGATGGGAATGACTCAATAAAGAGGGAAAAGTGGTGCAGGAGACAGAGTGAAAATTCAAGGAGTAATATCAATGAGAAGGTAAGAGATTAAATCTAATGCACAGATAGGTGAGTAGCTCCAGCTATAAACATATACAGTTCATTCATATGAATAAATAAGAAAAATTCATAGGAAGAGGAAGGGAGGCACAAAGGTACAAATAAGCATGTAGATGTGGTGGGAGCTTATAAATTCTGTTTCTTGATAATGTGGGAAGGAAAGAGTGTAGAGATGTTAAAGTTTTGAGGAGAGATTAGAAGCTATGAAATAGTCATCTAGTAGAGTAAAGAGGTTGACTGGACTAGGGAAATAGAGTTTTGACTGCTAGGTGTCATTCAGAATCCTCTTGAGATTATTAATATATATGAATTTAAAGAGAGGCAATTCTTTCTGCAGCCACATTTAGCTCTCTGGATTTGGGCATGTATCAAGTAGAAAGCTGGACTTAATTAAGGCTATAGCAAGTATGAAAGTATGATAGATCAAGAGAGGCAAGAGAGCGACTAAAATGATTGCCCATTAAATTTTAACTGAGTAAGGAGGGAAGTGAGAACCTAAGATAGGTGAGAAACAGCAAAGAGTAGTGATGACAATAAATTGTAGGACCAGCGGCAAAGGAATTTTGGAATTGGAGGTGAGAGTAAGAGAGCTGGAAATATAGGAGGTGGTGACTGGATAGTGGAATGTTTGAAACTGAGATTATAGCAGAGTTGCAATATATTGGTGGTGACAAGATGTCAGAGAGAATAAGTGACTGGGATAGGATGGAGGTCAAGATGATTGGAAAAGAGGAAGTCAGTGAATGAAAGGCCATGATTTTGGAAGATTGTTCTATCTGTATATTGAAATCACTACTGGGGAGTATTGGAGAGGGTGATTATGCGTCTGGTTAAAATCTTTATGGACTGAGAAGCAGAGACCCAGGGATCAGTAAATGTCTTTCACAACAAGGAGTAAAGGAGCTTTAATCTGATGTCATGGGAGTCAAAGCTGTTCTTTAGATAAGAGGGAGGATATAAAGACAGTCTGAAAGAAACCATAAGGAGCTGTGTGCTATCATAGAATGAACAAAAAAGGAATCATGAGTTTTTCTTGATTATTTTTAGAGCAATTCTCTGAGGACGTGTATCAGTTATCTATGGCTGCATAACCAGGCTCCACAAACCATAATGATTTTTTATGTCTCACGGTCATGATTCCATGAACTGGCATTTCAGGCAGTGCTGCTGGGTTCCTCATGAGGCTCTAGTCATCCGATGGTTAGTTCAGGCTAACAGGTCTACATTGGTCTTGCTCACTTATTGGCAGTGGTGCTTACTGGGGCTTCAGCTCTCCTCATGCCACCTTGTGTTCTCCTCCATGCCCCTGGATGGTTCAATTGGGCTTCTTCACAGCCTGATGATCACAGAGTCCCAAGGGAGACAGAGACAGGATGGAAAGGGCACAGCTTCTAAGGCCAAGGCCCCAGAACTCACACAATGTCAAGTCCACCACAATGTGTTCTTCAGAGAAAATCACAAGACTAGCCTCGATTGAAGAGGATGGAGAAATCAGCTGCACCCCCTGGTATAGGAATGATAACATCACATTGACATGGGGAGACATGATTCATTGGAGGCCATTATTAGAATGACCTACCACATGAAATAATTCAGAACAAGGCCTTACATATGAGCAGAAAATGGAGGAAGGTCATTCCAGATGGAGAAAACTGAATTTCATAGGCTCAAATACATGAAAAATATGCCAGAGTGGTTGGAGTTTAAAATACATTTATGTGTCTATGTGTTTGAGAAAGGAGCACATTGGCAGAACAGCCATGGGAATTTTGAGGATATGAGACTTAACCTAGATTATAAAAGAACTTTGACTTGTAGACTTTCTCCCAAAGTCAATGGGCTATTATCAGAGGCTTTTAACTAGGAGGGAAACCACATCAATGTGTTGGAAGTGGATGAAAGATGGAGCAGGAAGAGACAGGGATTGTGGAGAGTAGTTAGGGAATCTTCAGATGCGGGAGCCTAAGTGGGTGAGGAGGAGGGCAAAATTAGTAACAAGGGCAGCATCAACTCACACCACCGCCTTAGAACCACGCCCGCTTGATCCTCGCAGAAATCCTATAAAATAGGAACTGTTATTATCTCCATTTTATAATTGAGGAAACTGCAAATTCAAGAGCCTAAGTGGCTTTTCTAAGCTCGTCCATGGCAGGACCTCTGCCTCCTGGGTGCACTGTGAAAGAATGGAAACAGTCGGACTCAAGACATCAGAGGAAAATGTAGGCTGCAGGATGGATAGGACTTGGCGACTAGGTATGGGGCGTAAGATCCGTTCAAAATTGGATCCAAGTTAACATGATGGATTGATACATTTATCTTTTCTCTTCCGAAACCCCACAAAAGTCATAAGGAACTTTTTGAAAGGTGTAATTCCCAAGTTGGAGGCCATTATTATAATGATCTACTATGGAAAGTAAACATCCTTGGATTAAATGTCCTTGAAAAGACAGTCCAATACAAAAGGCAATCAATACCTCACTCTTAAGATGTGCTGATAGGTGAGAGACCCATGGAAAATTGTTCCCCATCAAAAGAGACAATAACAACCAAATTCAGGGATCGGAAAAGCAAATGGGTGAGTGGTAACTGACAATATCCCTGAGACAGCCTAACCATCACTAGTCAGTGGGGAAAGTTAAGCAACGACTCTGTATGATAAAGCCCACAAAAGGCTCAGACGCTAGTCGAATCAGCAGACTATTCCCTCTAGTTTGACATTGTACCAATACTCACCTTCTGCTTGACCACTAACCAATCCCTAAGCTAATCACTGTGTCTACTGCCCAGCGGCATCAGGTCCCACACTGCCAGCACAGCTCAGGCTGGAGCTGAGGTGGCTCCAAACACCAGTCAAACTCCAGGACAGAAGATAAATCTCATACTCAACCTATTCAAGTTATCAGACATGGGATTCAGCCTGCACCTGCTGTGGCACAAGGAACAGTTAATATTGGAACACTGAAATTCATTTGGCAATGCCAGCCACCACACCAGCACTTCAGTCTGCCCCAGTGGGTACTCAGCAGCCACAGACTGAACAGAATTCAGCTATCATGTTGTCAGATGCAGCCACAACCATAGCCAGTCCCATGAGCAGTACGTTCAGCCCCACAGCCAGACTGCTAGCACCAACATAGCATCCCCAAGCTCTTCACCCCACCACCTCCTCTAGAGGTGATATTGCAGGAAATCATTGTTCCACCCTTCTAAAATTGCTGGTACTGGAGTGGAGAGCTACATACAGAGAAAATCTAGGTTGCTGCGACCTTTGGGTACCAAACTGAGACGGATATCCATAAATATATGGCTGCTCTGTTTCTGTGCCAATGGAGACATGTCTACAGAACAGTAATCAGCTTTCTCCTGCCTAGCAGCCTCCATCAGTCTTTCATGTCCCATCACAACATCCTTTGAAACATTTTAGGAGTTGTATCATCAACACTGGAGCTTTCCCTCCACAAGCAACAGCTGGGAGTAGCTTTTCTCTTCTGTATCAGGACCCCATTTCCTAAATCAAAAGGTAAAGATTACAAATGATGGGCATAATGAGACTGGTTTAACCAACATAGCCTTTCCATCTCTTGCACTACTGCACAGTGACAGTCCATACCTACATGTGGCCTATATCACCTGAGTAAGCAGTGATTTCAGTAGGAGAAGGCAAGAAGATGGAGACAAATTGCATGATAATGAGATTTCCCTGGTAAAAGCTGACAAGTGTAAGATTCCTCCCAAAAGGTATATAGATGAAGACCATGCAAGATATGTCCCACTGCGTGTAAGACTCCATCATTAACAGAAGCTCTAGAATGCTCTGACCACCACTTTCAGCAGCACAGTGAAAATCAGAGATAAGAATAACATTAATCTGCAGGAAGTAGCCCTGCTGGAAGGCCCATCTTTGTGCTATGTCCAGCTACTACACTCAGCTGAAAATCCCACCAACTTATCCAAATCATCCCAAGGGTACAAAAGAGGGGCAACTGTTGGTGACCTACACCAAATAAATAAGGTAATACACATAAATATGCAGATGTATATGTTTGTAATGGATCAGATGAGTGAGAAACTCTGAACTGAAGGTTTTAGAGTATAATGCTGAATTAGAGAAAAATAAAGAGCTGGGGAATATGGATTTGGGAAAAAGGATTTGTAAGGTAAGAGAGTAGATTAAGGGGAAAATATACTTATAAGAAGTGCAGACCATTGAAATAAGGAAAGTCTCTAAAACTCAGAGGTGACATCAAAGAGATCCATGAAACCCAGAGTTGAGTGGATGTTACTTCTTCCAAATAAGTCCCTTTGAAGCAGGCTTTGTGGTACATTTGTTTACAACCTTCCTGATATGTTGCTGCCTTGTCCATTGAAATCAGTGACCCAAGAGGTAGTAGGAATTTCTTGATTTTCTGTCTTACAAATTAAACCTATCTGGTGAATTCCTGTAAGACCCACACAGAGCCTAGACAGAAAGTACCTGTTTGGATAATGTGTGCTGAAAATGAAACCTTTTCTCTCTTTGTTTTCTAGCCTTTAAATATCTGATCTAACCTTTTTGGTTAGATCTTTAATAAATATTTAATAAAAATAAATGTTATAACTTAAATAAATACATTTAATAATGAATAAATAAATCTTTATTGATCTAAACCCATATTGGTTAAAGATGGTGCTTTTACCCAATATAAAGACTTGAGGAAGTTTTAGGTTTAGGAGAGAAGACACAGGGTTAGTCTTGTTTATGTTGGCTGGAGGTTTTGAAGAGATATTTAGATAGTACTGTCCAGGAGACAGTTGGAGGTGAGGGACTGAAGTTCTGCAGAACATTTTCTTGCGATACGGATTTGAAAGTCATCATATCCCAAGTGAGAAGAGATTCCAGGGACATGACTGGTTTCTAAAATTTGCATATCTTTATCTGTAAGCTGTATACTCATCTGTCCCCTACTAACCAGAGATAACCTACCCCCATATTCTATGACTTTGAGTTTGAAATTTCCTTGCTGATATCAGGAAATTATCTTTACCTGTCAGATAGGAACTCATAGGTGAATTCATAGATGTTGGTAGGATAAAAAGAGTGAAGGGATATGGCCATTGGTTCATCCATGGGTCAGACGTCTTGGGTTTGGGAAGGCCAGCCCAGAAAGGAAACATACGGAGATAGGGAATGGTTATATTTAGGAGATCAGACACAAAAGATAACCATTAGAATGCAATCCAAGAGCTATAAGAGGAGAGTCTTAGCAAATCAATGACCCTGGGGAAACACAGATGGAGAACTGAAGAGGAAGGAAGTAGGGAAGAAAGGAGAACCCAACATTAGATCAAAAGCCAAGTCTCATTGGCTTTTGCAGGGGAAAGATCATTCATAAGAAATGAAAATCCATGCCAACCCATCTCACCTTCCAGAGGCTTGGGATTTCTGAGCAAGGGACCCACAGAAAGGGCATCTTACCACTCCCTCTTCAAGACAGCATATAAGCCTCCTTTGGTCCTCCTCTATGAATAGTAGGTAGGTAACAAAGATGGTAAGGTTTTGAGTTTCTAACTTCTAGTCTGCCAGCCCTATCAACTCCCACTTGCCCTGCGTGTGATAGACATGTCCTGGGCCAATGCCTCCAAGTCCAGGAAACCAGCCAGATTGCATGGCCTTGCCTAGCTGTCACAGACAGTCATTCTGGGATAATTCCCTATCACCTAATAATTCTCACTTATTCTTGCAAACAAGACAACTGAGTCCTAGAGACAGGATATAATGAGCTCAAAAATCACACAGCTTGTTAGAGACCAAATCAAGATAGAATCTGGATTCCTTGCTATCTTTGCAATGCTGTTTCCATTACTTTATGGAAATAATTGTAGACTCTTGAATTGGAACAGTTCGGATATCTGATTCATGCTCCCCGAATGTGAGAAATCACTTGGGTAGCTTTTAAAAGGGCAGATCCCAGGGCATCCCCATGGGCCTGGGCTCTATTTTCAGCATCTGCCCATGTTATGTAATACAATCTGTCTGAATCTGGGAATCAGTGCAGCTACCACATTCCTGTCAAGTGCTCTCCAGCCTGTCACCCTCCATGGTGAGTGTCATCATCTCTCAGTCCACCTTTGGAAACTTCTTCCTTATAATGAATTGAAACTTACCCGCCTCCCCATAGCCTCAGTTCATTAGTCTCAATTCTACCTCTTTCTCACAAAGAATAGAGAAATGAATTTGGTTAAAAGTACACCCACCTAACTATTCCTTATGAATTTCTATTATACAGATAATTTTCAGATTATATGTTAGGCATATACATGCATTTTTATTCTGCTTATCTCAGCACATTTTTTCATGTGTACATTTCTGTCTCTTTTCATAGTCCACACATCTGTTTTTTTCATGGGTTTATGTTGACATAACCTTTTAAGAGTATTTGCCTTTTGGCTCCTTGACTGTACAGTTTGGGTGAGAGTCTAGGGCTATAAAATGCTTCAGTGACTTAAGCTTGTAAATATGTGACCCTCTTTAGGCCTCAGTTTCTTCATCCGAGTTAAACAGTATCTGTGGTCCATTCTAGCTCTGACCTTCTGTCATTCTTCACAGGATGTGTATAGAAGGCCTGTCTGAAGGTACTGCTTTCCACTTAGGCCTTGAGAGGTTCTGACTGAATCTACCCCTCGATCACTCCAGGCCATCAATAGTCTCTTAAACTGTTATGCTTCCAGATGAGAAAAATAGACAATCCAGTTAGGAAACCCGAGAGTTTCCCAAAATTAGTCAATATTCATAATCTCTCTTACTCTCCTTCTGTTTCTGTACAAGTGAGAGGAAAAGAAACTTAACAAAATTATTCAAGAGAGAGATCATTTGTTGGGTGTCTGTATAGGCTGAATAGTGGCCCCCCAAAATATCAGGCCCTAATTCTTGAAACCTGTAAATATTATTTTATGACAGTAAAGGGTCTTTGCAAATGTGGTTAAGTTGAGCATCTTGAGATAACGAGATTACCCACAGATAACATGGATGGGTCCCACATGCAATCACACATATCCTTATAAAAGAGAGTCAGAGAAAGATTTGACAGAGACCAAAGAGGAGAAGACCATGTAACTACAGAGGCAGAGATCAGAGTGATCTGACCACAGGCCAAGGAATGGCAGTAGCCATCAGAAGCCGCCCCGAGAGCGTCCGAAGGGAGTGTGGCCCTGCTGACCTTTGATGTCCACCAGTGAAACTAGGTTCATATTCTGGCCTCCAGAACTGTGACGGGATAAATTTGTGTTGTTTTAAGTTTGTGGTGATTTGTTATAACAGCTACTGACAACTAAGACAGTGCCAAAACTGTACTAAACACATTGTAGCATGAAGAAAACGACAGAGTAAGTGATGTCTTAGAAATTGATATGTTATTTGTTGAAAAAGAAAAAGTACCAGATTAAAAATAGTTGTCTCTCAAAGCTTTAGTAGAAAATTATAAATTGTAATATTAATTCTGGAAGCAAATTGCAGTGGCATGTTCCTATGAGGTATAATTACTCAATGAGTAGACAGCTTGAATTGCTTGATAATGCTATGACACAAGAGGATTCAAGATGGTGGCATGAGAGGTGAGACAGAGAACTCCTCCCAAAACCACATGTAGTGTGAAAATATAGTTAATACAACTAGCCCTAAAACAGCAACAGGAAAGAAGGCTGCACCAGACTGCATACCGACCTCACGAACAGAGCAGACCTCACGAACAGGGTAATATACAAAAGCCTTGATCTGGCAGAACCCAAGCCCTTCCCCTACCCCAGCTCACCAGCAGGAGGAAGAGAAATGGAGCAGCGAGGGGGTGGAAGCCTAATATTGCTGAACACTCAGCCCTGGAGGTCTACTTTGGAGGACAAACCTACATTGTGTGGTGCTCTGGAGGTTGGTGGGATTGGGGAGCTGGGACAGGCAGAGTGCCTGAGAGACTGAGATTCCGGCCATTTGTGGAGGACAGGGATCCACATCGGGCCTCTCTGGGACAAAGGAAAGTGGGTGATCTGACAGGCTTCCTTGCAGTGAGAGGGCTGCTGAAGGGGCAGGGTTTGCACAGAGCTTGCTGTGCTAGAGAAGTGATAGGGGGACAAGGTTGTCTGAGCACACTCTGCCCAGCAGGTTCAGAACTTTGAGGAGCTTCAAGCGCTCCATCCCCCTGGCTCCCTACTCACCTCCGAGGACCCCACTGTGACATGCAGCCTGCTGCGCCATCCTACTGGCCTGCCAGCACCTGCTCATAAACCAGCAGTCACTGTACTGGTGTCACGCCAGCCAGAAGGAGGCCCCACCTACAACAGCTAGAGACGCCAAGCACAGAGGCTTACACCTGTTTGCTCGGCCCCCTGGCTCTGATACTGGAGACAGGCACTGCAGCCGGGAATGAGGAAACAGCTCTTTCCTGCCCCCAGGCACTAGCGCCACTCCTCTACAACCCCCAACCTCACTGTAGGACCTGAGCTCATTCTGGGCACTAGAGGGTACCACATAGAATTATGAAAGGTCAAAGGAACCTGGTTCAGACCAAAATCTCACAAACCCCAAAAAGGACCAAATGAAATTGAACTCACCAATCTTCCTGAAAGAGAGTTTAAAATAAAAATCATAAACATGCTCATAGAGGTACAGAAAAATATTCAAGAACTCAGGGATGAATTTAAGATGGAGATTCAATCATTAAGAAATTCCATACCTGAAATGAAACATACAATGGAGGGATTTTAAAGCAGATGAGATGTAGTAGAAGAGAAGGTAAATGGAATAGAAATTAGAGAAGAGGAATACAAAGAAGCTGAGGAATAGAGAGAAAAAAGTATCTCTAAGAATGAAAGAATATTGAGAGAACTGTGTGACCAATCCAAACGGAACAATATCCACATTATAGGGGCATCAGAAGAAGAAGAGAGAGAAAAAGGGATAGAAAGTTTTATTCAGGAAGTAATTGCTGGAAGCTTCCCCAATCTGGGGAAAGAGACAGTCTCTCAAGCTATGGAGGTGCAAGGATCGCCCAACACAAGGGATCCAAGGAAGACAACATAAAGACATATAATAATTAAAATGGCAAAGATCAAGGATAAAGACAGACTTTTAAAAGCAGCTAGAGAGAGAAAAAAGGTCACATAAAAAGGAAAACCTGTAAGGCTATCATCAGACTTCTCAACAGAAACCTTACAAGCCAGAAGGGAGTGGCATGATATATTTAATGCAATGAAGCAGAAGGGCCTCCAACCAAGAACTCTACCTGGAAATCTTATCATTTAAATTTGAAGGAGGGATTAAACAATTTTCAGATAAGCAAAAGCTGAGAGAATTTACCGCCCACAAACCACCTCTACAGTGCATAATGAGGGACTCCTATAGATGGAAGTATTCCTAAGGCTAAAAAAATGTCACCAGGGGAAATAAAAGCACAGCAAAGTAGAACAACTAATTACTAAGCAGTTGCAAGATCAAATCAGCTACCCCCAATCAAGGGATAGACAAAGAGTACAGAATATGATACCTAACATATGAAGAATGGAGAAGGAAGAAAAATGAGTAAAAAAAAGAACCTTTAGGTTGTGCTCGTAGTAGCATATGAAGTGAGTTAAATTAGACTGTGAGATGGTAAGGGAATCACCCTTGAAGCTTTGGTAACCACAAATCTAAAGCCTGCAATGGCAATAAGTACACACCTATCGATAATCACCCTAAATGTAGATGGTCTCAATGCACAAATCAAAAGACATAGAGTCACTGAATGGATAAAAAAAAACAAGACCCATCGATATGCTGCCTACAAGAGACTCACTTCAAACCTAAAGACATATACAGACTGAAAGTAAAGGAATGGAAAAAAGATAGTTCATGCAACTAATAGGGAGAAAAAAGCAGGAGTTGCAGTACTTGTATCAGACAAAATAGACTTCAAAACAAAGAAAGTCACAAGAGACAAAGAAGGACATTACATAATGAGAAAGGGGTCAGTCCAACAAGAGGATATAACTATTAAAAGTATCTATGCACCCAACACAGGAACACCTATATATGTGAAATAAATACTAACAGAAATAAAGGGGAAAATAGAATGCAATGCATTCACTCTAGGAGACTTCAACACACCAGTCACTCCAAAGGACAGATCACCAGACAGAGAATAAGTAGAGACAGAGGCACTGAACAAAGTGTTAGAACAGATGGACCTAATGGACATCTACAGAACACTTCATCCAAAAGCAACAGGATACACATTCTTCCCAAGTGCACATGGAACATTTTCAAGAATAGATCATATATAGTAGGCCACAAAAAGAGCCTCAGTAAATTCAAAAAGTTTGAAAATGTACCAACCAGCTTCTCAGATCACAAAGGTATGAAACTGGAAATAAATTACTCAAAGAAAATGAAAAAGCCCACAAACACATGGAGGCTTAATAACATGCTCCTAAATAATCAATGGATCAATGACCAAATAAAAATAGAGATCAAGCAATATATGCAGACAAATGACAACAATAATTCAACACCACAAAATCTGTGGGATGCAGCAAAGGCCATGCTAAGAGGAAAGTATATGGCAATACAGGCCTACCTCAGGAAAGAAGAACAATCCCATAAGAACAGTCTAATGTCACAATTAATGAAACTAGAAAAGGAAGAACAAATGAGGCCCAAAGTCAGTAGAAGGAGGGACATAATATAGATTAGAGCAGAAATAAATAAAATCAAGAAGAATAAAACAATAGAAAGAATCAATGAAAGCAAGAGCTGGTTTTTTGAGAAAACAAACAAAGTACATAAACCCCTAGCCAGACTTATCAAGAAAAAAAGAGAGTCTACACACATAAACAGAATCAGAAATGAGAAAGGAAAAATCACTACGGACACCACAGAAATATAAAAATTATGAGAAAATACTATAAAAATTATATGTTAAAAAACTGGATAACCTAGAAGAAATGGACAACTTTCTAGAAATATACAACCTTCCAAGGCTGACCCAGGAAGAAACAGAAAATCTGAATACACCAATTACCAGCAAAGAAATTGAACTGGTAATCAAAAAGTACCTAAAAACAAAATTCCTGGACCAGATGGTTTCACTGCTGAATTTTATTAAACATTTAATGAAGACCTAATACTCATCCTCCTTACGTAAAGTTTTCCAAAAGTAGAAGAGGAGGGAATACTGCCAAACTCATTCTACAAAGCCAACATCACTCTAATTCCAAAACCAGGCAAAGACACCACAAGAAAAGAAAATTACAGACCAATATCCTAATGAACATAGATGCAAAAATACTCAACAAAATATTAGCAAGCCGAATTCGAAAATATATCAAAAAGATCATGCATCATATCATGATCAAGTGGGATTCATCCCAGGGATGCAAGGATGGTACAACATTCGAAAATCCACCAACATCATCCACTACATCAACAAAAAGAAGGACAAAAACCACATGATCATCTCCATAGATGCTGAAAAAGCATTCAACAAAATTCAACATCCATTCATGATAAAAAACTCTCAACAAAATGGGTATAGAGGGCAAGTAACTCAACATAATAAAGGTCATATATGACAAACCCACAGCCAACATCATACTTAACAGCGAGAAGCTGAAAGCTTTTCCTTTAAGATCAGGAACAAGACAAGGATGCCCACTCTCCCCACTTTTATTCAACATAGTTCTAGAGGTCCTAGCCATGGCAATCAGACAACATAAAGAAAAAAAAGGCATACAGATTGGTAAGAAGAAGTCAAACTGTCCCTGTTTGCAGATGACATGATATTGTACATAATAAACCCTAAAGAATCCACTCCAAAATTACTAGATCTAATATCTGAATTCAGCAAAGTTGTGGGATACAAAATTAATACACAGAAATCTGTTTCATTCCTATACACTAATGGTAAACTAGCAGAAAGAGAAATCAGGAAAACAATTCCATTCGCAGTTGCATCCAAAAGAATAAAATACCTAGGAATAAACCTAACCAAGGAAGTGAAAGACCTACACCCTGAAAACTACAAGACACTCATGAGAGAAATTAAAGAAGATACCAATAAATGGAAACACATCTTGTGCTCATGGATAGGAAGAATTAATATTCAAAATGGCCATACTGCCTAAAGCAATCTACAGATTCAATGCAATCCCTATCAAAATACCAACAGCATTCTTCAATGAACTACAGCAAATAGTTATAAAATTCATATGGAACCACGAAAGACACCGAATAGCCAAAGCAATCCTGAGAAGGAAGAATAAAGTGGGGGGAATTATGCTCCCTGACGTCAAGCTCTACTACAAAGCCACAGTAATCAAGAGAATTTTGTACTGGCACAAGAACAGACCCACAGGCCAGTGGAACAGAATAGAGAGCCCAGATATAAACCCAAGCATATATAGTCAATTAATATATGATAAAAGAGCCATGGATGTACAATGGGGAAATGACAGCCTCTTCAGCAGCTGGTATTGGCAAAACTGAACAGCTACATGTAAGAGAATGAAACTGGATTACTGTCTAATCCCATACACAAAAGTAAACTCAAAATGGATCAAAGACCTGAATGTAAGTCATGAAACCGTAAAACTCTTAGAAAAAAACATAGGCAAAAATCTCTTGGACATAAACATGAGCAACCTCTTCATGAACATATCTCCCCGGGCAAGGGAAACAAAAGCAAAAATGAACAAGTGGGACATCAAACTGAAAAATTTCTGTACAGCAGGGATACCATCAGTAGAACAAAAAGACATCCTACAGTATGGAAGAATATATTCATAAATGACATATCTGATAAGGGGTTGACATCCAAATTATATAAAGAGCTCACACACCTCAACAAACAAAAAGCAAATAGGCCAATTAAAAAATGGGCAGAGGGGCTGAACAGACACTTTTCCAAAGAAGAAATTCAGATGGCCAATAGGCCCATGAAAAGATGCTCCACATCCCTAATCATCAGAAAAATGCAAATTAAAATCACAATGAGATATCACTTCACACCAGTGAGGATAGCCAACATCCAAAAGACAAACAACAACTGTTGACAAGGATGTGGAGAAAGCGGAACCCTCCTACACTTCTGGTTGGAATGTAAAATAGTTCAACCATTGTGCAAAGCAATATGGAGGTTCCTCAAAAAACTAAAAATAGAAATAACATGTGACCCAGGAATTCCACTCCTAGGAATTTACCCTGAATGCTGGAGCCCAGTTTGAAAAAGACATATGCACCCCTATGTTTATCACAGCACTATTTACAATAGCCAAGAAATGGAAATAACTTAAGTGTCCATCAGTAGATGAGTGAATAAAGAAGAGGTGGTACATATACACAATGGAATATTATTCAGCCATAAGAAGGAAACAAATCCTACCATTTGCAACAACATGGATGGAGCTAGAGGGTATTACGCTCAGTGAAATAAGCCAGGTGGAGAAAGACAAGTATCAAATGATTTTACTCATATGTGGAGTATAAGAACTAAGAAAAAACTGAAGGAACAAAACAGCAGCAGACTCACAGAACCCAAGAATGGACTAATAGTTACCAAAGGGAAAGGGACTGGGGAGGATGGTTGGGAATTGAGGGATAAGGGGGGAAAAGAGGCATTACAATTAGCATGTATAATGTAGGGGGGGCACATGGGGAATGCAGTATAACACAGAGAAGACAATTCTTTAGCATCTTACTATGCTGATGGACAGTGACTGTAATGGGGCATGTGGTGGTGACTTGATAATATGGGGAGTGTAGTAACCATAATGTTCATGTAATTGTACATTAATTATAGCAAAATCAAAAAAATAAAAAATAATAATGCTATGACACAAAGTTTATTTGTCCAGGTCTTAGTGTAGTTTAATATACCTTTCAGACATACTAAGTAATGCTATTACTCCTATATTTGTGATGAGTTAAATTAAATCAACTACTAATATTTAAATATAATTTATTTTTAATTAGCATGCTAGAATTTATGCATATATATGTATTGTTGCTTTTAAAGTCACCTTGAGAAGTGGCACATATATTTCATGAATGTTAACATTGCTTTATATTCAGAATTTCTCTTTGATAAGAATTTCTGAAACTTCTAGAATTTATTTAAATATCCTCAGCAGAAGCAAAGTCAGAAATCCACATATGTACACATATGCACACACATACATGTATATATTGTCAAAATTGATTTTGAGTTTTCTTCTTTGGGAACAGAGGACTAGCCTACTCAGACCGATTATCTGATTGAGAATAACCATAAATCCTTGGGCAGGGGAGATAGGGTCACTAATCAACTTGAAGTCATTGGAGAATTAAGAAGACAGTGAAGAATTACTGGGCCAAGATTCATGACAATGTGAAAATCCGTAGGTAGAATTCTGACTTTGGGGTATTTCTGCCCTAGGGACATTTGAAATCCAAAGAGGCAACTGCAAAGCTGAGCAGTGTTTTTCATAATATAATTAGATGAGGATAAATAAAATTGGAGTGTGAAGACCCCTGAAGATGAGAAACCTGAAATATTCAACCCTCATCCAGACTGAAGGCTAGCTTCCAATAATTGGGATAATCCAGAAAAATCTAAGTTCTTGACTTTGGTGAAAAGTGATCCCAGACTGTTAGTGCCCCTGGGCACTTGGAAGAAGCACATAACTTTATTTTAGTCCTCAAACTATTTCTACTAATGACTTCCCCAGTATAAAGTCAGTGTACAGTTGAGGATAACCAGGCACATAAGGAGACAAGTTAACATGACTGAGAACTAGTAGAAAAAACAGATGATGGAGACAAACTCAAAAGGAGCTCCAGATATTAAAATTATCAGACACTAACTTTAAAATAACCATCATGACTATGTTCAAAGAGATAGAGGACAAAAAGGAAAATTAAAAAAAAAATTTTTTTTAAGAAATTCAGAACATTTATTTAATGGAAATTCTAGAATGAGATAAACTTAATCACCAAGATTAAGAACACAGTGCCTCCTGGATTTAACTGCATATTAAATGTGGCTGAAAAGAGAATTATTGTACTGGAAGATTTTTAAAAATCCAAAATAAAAAGAGAGAGTGAACAGAATGAAAATTTGAGAAGAAATGTTAAAAGACTTAAAATAGATGATACGGTTAAATAAGTGTTTAATGGAGGCTTATAGGAAGATGAGAGAGAGTATGGGGCAGAAGCAATATTGGAAGAGAAATGAATGGAAACTGAGGTAGGGCAGGGACATGGGATAAGGATCATGATTAACTTTTCCTGCCTATCATTAAAAATGCTACAATATAACTAGTATAATAAGAAAAGAAAGAACTCCATCTAATGGCTAAGATTCCATTTTAAAAACCAGAGAGTTAGGAGATAAAATTCCTAATATACTCTTTGGTAATCAGCCAACAACCTATCTTAAGGCAGGGCAAGCAGTCCTAACTGGTATGTTCCCAGTGCTTAAGGGTAATCACTCTCTTGGAGAACAGGGTCGATAAGTTTGTTTCTCTTGCAGATCAGTAAGTTTATCTTACAAAGTTATCTAGAGGACTGACTGTGGATGGTGACGTGTGTCTCACGGGAGACAGACATCATGATACCACATGTCAGGCCTACATGCCCCTGGCCCTTTGCCCCATTCTTGAAAGCCTTGAAAGACAGAATCCTAAGCCTTGAGTGCACCTCATCTCTGAGGTGGCCCACTCTCCCCTTTCTTTGAGCATTTGCTTTTTGCCGTAATAAAGACTTCTTAATGCTCAACTTACTGCTTTTCGTCTCTGTGCTCTTCCAGTGGTAAGCCTCTTTGTTACTTTGCTATTTCAATCTATTTTCCAGACTTAAGCACAACTCTTCACGCTGTCTCTGCTCTACTCCAGACAAGTAGGGAAAGCCAACTGAGAGCTCTGATTTGGGCTTGCAAGTTCCCATTGCCTGGGTGACCCGGACAGGACTGCAGCTGTATGATCATGTTCTTTCGTAGCCTGCCTGAAAATCTTCTTTCTTTGCCTTTGGGAGGTTCTCAGAATATAATCTCACCACATCTGGTGCTCTGCAACTCCCCCAAATCCTGGGATGGGTAGGGGCTTAATTCCCATGCTGTGCAGATTCAAGCGGACACTGAATGCCAGGTGACCCTGGCTTTAGGAGTTGGTAAGGAATTTGTCCTATACCAAGCAGGAGTTCAATGAACTTCCCTTTCCTTCCTCTTCTCTTCCTTGCTCTCTGCTCCCTGCACGGCTGCTGCCATTCCCTACTACTCTTGTGTAATGGATTCCTTCCTCTCCTACACTCATCCACCCTGCTGGAGAATTCTTTCTTCTTCAGAGTCAAGAACCCTCCCCCAGCCAGGTTGAGGTCTCACCTAGTGCACAGGGAGAGACCTCCCCAGACACAGCTGCCTGACAATAAAACTCTTTCCAAAACTAATAAAAGACACCAGCCCACAAAGTCAGGAAGCCAAACAGTCCACAAGCAGAAAAAATCTACACCTAGATACAGCAGAGGAAAATTACAGAAAACTAAAAATGAAGATAAAACCGGTAAAACCAGCAAGATAAAAAAAAGACAGATCTAACTTCAAAAAAGCAACAATTAGTCCAACAGCTAGTTTTTTTTGAAAAAGCTGAAAGATGGCTGAAAGCAAATAATTGTCAGCCTAAACTTTGGTACATAGCAAAATATCCTTATGCCAATAGATTTAATAGCTTAGATGAAATGCAAACATTCTTTAAAACACTAATTACCAAAGCCAACATAATGAAGAATTTTTCAAATTGAATAGAACTCTACCTGTTTGGAAGAATTTAATTCATAGTTAAAAATTTCCCAACAAATGCTAGTCCTAATTGGCTTCCTAGGTAAATTCTATAAAGATTTAAAGGGAGAAATAATATCAGTTCTACATTGAGAAGGTAAGAATGCTTCCCAGCTCATTTTATGAGGCTAAGATTATCCTGATACCAAAAAACAGAGCAAAATGTTATAACAAAGCTACAGTACAAGAAAATAATTGTAAAATTTTAAGACAAAATATTAGAAAAAATGAATTAAATAATACATCTACATCAGACATCTGTAAACTTTCTATAAAGGCCAGATGGCAAATACTTTAGGCTTTATGAGCCATACAGTTTCTGTTGCAGTTTTTCAACTCTGTCATTGTAATGCAAAAGAAGCCATAGATAATATGTAAATGAGCCAGTATGGCTATATTCTTACACGCTGTATTTACAAAAATAGGTGGCAGGCCAGAGTTTGCCTACCCTTGCCTTAGATTAATGTCAGAAACAAGATATTAAGCAAAAGAAGTCAGATGCAGAAGGTATGTATCATATGATTCCATTTACATAAATTTCAAGCAATGAACTATGGAATGCTAGTGTTGAAGGGTATATAATAGGTGATAAAAGGGCAAAAAAAAGTATGGAAGTGACTACTGTTTACCTCTGAGGGGCAAAGAATATATTGTGATTAGGATAACATATTCAAGAAACTCCTGGAACCTTAGAAGAAAAATTTAAGCCTTTTATAGTAACGTGAATATATTTTTTTAATTATTCAAACTGTGCATGTATGTGTGTGATGTTACACAGTCAAAATAATAGTTTTCTTTTCTTATTATAAAAAGCAATTTGAAGTCAGTTTGGTGAATAAGGTCTGAGAAATGCTAATTGCTAATGCAAGGTGCCAATTTTTAAATAAGGTATGACTCTGAATAAGGGAAGCTGGTTTTCTTGTTGTCCTTATAAATTGGCTCATATGTTCATTTCCGAAGAGGATGTCAAAGAAACATTTGTAGCACAGCCAATACTGATTGAAATGAGAGTGTAGCCTCTGAGGGACCACCTCTGAAAAACACAGGGCTTAATTAAAATATTGACTATGCATGTTTGCCTTAACAAACATAACCCAACCATAACACACTTCCTTTAAAAATATGCATTCTTACTTTCTTAAACTTCTGAAGCTCATTTTAGTAACAACATCCTGAAATCCTGTCAAGTTAGAATTGTAAAAGCAGAAGGCATAACTCTGATATTCTTGGCCTTTATGCCATTAAAAGCTTACTCTAAATGTGACATTAATTCATCTTTTTCACATTTTTCCTTGTTTGATTTTCTTCCTTTTGAGAAGACATGCTAAGTGGAAAGAACGAAAGAAAAGACAGCTCGTTACTCACAGTGAAACTATGCCACACAACCCTCTATTTGGTTCTCTAAAATTTGTTTTTGAACATATCTATAAAAGAGTGAGACCAAAGAAGTGAGTGAAGTCCAGATTTATTGTAACTGATGCAGGGTAACTGAGTCTTTTTGAAGGAAAGAATCAGGAACCTACCGTGGGCACCATGCCCTGTAACAAGAGGCGGTGACGTAGTAACAGGGACTAGTAACAGGGACTATTGGTTTCATTGTATCAACCTGGTAGCACAGAATTCTGCACACTAAAATGGCTAGATGTGTTGCTGGTAGGAAGACTCTAGCAAAATCTAGCAAAGGACTCTAGCAAAATGTCCTGTTCTTCTGAAGACAATGGTACCAGATAAAGATTTAATTTATGGGAACACAAAACATGTTTACTGGCATATTAAACTTATGGCATGTGTTATATATAAAAAAATTTTAAGCCAAATTTAGAAGTTGTCATTGTGTCTTTTTTTCCCCCCTTAAAAGTATTCACTTTAATAAGGCAAATAAAATGGCACAGCTAAAAATAAAGCCTAATTCTAGATCCAAGAACAATTTCACTGGCTCAAGATTTTCTACAGAGTTCTTCCGTGTCCTTCTCAGGTAATACGCCTGAGAGCATTATTTACCATGAGAACTAATGATGACAGCAACATTTGTGGAGCTTATTACAGCTAACATCCGGGATTATCAATATTGTCTAAAGCATTCCCACCTTTATGCTGATATATACATATATAAGTAGACCATTGTGGTAGAAGGTGTGTTGGAATATCCAAAGGGGATGCTCTCCAGAGTCTTTGTTTATAGGTTTTCCTAAACAATGCTTCCTAAATCCAGCGTTTCTTCCCTCTAAACCAGCTGGTGATTATTGGGGTAGCACAGGAAGGGCACTCTGAAACCTCTTCCTAACTAAGTTCTTCCTGAGCTGTTGAACCCATAGTTCATTCCTGCTTCTGCCACCAGAAAGGAAAACATGGAAACATTCATGGGAAGCTTGGCAAGGACCTCTCTGTGTTTGTGGATGTTTGTGTAGTAAAAATGATGTCTGCTTCTTGAAGCTAAGATTCTGGCTGGGGCAGCCTATACCAACAGGCAAATAGGGACCACAGTGTGGTATAATGCTCAAGGAGAAAGGTGTGGAACACTGAGCCCCCAGGACCCCTGTGAACCTTACAGGCCCCCAGGAGGCTCTCTGTGGAGATTGAAGAAGAGGTAGAGAAAAAAGAAATAAAGGAGAAGAACTCACCCTGTTCCACTGCCAGACCTTCTGCACAGGGCTGATAGAAGGGGAAGAAATAAGAGTTAAATTGGGATTTCAATTTTAAACAAACTAATTGCAAGTAACCAAAAAGCTGAAGGTCTGCCCAAGACGTCATTAAACAAGGGCAAAGGAGGTTTGACTTCAGGTTTGACGGTAGCGGGAAGGGCAAAGTAACATCCTTTCACATTTGTGCCCCATTGTGTTCATGTTGTTCAATAACCTGGATATGTTATTTAGTGACAAAAAGAATCTGGGACTTCTGTTTCTGGCCAAATGGCCAACTAGATGTCAGAACACTGAACTGGTGAGAAAATAAAGGAAAAGTTCAGAGGCTATAAACTGGAAAGTGAGAATCCACAGGAGTTCATTAGCATCAGATCAGCCGTTTCTCAGAAGACATCTGTCAATCCTAAGAAGTCCAGAGCCTGGAACTCAAGAGCTCATGCAAGTAAGTGTCAAGAAATAAAGTTGACTAGGGAGATAGTCACTTCATAGACTTTTGAGCAGCAATGCCATCACTGGGTGAACGAGGGAGAAAACAGCCTCAGAAAGGGAGAATGAGGAAATAATCATTTTAGCTTGCTTATTACTGGAGTAAAAAAAGGGAGGAAAAGAAATCTCCCTAGATTATTCCTAATTCCAAATTCTAAGTCTCCTCTTACTGGTGTGTCTCATCAAATTCCATGTGGCCCAAAACAGCCAAGCAAAAAAATATAAAAGTTCTCCGTGTCAGTTCTGCCTGCAACTACACGGCACATCTCTTCTCTGGAGGAACACGCTTTAAATATGGCCCTCAAAAATTCTCAGAAAACTAAATCTCTAGAGATGTAAGAAAACAAGCCAACATAAGTGAAAGTTACTAGAAAGCACAAATGGCAGAATCCAACCCGTAAAAACTGTGGATGTTGGAATTATATGCACATATAGGATAATTATTAGGTCAGAACATGTGAAATTGCCATTTTTGTATGTCAAAACTGGTCAATATCTGTAATTTCATATAGTTAATCCAGTATTTTTAAAGAAATGAGATTATATTGGAAGTATCTTGAAGGACTGAACTGAGGATCATGTACTCTCAGAAAGGGTGAGAAACTTCAATAAATGGAATCTCTACAAATAAAAATATAATAATTGAAATTAGAAACCCTAATAGAAATGTTAAATAGAAGATTTGGCACAGCTAAAAAGAGAAAGGACAAATTAGAATATAGAGCAGATACAAGTTTCCAGAAGGTAGTATGGGAAGGCAAAAATAAGCTATATGAAAGAGAGGTTAAAAGACTTGTAGGAGAGAGTGAGAAATTCTAATTCCTAATTTTGAGCAGGAGATAATTGAGTTCATTATCTTATGTATATTGTATATCTTAATGTCTACAGGCAAATAGGAAAAATAACTCATACCCATTTTCTCTGTTATTCCCTTCTTGATTTAAAGATGTATTAGTTGATAATTTCCCTGAATGAATTAAAAGCATCAGTCCTCAGATTCCAAAAGTCAAATTCCAAGCAGAATAAAGGGAAAAAAAAATCTGTATCTAGTTATATTGAAATTGAATTGCAGAAACACACAAAAAAGAAGAGTTTCCAAACAACTAAAGAGAAAAGGCAGATTGCTTATCTAAAACATGACTTGCAAGAGACTTCTCGTATTTAAAAAAGGAAACTACAGGGCAATGTAATAAAATCTTCAAAGTGTGTAGAGAAAATAACAACCAATTTAAAGTTCTACACATAATGAAATTATCTTTCAACAAGGGTAGAATTACCATATTAAAAAACGGAGCAAATATATGATTAATATACATTTATCAAAGGAATTTCTATAGGATATATTTCAGGAAGAAGGAAAATTATCCCAAAGAAAATCTGAGATGCAAAAGAGAATGGTAAGTAAGGAACATAGTAAAGATGTGTTAATATAAACAAACATGGACTGTCAAAAGCAAAACCTATAATTTCTATTATGGGAAATTAATTAAAAAATTACTTCTAAATAACGAAAAATAAAAGCATGCACACTGATAGGGGTTTAATCAGTTAACATGTATAAATGTCCTGTATTGTGTAAAAACAGAAATAAAGTTACTTACAAGTTCTAGACAGGCCCTATCCAATATGGTAGTATCTCTCCACATATGGCTTTTTACATGAGATTTAAAGTTAAAGAAAATATAAAAACTTCATTTCCTTAGTTGTACTAGTTTCATTCCAAGCCGCTGTGTACTGGTTAGGATAGAAATAGAATGTCCCTATAATTGCAGAATATCTATTGGATGGCACTGCTGTAGACATTAAGATATACATATGTGAATATTAGTTTCCTTTTGCTGCTGTAATTAATTACCACAGAGTGGCTAAATTAACACAAATGTATTATCTTACAGTTCCAAGCGTCAGAAGTCTGAAGTGGGTTATATGAGGCTAAAAGTAAGGTATTAGCAGGGCCGTGTTCCGTCTAGAGGTTCTTTTTTTTTTTCTTTTACCTTTTTTTTTATAGTTTATTTTGGTATCATTAATCTACAGTTACATGTGCAATATTATGGTTATTAAACTACCCCCTTCATCAGGTCCCCCACCAACCCCACTACAGTCACTGCCCATCAGCACAGTTAGATGCTACCTCCCCGTGCCCCCCCCACACTATATCTGCTAATCTTAATGCCCCTTTTTCCCTCTTATCCCTCCCTTCCCACCCATCCTCCCCAGTCCCTTTCCCTTTGGTAACTGTTAGTCCATTCTTGGGTTCTGTGAGTCTGCTGCTGTTTCGTTCCTTCAGTTTTTTCTTTGTTCTTATACTCCATATATGAGTGAAATCATTTGGTACTTGTCTTTTTTGGCTTGGCTTATTTCACTGAGCATAATACTTTCTAGCTCCATCCATGTTGTTGCAAATGGTAGGATTTGTTTTCTTCTTATGGCTGAATAATATTCCATTGTGTATATGTACCACCTCTTCTTTATCCATTCATCTACTGTTGGACACTTAGGTTGCTTCCATTTCTTGGCTATTAGAAATAGTGCTGCGATAAACATAGGGGTGCATACGTCTTTTTCAAACTGCACTGCTGCATTCTTACGGTAAATTCCTCAGAGTGGGATTCCTGGGTCGAATGGTATTTCTATTTTGAGTTTTTTGAGGAACCTCCATACTGCTTTCCACAATGGTTGAACTAATTTGCAGTCCCACCAACAGTGTAGGAGGGTTCCCTTTTCTCCACATCCTCGTCAACATTTGTTGTTGTTTGTGTTTTGGATGTTGCCATCCTCACTGGTGTGAGGTGATACCTCATTGTGGTTTTAATCTGCATTTCTCTGATGATTAGTGATGTGGAGCATCTCTTCATATGCCTGTTGGCCATCTGAGTTTCTTCTTTGGAGAAGTGTCTGTTCATGTCCTCTGCCCATTTCTTAATCGGATTATTTACTTCATGTTTGTTGAGGTGCATGAGTTCTTTATATATTTTGGATGTCAACCCCTTATCGGATACGTCATTTATGAATATATTCTCCCATACTGTAGGATGTCTTTTTGTTCTACTGATGGTGTCCTTTGCTGTACAGAAGCTTTTCAGCTTGATATAGTCCCACTTGTTCATTTTTGCTTTTGTTTCCCTTGCTCAGGGAGATACGTTCATAAAGAAGTCACTCATGTTTATGTCCGAGAAATTTTTGCCTATTTTTTTTCTAAGAGTTTTATGGTTTCATGACTTACATTCAGGTCTTTGATCCATTTTGAGCTGACTTTCGTGTATGGGGTTAGACAGTAGTCCTGTTTCATTCTCTTACACGTAGCTGTCCAGTTTTGCCAACACCAGCTGCTGAAGAGGCTGTCATCTCCCCATTGTATATCCAAGGCTCCTTTATCAAATATTAATTGAAAGTATATGTTTGGGTTAATGTTTGGATTTTCTATTCTGTTCCACTGGTCTCTGGGTCTGTTTTTGTGCCAATACCAAATTGTCTTGATTACTGTGGATTTGTAGGAGAGCTTGAAGTCAGGGAGCGTTAATTCCCCCTGTTTTATTCCTCCTTCTCAGGATTTCTTTGGCTATTCAGGGTCTTTGGTGATTCCATATGAATTTTAGAATTATTTATTCCAGTTCATTGAAGAAAGCTGTTGGTATTTTAATAGGGACTGCATTGAATCTATAGATTGCTTTCGGTAGTATAGCCATTTTCACAATGTTTATTCAACCTGGCCAAGAGCATGGGATGAATTTCCATTTGTTAGTTTCTTCTTTAATTTCTCTTAGGAGTGTCTTGTAGTTTTCAGAGTATAGGTCTTTCACTTCCATCGTTAGGTTTGTTCCTAGGTATTTTATTCTTTTTGATGCAATTGTGAATGGAATTGTTTTTCTGATTTCTCTTTCTGTTAGTTCATCGTTAGTGTATAGGAAAGCAGCAGATTTCTGTGTGTTAATTTTTTGTCCTGCAACTTTGCTTAATTCAGATATTGGTTCTAGTAGTTTTGGAGTGGAGTCTTTAGGGTTATGTACAATATCATGTCATCTGCAAACAGTGACAATTTGACTTCTTCTTTACCAATCTGGATGACTTGTATGTCTTTGTTTTGTCTGATAGCTGTGGTAGGACCTCCAGTATTATGTTGAATAACAGTGGAGAGAGTGGGCATCCTTGTCTTGTTCCCAATCTTATATGAAAAGCTTTCAGCGTCTCGCCGTTAAGTATGATGTTAGCTGTGGGTTTGTCATATATAGCCTTTATGATGTTGAGGTACTTGCCCTCTGTACCCATTTTGTTGAGAGTTTTAATCATGAATGGATGCTGAATTTTGTCAAATGCTTTTTCAGCATCTATGGAGATGATCATGTGGTTTTTGATCTTTTTGTTGATGTGGTGGATGATGTTGGTGGATTTTCGAATGTTGTACCATCCTTGCATCCCTGGGATGAATCCCACTTGATCATGGTGTATGATTCTCTTGATGTATTTTTGAATTCGATTTGCTAATATTTTGTTGAGTATTTTTGCATCTATGTTCATCAGGGATATTGGTCTGTAATTTTCTTTTTTGGTGAGGTCTTTGCCCAGTTTTGGTATTACAGTGATGCTGGCTTCATAGAATGAGTGTGGAAGTATTCCCTCCTCTTCTATTTTTTGGAAAACTTTAAGGAGAATCAGTGTTATTTCTTCTCTATATGTCTGGTAGAATTCAGAGGTGAATCCATCTGGTCCGGGGGTTTTGCTCTTGGGTAGTTTTTTGATTACCGATTCAATTTCGTTGCTGGTGATTGGTCTGCTTAGTTTTTCTGTTTCTTGCTTGGTCAGTCTTGGAAGGTTGTATTTTTCTAAGAAATTGTCCGTTTCTTCTAGGTTTTCCAGCTTGTTAGCATATAGATTCTCATAATATTCTCTTATAATTCTTTGTATTTCTGTGGGGTCTGTCGATATTTTCCTTTCTCATTTCTGATTCTGTTTATGTGTGTAGATTCTCTTTTTCTCTTAATAAGTCTGGCTAGGGTTTTATCTATTTTGTTTATTTTTTCAAAGAACAAGCTCTTGGTTTCATTGATTTTTCTATTGTTTTATTCTTCTCAATTTTATTTATTTCTTCTATGATCTTTATTATGTCCCTCCTTCTGGTGACTTTGGGTCTCATTTGTTCTTCTTCTTCCAATTTCAGTAATTGTGTCTTTAGACTATTCATTTGGGAATGTTCTTCCTTCTTTAAATAGGCCTGGATTGCAATATACATTCCTCTTAGAATTGCCTTTGCTGCGTCCCACGGAAGTTGTGGCTTTGTGTTGTTGTTGTCATTTGTCTCCATATATTCTTTGATTTCTGTTTTGATTTGGTCACTAACCCATTGATTAATTAGGAGAATGTTGTTAAGTCTCCATGTATTTGTGAGCCTTTTTGTTTTCTTTCTAAAATTTATTTCTAGTTTTATACCTTTGTGATCTAAGAAGTTGGTTGGTAGAATTTCAATATTTTTTACTTTCGTGAGGTTCTTTTTGTGGTCTAGTATGTAGTCTATTCTGAAAAATGTTCCATGTGCACTTGAGAAGAATGTGTATCCTGTTGCTTTTGGGTGTAGAGTTCTGTAGATATCTGTTAGGTCCATCTGTTCTAGTGTGTTGTTCAGTGCCTCTGTGTCTTTACTTATTTTCTGTCTGGTTGATCTGTCCTTTGGAGTGAGTGGTGTGTTGAAGTTACCTAAAATGAATGCATTGCTGTCTATTTCCTCCTTTAATTCTGTTAGTATTTGTTTCACATATGCTGGTGCTCCTGTACTGGGTGCATATATATTTATAATGGTTATATCCCCCTTTTGGATTGACCCCTTTATCATTATGTAATGTCCTTCTTTATCTCTTGCTACTTTCTTCGTTTTGAAGTCTATTTTGTCTGATACAAGTACTGCAACACCTGCTTTTTTCTCCTTGTTGTTTGCATGAAATATCTTTTTCCATCCCTTCACTTTTAGTCTGTGTATATCTTTGGGTTTGAGGTGAGTCTCTTGTAAACAGCATATAGATGGGTCTTTCTTTTTTATCCATTCTGTTACTCTGTGTCTTTTGATTGGCGCATTCAGTCCATTTACATTTAGGGTGATTATTGATAGATATGTACTTATTGCCATTGCTGGCTTTAGATTCGTGGTTACCAAAGGTTCAAGGGTTGCTTCTTTACTATCTAACAATCTAACTTAACTTTCTTGTTAAGTTATTGTAAACACAGTCTGATGTTTCTTTATTTCTCTCCCTTCTTATTCTTCCTCCTCCATTCTTTATATACTAGGTGTTTTATTCTTTGCCTTTAGTTAGTATTTGGATGGTCTGTTTTCTTTGCTATGATTTTATTTTCTCTGGTGACATCTTTTTAGCCTTAGGAGTGCTTCCCTCTAGAGCAATTCCTTTAAGATGTCCTATAGAGGTGGTTTATGGGAGACAAATTCTCTCAGCTTTTGCTTGTCTGGAAATTGTTTAATCCCTCCATCATATTTAAATGATAATCGTGCTGGATACAATATTCTTGGTTCGAGGCCCTTCTGTTTCATTACATTAAATATATCATGCCATTCTCTTCTGGCCTGTAAGGTTTCTGTTGAAAAGTCTGATGATAGTCTGATGGGTTTTCCTTTGTAGGTGATCTTTTTTCTCTCTCTATCTGCCTTTAATACTCTGTCCTTATCTTTGATCTTTGCCATTTAATTATTATGTGTCTTGGTGTTGTCTTCCTTGGGTCCCTTGTATTGGGAGATCTGTGGGCTTCCGTGGACTGTGAGACTATTTCCTTCCCCAGCGAGGGAAAGTTTTCAGCAATTATTTCTTCAAAGACACTTTCTATCCCTTTTTCTCTCTCTTCTTTCTCTGGTACTCCTATAATGCGAATATTGTTCCGTTTGGATTGATCACGCAGTTCTCTTAATATTCTTTCATTCCTAGAGATCCTTTTATCTCTGTCTGCCTCAGCTTCTCTGTATTCCTGTTCTCTGATTTCTATTCCATTAACAGCCTCTTGCATCTCGTCCAGTCTGCTGCTAAGCCCGTCGATGGCTTGTCTGATTTCTGCAGTGTCTTTCCTGACTTCCCTCACTTCCTCCCTCCGCTCTTGCATATTTCTCTGTAGATCCATCAGCATGGTTATGACTTTTATTCTGAATTCTTTTTCAGGAAGATTGTGCATTTCCATCCCTTCAGTCTCCCTCTCTGATGTTGTCTGGTTCTGGGTGAACTTGGTCTGTACCATATTCCTCTGTCTTTTCATGGCGATAGAAGTGGTCGCTGGTACGTGCCACGTATGTCAGCTGGGCTCTTTAAGACCGCCTCATGGGGTGCCCAGTCCTCTCAGGTGCAGATGCAGGCTGTGTGCTGTCCTGTATACTCTTGTCTCTCTTTTAGGAATAGTTGTATTTGCTGTATTTTCATAGGTATATATGTTTTTGGGAGGAGATTTCTGCTGCCCTGCTCACGCTGCCATCTTCCCAGAACTTCCCTTCTCGAGGTTCTAAGGAAGAATGTGTTTCTTGCCTTTTCCAGCTTCTAGAGGCTGCCCACATTCCTTGGCTCATGATTTTCTTCCCTCTTCAAATCCAACAACACCTAGCTGAGCTTTCTTAGACTACATGACTCTGACACTGAGTCTTCTACATCCTGCTTCCACATAAAAGAACCTTTTTAAGTACGTTGGGCCCACCCAGATTATCCAGTATAGTCTCCCTCATCTCAGGGTACTTAGAATTCACAACTCAGAATTCACACAGACCATCTGTTATTTGTTAAGCAAGTAGTAGACCATAAAACAAATCTCAATAAATTTCAAAGATTTGGTACACAGACCATATTCTCTTACAGCAATACAATTAACCTGGTAATAATAAATAAGATTGGAAATTTAAAGCATACTTATAAATAACTCAGATGAGAAGAAATTATAATAGAAATTAATAAATACTTAAAACTGAAAAATAAAAACACTATATATCAAAACTTGTAGAATCTGGATAAAGTGGTACATAGAGGGGAATGAGTAACTGAAAACAAATGAGCTATGATTCCAGTTTGAGAAGTATAAAAAAATGAATAAATCCACAGAACGTAGACAGATAAAAAAATTAAAGATAAGAGGATAAGTTAATAAAACAGAGAAAGTAGATCAAAAGGACCCAAATCATCTTTGAAAAGAATGACAAAAAAAATTGACAAACCTTAGACAAGATCAATTGAGAGAGACAGAGATGTATATCAGAACAAATAAGTATCAGAATGAAAATAAGATACAACCACAGATGCAGGAGAGATTAAAAGATTATCAGAGTATATATTAAACAACTTTATGCCAAAAACAGCATTTATGTGAAATGAGCACATTTCTAGAAAAATCTAAAATTACCAAAAATGACTCCAGGAAAATTTTTATGTATATTCTTATTCTTTTAATGAATAGCTTAAAATATCCCCAACAAATACAATCCCATTCCCCAGCTTTTACATATAAGTTCTTCAAACATTCAAGAAATAAGTTCAATGATACACAAACTCTTAGAAACAATAGAAAATAGATCATTCCTCACCTCATTGTATGAGATTAATTCAAACTTGATATCCAAATACACAGTGCCAGTGTGACAAAGGGAAATGATAGCTCAATTTCCTTCATGAACATAAATGAAAAAATCCCAAACAAAATATTAGAAAACTCAATCTAGAAACATTGGGAAAAAAGAAAAAGATCATGGCTCTTATGGGACAAAGAAAATAGAAACTCAAAGAGAGGGACTACCTCTTGTAGAGAGCAAGAAATGCTGAGGGGTGGAGGCACATGGGATTGCAAAGGCACTGGTATTACTTTCTTGTTTTACCAGGTAGTGGGTACATGAGTGGTCATTTGATTGTTGGTGCATATTTAGCACCAGCATTGTTTAGAATTGCATGATGATAGCTACACTTTAAATACATGTATATTTTATACTATATGTATATATATCTGCATGTGTGTGTGTATACACATATATTAGTATTAGTTTCAGGTATACAACATAATATTTGTATATATTATGAAATGATCACCACAATAAGTCTAGTTAACATCCATCACCACACATAGTTATAAACTTTTTTGCTTGTGATGAAAACTTTTAAGATCTACTCTCTTGGCAACTTTCAAATATGCAATATGGTATTATTAACTATAGTCCTCATGCTGTATATTACAGCCCATGACTTATGCATTTGTAACTGAAAGTTTGTACTTTTGATCCCCTTTACCCATTTCACTAACCTGCTACCTACATCCTCTGACTACAACCATTCATCTGTTCTTTGTATCTATGAATTGAGATTTTTGGTGCTTTTTTCCTTTTTTTTTTTCATATCCCACACATAAGTGAGATCATACATTTTTGTCTTTCTCTGTCTGACTTATTTCACTTAGCCTAATGCCCTCAAAGTTCATACATGTTGTTACAAATGGCACAGTTTTCTTCCTTTTTATGGCTGAATAATGTTCCATTGTGTATGTATGTCACACAGTCTTTATCCATTCATGCATTGATGGATACTCCTTTCATTTATATATTGATGCTGTATTTCACAATGAAGTTTTTTCAGGAGTTTACAGCTGCATATATGTATACACTGTAATTATACCATATAAAAATTAAGTATACATGTGGATGAGCATGTGTGGATATGCGTGGATGGATGAGAGACAGCGACTGGGATGGAGGTTTTAAAGAAATATAAAAGTTTATCATGAGATGGAGGTAAACAAACATTTACTTTTAGAAGATGAATTTGACTCTGCTGTGCTTTTGGCTTATACCCTGGCTCATAAATCTAACTTTAGGCTTTTAGCAGGCAGGAGACCACTGAAACCGTTCAAGCTTTTGTACTTTCAAACAGGCTGTCTTACTTTGGATGTTGTGTGTTTACCCCACACTGTCAAGATTCTGTAAACAAACCTGAAACATGATCCATCTGACTGCCCCCTAGTTATTATCCAATTATCACCTATTCTATTTATTAACAGCAACAGATGGTATTCCTGCGTGGAGGTGACACCTTCCCTTGATGGGTCACATGTCCTGCTCTAAGCAAAACGGTGAAGGATAAAAGCAGAGAACTTCATCTTCAGTATGGCGTTCTCTCCCTTAATTCCTTCTGTTTTACCTTTCCCAAAGAAGGTCATTTATCCTCCAGTGGGAAAGCAGGGGTAGGGCTGTGGGAGCCATCCACCCCAAATGCAGCATGAAGGATGGGGCAGCTGGGATGAGAATTTTAAAATAATAATAAAACCGAATATGAATAAAAGTCATTCTGCTTTATGTTCTCTCCATGCAGTTCTAAATAATGTTAATGGTAAACTACTCCATCCCTCCCGCAAATTATTTGTTGGTCTGAGTTCTTAATTGTTACATGTAAGCTTCAAATTAACAGGTTTTAATTACCCACCCTTAATAACCTCGTATTCTACATGGAAGTTAACTCAGAGAACCAAAAGTTATGGGGACTTCCAACACAGTTAGCGGCATACACCCCTTTTGAAAGTTAAGTGCATACAGTTGCAGTTAGGCACAGTTCATATCTCAAACCTCTAAGGCACTCTTTAAATGATAGGCTAAAATAAACACCAATAGCATGGTGGTTGTAAAGGTAAAGAAACAGAACTAAGTTATTTCAATTCTGCCATTCTGGTGTGACCACTTGGAGTATGTATTGGTATTTTAATTTTGTATTTAAAATTGAAAACAGTGAAAAACAAAAGGTGTAATGCTTTGTTTGATAAGTTTCAGTTCATGCATGAAATACTGAGTTTTAGAAATAGCTTTAAAAATGAAATGTATTCTTTTTGAGACCATATTTTGCTTTTCAAAGTCAAAATACATCAAGAAAATAACACATTATGTTACTGAGTGGGACAATTTAGTGCTTACCTGAATTGTGCCTTTTGCAGGTGTTTCCATTTTATTTATGTTCACTTATCAGTAAGGAGAGGGTGTTAAAGATGATCTGTCTCAGGGGTCAGATACATAAAAATAGCCTGGAATCCTCTTTTCCTTTCAGCTCCCCAGGATGTCAGTGGGAAATCTAGAGCTAAAGGCGAAAGGAGAAAGAGCCCTTTACCTGGAGGGGACATGGTTTGGATATTTTTAAGAGGATTTTCAGCTTCCACATACTTCCCTAAACTTGGGGTCTGCCTGAGAACAAACCTGCTTACCTTTTAGTTATATGGCCATCCTTTTCCATAAACCAAACGATTAGAGTCTCCAAGGTTTTGCCAAAAATATTTTTAAAGCTTGGGTGTCATACACATTACACCCAAAATTATATTCTTGCAGCCATTTCAATATCTTTTTAAATGTTTAGATGTTTTATTTAAAATATGCAAGGGAGGGTGACTACTTTTTCAATATTCTTTTGGGACAACAGGAGGAAGAAAAGTTTCTGAAGACTGCACTGTAAAACAGTGTTAGCAGACAGGGTGCACGTTTTGGAGGGACTTCAGTGGTTGGTAGCCAAGTTTCCTCAGTGTTTCTTGTGAAAGAATTCTTGAGAAAGAAGCTTGAGGCAATTGGGATGTATTCCTTAAATCACACAGTAAGGAGTCGTGTTCTTGGGAGTTTGCACCTGGTTAACCAACACTTAATATATGTTTTCTTATTTAATACTCCAAACAATGAAGTGAAGCATAGTTACATGGGCCCTTTTGATGAAGGTGAAGCTGGGGATTAGGGGGCTGCCCCTCCTCCGGGGGATCCTGGAGTTGGTTGACAATGGGGCTGAGATTTTCACCCAGTGGTCCACTGGCTTCCCCTCACCTCCTCCCTCCTATCCTTAGGGCTTTGATCTTCAACATAAAGCCGAACAAAAAATTCCTGTGGGACAAGTGGGGAAGACAGAACATTTCCTGAATTGCCCTTTAATTTGTAAACATGGCTTAAATCTATTTTCAGTCTGTTTTAGTCATGAATGAGGGTGGGAAAAGCTGTCATAAGCTGACCTTTCACTTTGCTGCTGAGAAGCTCCTCTAGTAGGTTCTGAAAGAGAACTCAATCTTGCCAGGGAGCTTGGCAAACCTAAGGAACTCCGTGCTCTTGGATAAGCGTTTCCCCTCCTAAGAGTTGTCCCTGGGGTTTTCTCACTCCGGGTCCCAGGTGTGTGCGGGGAGTAGGTGGAAGGAAGATGGCTGGCATCCCGGGCAGCAGGAGCAGCCTGCCTTCTATTTTTAGCCCTGGAGCTTAAGGCATCCTCATTTTTTTGGTCTCACTTCCTCTCATCTGAAAGTATTTGCAGAAGCTTATCTGATGGCAGCCTATTTTTACAGTAAGTAATATTTGGGGTGTTTCCCTGAGCTTTGGGAAGCATTTGTACATGAGCGAAGTCAGTGAGCAAAGAGCCAGCGCAATACAGAGCAGGTCTGTGCTCAGATCCCCAAGTCTGCCTCCTATTGGGTGTCTGACTGTGTGGCCCTGCTTCTTCTCTAAGGGGGCACAAGGGAACTGCCTGAACGCAGTTGTTAAGTAGAGTATGTGAGAAAATGTCCGCTGAGCCCGGTACAAAGTGTTTACTAAGAGCTGCTTCCTCTGTCCCTGTCAGAAGCTCCATCCTTGTAGGAAGGCAGCGGGGCCGCCTACATCTCCTCACAGGGAAGCCTCCCTCACAGCCCAGGCAGGAAGACAGCACCTGGGGCGCTCCTGACCCAGGTTAAGTATGGCTCCGACTCCACGTTCTCCGCCCACTGCCCCCTCCTCTGCCCATATTTTTAATGAGAAAACAACTGGATTTTTGTCTCAAAATTACCTACTATAAAATTCTACACTCCAGAGTGACTCGTCATTTCTGACACAGTTTTTGAATCTCACTACGTCGTGGCCCTCTTGAGGCAATGTCTTTGCAAACGGTGGATACCAGGGAACTTGGCCCATTTCTGACCACTGACAAACCCAGAGGAAGGGAACTGGTTTTAAGTCCTCGAACAGGCCTACCATCTGCTGAGCCAACGACAGGTGGACATGGAGACCGTGGCATCTCACGGTTGAGGAATCCTATGTCCAGCAGGTCACAGGGCAAAGCTGGGTTCAAGCCCAGGTTTGTCTGATCCCTAGCTCATGCTTTCTTCACCACACCATCCTATTTTATGTTTTATTTTTTTTTTTGCATCCTTATAAATAAAGCATATGATCTAAATGTGGCACTGCCTTTCTACTTAAGAAGATAGGAAAAATAGCAAACTTTTCATTTATCTGAAACTCTTTAAAAAATTATTTAATAAAAACAACTATGGCGACAGAAAGCAAACCAGTGGTTGTCTGAGGCTGAGGGTGGTGGTGGGAAGAAAATAAGCTGCCAAGGGGCTCCAGGGAACTTGTTCAGCCTTGAGAACTGTTTTATCTTAATTGCCATGGTTATATAATTGTATATAGTTACCAACATTCATCAAATTAAACTGAAAATAGTAACTATACAATACCTTTATGCATATGTGTGTGTATACTCTTCTACAATTTTTGTCATTTTTATTTTTTAATATCCTACTTCATTTTTAATTGAAGTATAGTTGACATTGTATCTTCAGGTGTACAACATAGTGACTCAATGTTCATAAACATTACAAAATGATCACCACAATAAATGTAGTCACCATACAGAATGATCACAGTAGTAAGGACTGTATTCCCCATGCTACTTCCGTCCCTGTGACTCACTCATTTTATAACTGGAAGCCTATACCTACCAACCCCCTTCACCCATTTCACCCATCCTTCCCCCTCCTCCCTTCTGGCAACCACAGTTTGTTCTCTCTATTTATGAGTGTGTTTCTGGGTTTGTGTTTGTTCGTTTGGTTTTATCCATTCTTCTATCAATGGACACTTAGGTTGCTTCCATATCTTGACTATTCTAATAATGTTGCAATGAAAATAAGGGTGCATATGTCTTTCCAAATTAGTGTTTTTGTTTTCTTTGGGTAAATTCCCAGAAGTAGAATTACTGAGTTATATGGTATTTCTATTTTTAAATTTTTTAAGAACCTACATACTTTTTTCCATAGTGGGTGCACCATTTTACATTCTCACCAACAATGCACAGCCTTCGTTTTTCTCCACAGCCTCATCAACACTTGTTATTTCTTATTTTTTGATATTAGCCCTTTGACAGGTGTGAGGTGGTATCTCATTGGGGTTTTGATTTGCATTTCCCTGATGATTAGTGATGTGGAGCATCTTTTCATGTGTCTGTTGGCCATCTCTCTTCTTTGGGTACTTTTATAATTTTTGAAAAATAGAAGAAACTACATATACAATACCCCTTTCTACCCTCTCTCCCCCAAATGAGGGAATAAAGAAAGAAGTCTGGTCAATGGAACCTGTAAGGAGTAGGAACAGTTAAAGATGGCGTATTCGTTTTCTAGGAGCTGCCGTAACAAAGTGCCACAGACTGGGTGGTTCAAACAGCAGGAATTTATTTTCTCACACTTCTGGAGGCTAGAAGTCTGAGCTAGGATTGGTTTCTTCTGAATTCTCCATCCTGGACATGAATATGGCTATACTCTCCCTGTGTCTTCACATGGTCTCCTTCTGTGTGTTTGTTTCCAAATTTCCTCTTCTTATAAAAACACTAGTCATAGTGGACTGGGGCCCACCCCAATGACCTCATGTTAACTGAATCACCTCTTCAAAGACCTATCTCCAAACACAGTCACATTCTGAGGTACTGGGCTTGGGATTTCAACATATGAATTTGGCAGAAAGAAGACACAGTTCAGCCCATAACAGATGGGGAATGGTATCTGAGGGCCTTTATTTACTAATTTACATAGGTTGGTGATATTTGAGTTTTTACCAGGAACATATATTTATAACCTAAAGAATATATCTGGGAGAAACATACATACATATTTTTCTTTCCAGACAAAGCAGAGATGATCCGTAGACCCAAATATGTGCTGATGAGATCATCAGGGCTCCTCCTGGTTTCCAGGATTTATCATTTGCTCCCTGTATGTTACCTTTCACATGGATACATAATGAGCACAGCCTCACACACAGCTGTGCAGGCATTACAGCTTATTCTTCTGGAACTGAACTGTCTTTCTGTGAAGAGTCCCCCTTTTCTCAGACTTGCATCTAAGCTTGTGGGGGAATGGTGAACATGTCTTAGGTAGGGGAAGTGGGCAGTTGTTCTGGACCTTGGTTAGAGCATGTGGTCATTTCTCCATGTTGGCAGCCCTTAGATGCCTTCTGGCCTTCTGTCTACATGTGTCATTGCTGCGTCCTCTTTGTTTAAATCCCAACTCTAGTCATTACTGGCAGTATGTGTCCTGGCCACTTTACTTAACCTCTCTGTGCCTCAGTTTCCTTGTCTATAAGTTAGAGCAAGCAATAATAATAGTACCTACCTCACAGGATTATTGGGAGCATTAAATGAGTTGATATAGAAAAATATTTAAAATAGTATCTGCCCTCTAGTAAGAGCTATATTCTGTAAATGGTTCCTATCATCAGTATTAGTGATAATCTTGTTTTTGTTATTTTGTGTGCTCCATTGGTGCTTTTTTTGGAACCACATAAAATACTCAATTTGCCCCTCTCAGCTGTGAGAAATGCTGCTGGGAGTCTCGGGTCCATCTGCTAGACACATTATTTCTGCTCTTATACCATGCTGGGAATGCTGATTGTGGAGCTGGGTGCAGAGATGTGGGACCTTGCAGACTCCCTGTATTTCCCTTGAAGGTGTTGGGGTGCAACTGTCTATGTCCCAGATGTTCTATCAACTGTGCAGCCAGTCCCCAAGCCCTCGGGAGCCTAGCCCCTCAGCTTTCTTTCCTCCTCTCCTTTGCCACTGTTCTTCACGTAGACTGCTTTGCCTGGGAGGCCCTCAGAGCATGCATGGGCTTTCTAGGCTCAGATGCACAGGATGACTCCTGGTCAGCTCGGTCCCTTGCCTCAGAGGCAGTGAGACCTCCCTAGCTGCTCCCTGGGTGACCGAACTGTGGTACGGTACCATCACTTGAATTAACTTATCAGAACATTCAGAGAATGTTATAAAAATAATTTAAAACCCCTCCAATGTCTGGGAGTGAGACTATCACTTTTGTTCCATCACCAGATCCTCAGGGTCTGACACATGGTTTGGGGAATATTTGGAAATTGTCAGGAGCAGTAACATCCTCAGTGGTATAATTGTTTACTTCCAAGCTCTGCTAATAATTATGTCTGGTTAGTTTGTTTTTTCACTCATTGAGACACAACCTGGTTTTTAAGACTCAGGGAGAAAAAAAAAACCCTACAATAAAACTGTTTGGATAGCTTATATTCAACTTTGAATGCTGTGTGTAAATTAATGAAATTGAAGTCTACCCCAGGTGAATAAAAATCTTGGAGTCACATTAATTAAATGAGTCTATTGAGTTGATTTTCATAGGTTCTTCTGATTCAATCACACATCCCCAAATTAACAATAAAAGTCAAATTAGAATTTAAAGTTCAGGTCCAAGGAGAGCACACACCAAACAAACACACTTGTGGAGTTAAGACTCAACAACAGATGGTAGGAACAGCAAAGTGTAGGAAAGCTACAAAAAAAATCTTCAAAAAAATAAATGGGTCCTTAAAAGAGATGAATGCTAAATAAAACAGAATGTGAAGAGTCATAGTTCTTAGCAGAAAGTGAAGCCTTTTGCATCAGCTTTAGTCTGAAATATAAACAGTCCTAAGTATGGACGTGATGCAAATAGTTAATGGAGAGAAGAAGGAACACATTGGGACAGTTATGAAAAGTTCTCATTATAAACCATAATTTTCATGTGAAATGAAATTTATGAGATGCTTTCACACATAAAAAATATGTTACACTCAGATTTAAAATGTTTAAGTGGGAAATGTTTTGAGGGAGAAAATGTTTGAGGAAAGTTCAAGGTAAGTGGTAATTTCATAAATTTAGCTGTTAGGTCAGTCTTCCCAAAGGTCATAGTATTTGTCTAGTCAAAACCATTTCCCGTGATTGCTGTCAGAAAGGGTAAACCTTAGAATCATAATAAATCAGAGTTTAAAGAGTTTGTGGTCTTCTGGTCCCATTGACTCATTTTACAGGCAAGAACGTAGAGACTCAGAGAAGTTGGTTCATTGAGATCTCCAAGTCTCATGGAATCAAAAACTAAAAACTAGGTTTCCTGGCTCTTACTCCAGGGCTGAGAGGTAGAGAACTGACTCTTGGGGGTTGCTGGTTACTTCCTTTTGGGGCCATGGATAAACATTGATCTTCTAGAACCTTCCAGACTTCATGTGCCAGGGTTGTGTCCAGAGCTTAGGAGAGTGTTGTCCTAGGTTGGGAGCAGAGATGGTGAAATTCAAACATGCCTTGGCAAATGCAAACTCATGGATACGTCAACTAAAATCAGGGCAGAAAACTTTTCTTACATAAATTGTCATTGGAAAGAATGGTAAAAACCTCACCATAATTCATGAATGTTTTCATTGTTTTTTTTCTTCCACAGACACTCACTAATTTATTCTGAAGGTGCTGATACATTTCCAGATTCTACTTTTAGAATCTGGAAATTTAGACTTCAGGAGAAAAAAAAGTTGAACACTGCATTGTGATTGCTTTAATAGTTAAGAATATCAGCTGTCATGACTTTGAAAATTCATTAGCAAAAGCTGGCTATGGAAAGGGAAAGCTGTCTAGTTCACAACAAGCATCCAACTTACACAAGTTAGTAATTCCCAATGTCTTGTTAGAGAAAAACACAGCACCTCACTATGCTGTCAGGATTGACTTCCCCCACGGTGGCTGACCCTCATGGAGCCCCAGGCCTGGCTGGGCGCCAAGCCTTGGCTTCCTTTTCGTCTCATCCCCTCAGTCATTTCCTGCTGCTCCTCACCCGTCTTCTTCATCTGTCCAGCACCTTTTATTTATTCATTTATTCCACTGATACTTCTTGTGCTAAGAAGAAAAGTTAATTGTGTGCCAAGCAAGGTACTAGGCAGGGGGTGGGGGGACGAGCGCAGTGGTAAGTAAAAATAGACAGCCCTCTCTGCCCTCCCAGAGCTTAGAATCCAATGGAGGGAAAAAACATTAGACAAGAAATCCCACAAATAAATGAAAGGTCATGTGTGCAGCGGTGCCTAGAGGAGAGGTACAGGGTGATATAAGAGATCACCATGGGGGAATTTATCTAGCCTGATACCTGAGCTGAGCTGTGAAAGACAAGTTGGTGCTAGCCAGGTAAAGATGGCAGAGGCAACAGCATATGCAAAATCCCTATTGTAGGCAAGAACGTGGCAGATTCATGTGACTGAAAGATGATCATGGTGGCAGGGCCAGAGAGAAGGCAGAGGGGCGTGGTATAGTGTGAAGCTCAAGGGCTGACAGGAGCAGTCAGAAGCCTTTGAAGGTTTTACAAGAGGATGGTGTGATCAGATATGAATTTGGAAAGGTCATCCAGGGTTCAGTCAGAGAAGCAGAACCACTAGGATATCACATTGTGTACATGTGTATGAATATCATTATAAGTATAGATGTGAATACGTGTACTTGGTACAGGGACTAGATGTTATGCAATTGTGGGTGCTAGCTACGCAGTATCTGTGAGGCTGCTGTCTTCCCTTCTGATCATCTGATCAAGTGTGCACTTTCTGGGGATACAGGCTCTCCATTTGGCATGCCAGCTGTACTAGAGAAAAAACTGGAATTCCCAGATGAGCTGCCAAAAGCCAGAAGTTGGGAAGCAGCAGCTAATAACATTACAAGTCCATCTGGCAGCGTTGCATGCTTCCACCATCACAATTAAAGCAACTGGAGGGAAAAGAAACCCTTTTAATGGCCAGATCAAATAGAGCCTCAGGCTTCTGAAAACAGTAACAAACCCTAAAGATGCACCAGTGGAAAAAAGTGTCTGATGTCATTTCATCTTTGATTCGTCTGCTTGGATAGATGGAGTGACTGACTGTCTTCTGTGGAAGGATCTCCAAGCCACACACAAGAAGCTCTGGCGAACGTTGGCCACCACTTTTCTCAGAGTGCTGGGGAACCAGGACCAAGCCTGTGGCAAGATGCTCTACGATATGAGATGGGAACCGAGAAAGGGTATTTCGGTGATCGAGTACCTCAGTGGTCCTTCCTCCTGACTGTGCTTTAGGATCACCTACAGAGCCTCACATACTCCCCAGGTCCATGCTCCCCAGGGCCTGGGGAGGGGCCAGGCATCACTAGCTGGCAAAGCTCCCCAGGTGATTCTAATGTACAGCCAAGGTCAAGAGCCAGCGGTCTAGGCTAATCCTCCTGCTTCCTGATGATGCAACTAAGTCATGGAGAAGTTAGGTGTGTTGACCTTGTCAGTGCATACAAGGAGTAGAATCAAGTCTCCTAACTCAAACTCGTCACTTTCCACTGGCTATTCTGCCATATATATTCCCTGTAGAAAATAAGAACAAGCATAAATTAAAACCGCTTTCTCTACTATATCCTGAGAATGTGATGCTTTTGAAAATAAGTTATTTATTGAAGACAGGTAGTAAAACTGACAGTCATTCACTAAAGTCATGCATCTAAAGCATGAGAACACGTCTGACCCTACAGTCTTAACACTTCCTGGCAGTCTCAGTCTATTAGTTTACCGTGTCCATAGCATGAGAAAGGGAAAGGAAAATAGACAAGTCCTAGGAATACATTGTTCAGTGGAATGCATTTTGGAATGATTCTAGAAATTACAGGAGAACCTTAATAGCCAAAAATTAGGTCTCCTAAAAAACAGATTTGTCTTAACTAGCATACGGTCACATGCTCAGTCTAAAATCAAGCCAGGAGCCTCTGTGACAGTCCACCTTAAAAAGAAAGACAATAATGAGAAAGAAATGGTGAATAGGATTAAGAAAACTTTTGCAAATAAGCAAAGCAACATTCAACGTACCATCTGTCTGTCCTCTTAATTATTGTTAATTATTTCTTTTTAAAGAAACAAAATCAAATTATTGGACATTTTCAATAACATAATATGTAGATATCTATTTTTACTATCTCCTTGCTTTATTTTTTTTTAATTTAAAGAAAAATTGCTCTATTGTTTCTATATAAACCATACTTGCTCACTTTTAAGGATTTAAGAGTTGCATAAAAATACAAAAGGAAAAAGTATAATAATCTTACAGATCTCACCATCCAAATATAACAATGTTAAGCTTTAAGTAGACATCAAATTTGACTCTTTCAAAGAATATGTATATGTATGTGAGCATGTGTGTGTGTATGTATATGTACATACACATATATACACACATATACTGAGAGAGGGAGAGGAGCTGGCTTACTGGCTAGATAGACAAATGATAAAATTAGAATCATACTCTACTGCCTTTTTTACAAAAATATATGCTCAGATCAAGTAGCTCAGTTTTACTTATATATAGAAGTAAAAGAACCTGAAGTAATACTGGAGGAATTCTGAACCTCATATATGTGTGTCTTTACTACCTAATATAGTGTTTCCTTAAAGATGCCTTAACATAAGAGATTATAAAACTCACTGGTGCCATATATTTTTATTAATTACCTGGTTCAGTTTTATATCGTATCAACTGACTCCCTGCTAAGAGAAAAGGTTATTAACACTTCTTCCCATTTCTCCATGGAAATTTTTATAGTCCATTTTTTTATTTTTATTTTTTGTTTTTTTTATGATATAACTTTTTTTTAGTTTATTTTGATATCATTAATCTACAATTAAATGAGTAATATTATGGTGATTACACTACCCCCTTCATCAGGTTCCCCCCACCCCCATACCCTATTGCAGTCACTGTCCATCAGTGTAGTGAGATGCCATAGAGTCACTACTTGTCCTCTCTGGGCTGTACAGCCCTCCCCGTGCCCCCCGAACATTACATCTGCTAATCGTAATGTCCCTTCTTCCCCCTTGCCCCTCCCTTCCCACCCATCCTCCCCAGTCCCTTTCCCTTTGGTAACTATTAGTCCGTTCTTGGGTTCTGTGAGTCTCCTGCTGTTTTGTTCCTTCAGTTTTTTTTTTCCTTAGTTCTTATACTCCATTTTTATAGCCAATTTTTATAGTCCATTTTCTTTCATTCAGTGTGTTTATTGAGCTGCTACTTCATACAAGGCATTTTTGAGGTGCTGGTCCTATAACTGTAAGCCGTAGACACAGTGAAGTTCTCATGCATTGTGATTCTTGCATTTTAATAGAAAAATAAATTACAATGTTGCTATTGTGCTGCTGCTATTCACTAACCAAGAGCCTCACAATTACTCAGTACTGTTTCTACATTTGAATTCATTCCATGCATATATATACAGAAGTACAAGTCTGGCAGACTATAGAGATAGCCAAACACACTTGATGAAAATGAGATGAGACTATAAATTCAATTCCATCATTTAAAGTCAGCCCCATCCTTTACTTAGCTTCTTACTTTCATTTCTCCCCACATCCCTCTTCACTTCAGCCTCTTTAGAAGAAGGAAATGATTCCCTTCCAGATTCACAGGGCAAGTTTTCCCATGTTCGGTTTCAAGGAACAAGGATGGCATGGCATTACAGAATTCCCTTGACTGCCAGTTTCATAAGTCCACGGCATTAGTTTGTTAGGACTCTTTCTCTTTTTAGTTGCTGCTAATAAAATTTTTCCTGGTTCTCAATATTTTGAAATAATTGTTCATTTTATTAAGTATCATTAAGTTAGAGAAATGTTATGATCAGTCTTTGCTAACTTTCCTTAAAATCTAATTCTTTACTATTATGAACACAGATCCAGTATAAAATCAAACCATCAGGTGTTTCCTGGCGTAGGGATAAAAAGATACGTTAACTAAATTTCTTTGTCTGCTTCATGTCAGATCAGTTCCTAAAGAACAACTTCTATTCTGTCTCTTTTAAGCTTTCCCAGCCCTGTCTTGTTCTCCTGGGCTTCAAAGCAGATGGGAGAATCTTTGGTAATCGGCTTGATTTACAAGACTCAGTGTTGCAACACACTCCATCATTTGTGAGGGTAACACAACTACCTTGTTACTAGAAATAAAGAACAAACTAGACAGATGACTTTGTATGTGTGAAATGTTGCCTAATGAGAGGCTGTGGAATGAGAAGAGTTGGAATAGGTGACCTCCTAGGTCCCTTCCATCCTTGAGATTCTATGGCAGTTTGGGATTTCCAAATGATTCTAATGAGAAAGAAAAGGAAAAGTATCTAAATAAACCAGAAAGCTACTTAGGAAGCTTCCTGAAGAGCTCAAATATTAGAAGGATGCATGTAACAAAGGAAGGAAGGTAAAGAGAAATAAAGTATTCAAAGCTGAAAGAGTAGTATTCAGATAGGCTGACGACCAGGAAGGTTGGAGACTCGTGACACCTCCTGAGGTCAACAACCACCACAACAAAAGACAGACCTGGGGTGACAAGAGAGGTGAGCGAAGGTCTCAGAGGAAACCGATTGCTCACTCATGATATTTGGAGATATTTTAGTAAAGAGACTTTTAAAAAGTATGAGAAGGGTATGGACAAAGTAGCAAGAGATGGAGCAAGTCAGAAGCTGGTGAGAGAATTGTTTGGGAAAGGACACAAGACAGAAGCAGTGGCTTTTAGAGGTGGACACAGCCAACCCATGGAATCAGCAGGGAGCGAGCTGACCCCACTCTCTCTGTCTCTCACTTCCCTCTGTGTGCTTCCTTCCCCTGGCCGAAGCCAACCAGAAACCAGAGGGCAGGGGGAGTCGCTGACCCGGTCCATCCAGGATAGCTTCTCCGGGCTTAGCTTGGGGTGGAGTGTTTCTGGAGGGACAAATAGAAAACACCCATCCAAAAGGACAAAGAGGGGGCAGAAGTACTTACTACTTGGAGAGGGTGAGCTGGCACAGTACTTGACTATAAGAAAGCAGAGGAATTCAGTATCTGCTTCTCTTTTATCCTTCCTAACAAAGACCATGGTTTAACTGGAAAGTAACAAAAAACAGGGCTAAAGGCAAAACAAAACCCCAAATGGTCAAGAGAGTAACCCAGTACTTAACTACTTTAAACCAGCTCGGTCTGTGAGCCTATATGCATTTTATCTAAGAGTGCTGAAAAAACATATATTTATTTCCAGACAGGGTCAAAATAGTATATTACTGAACCTATGATAAAATTACTGAAATTAAAAGACATGTTAAAGATCTGAGGAATCTTAACTTTACGAAGACACTTGGTGGCACCTCTCACAGTGCAGTTGGGAATGCTGCTGGAAAAGTGTTGGGGTGCAGTAAGCTGGACCTGCCCTGGGCAAGCAGTTACACTCAGGAGTGTTCATCAGTAGTGATGCTTACGGCATAGGGAAGGGACACAGGGTCCTCCCTGACAAACTCCTTTTCACATTTCTGTGAAGGACTTGGATGAAGACAGGAGGTGTAGTCATGCCCAAGTTATGATCGATTCAAAACTGGAAATGCAAAGCAATTCTGAGCAACTCCCTTAAGATACTTCCTGAGAGGACATCCAGGATGGATGGCAAAGTACTGCCCCAAACTTGAGGGAAAGTGTTTGATAAAGTTGGTCTGATGTCCTCTGGATGGAACCAGAGTGAGAGTGTCCCTTCTGCCTTGGGCTAGCGCTGCCTCTGAGCTTCAGAGTCCGGCTCCTGCAAACAGCCCTTCACTGCGCAGGGAAGCCCCTGTTGGCAGGCGCTCTGCTGCCAAGCAGGATTCTGTGCGAGCTTCCCCAGGAGCACAGAGATGCCATCAGTCCCCCTCCGAGCCTCAGCGCTCCCTGTGGCCCCAGGGGGCAAGCTTGACAAATAGGCCACGTGACAGAATGTTAACGATCTCAACTGACGAACCAAATTAAATGAAATGTTACATGATGGAGTTAAATGGTCCACAGAGCTAGTTTTTGTCTATCCAACTGAATTAAATGGCACATGACGGAGCAGTATGGTATCTAGAGCTAGTTTGTCCATCATATGTCTAAAGATGGGCCAGAAGGAAGGCCGAAAGAGTGACAGGGCTTCCCTGCAGCTCCTGCCACAGGTGCAACTATAGTGTCTAAATTAAGAGACACAGCAATCCTCTTACATCCTGACCTAGCAAGGGAACATCAGAAGTGCTTTCTAAAGGGCAAGGCATCCATCATAAGAGCACAGTGACAAATCTCACCAGGAGAGTGACCAGCAGGGTGAAGAGGCCAGAAAATTCACCCACATAAAGGGTAGTGGAAGGAACTAAGGACCCACCAAGGGGAAACCTGAAAGGGATTTGCAGGATGTCCAAGAGGACAGAACTAGTGAGATGAGGTCACAGGGAAGCTGGCTTTAAGATTAGTCTAAGGACAAACATCCAGGACAATCAGAGACATTTCAACGCAGAATAGGGTCACTACGGTGTGACACACTGTGGTGTGAGGAGAGGGCTGGATGACACCTGGGGCAGTCACTGAAGCCTTGGCTTCCCTCCTGGTGAAGAATGCTGCCCACCTCAGTTGGTTGTTGAGAGCTGAGGCACAGTGACACGGACAATATTTGCTTATGTGTATGTGTATTCATGGTGGCCACCCCTAATCCATGTAGCCTCAAGTCATCACACATCAGCTCATTTAAGCTCCTGGTGATCGTGGTTTTGGGGAAGAAGAAACCTCACCATTTACTTTGGGTCTCCTTGCCTGCCTCCTTCCATGAAGGATTCACTGTCAGGGACTTCCTTCCATGATAGGATTTAATTGTCGGCTTTGTGAAGTGTAATCAGCTGTCACGTTCAACTGGCCATGGCTTTGTACCTACCTTCAAAAGTCAGAATGCCGCCTCAGTGTCTCAGGGCTGCTGTTTTCTTGATGGCCCCTCTTCTCTTCAAGGAGTCCTCAGGTTGCTGAGATGTCCAGATCCTAATTTTAATATGACTGTAGACAATAAATGGGACGGGGGTAATCAAAGGGGCTGTTTAAAGGTTATCCAGGGGCCCAGGGGCAAGGCTTTTGACTGCAAAAGAAAATGCTACCTAACAAACATCAGCTAAGCACTTTCTGGGCCTGTCTGTGTGTTCATTCTGTGAAAACAAGGCAGAGGCAGTCATGTGTGGCTGTAGTGATGGGGTCTGGAACTGCTCAGAGGCTGGCAATTGTTTTGGGGGAAAATATAGGCTTGGGGGCAGGGAGAGGGGTGCTAATCATTTTCACTAGCTCTCAGATTTATCCTAAATATGGGAAAAGCCCCATCTACAGTGACAGGTTCCAGTCCTGTGCTTTCTCTGAGTTTGACAATGACTGTTATTTCCTCATAGCTGATGCGCAGCTTTATGAGTGTGCTCACCTGAGTATTTCAGGGCCAAGACTCACAAACCACCCAGCCCAGGAAGGTCTCAGTTGGTTGCAGTTAACAGGCTCAGGGACACCAGCCTCCTTAGGGCTGTATTCAGTCAGAATACAGAATAAATGATCTTTTTTCTCTCTCTGGCTGCTTTTAATATGCTGTCTTTGTCCTTGATCTTTGCCATTTTAATTATTATATTATATATATTGTATTATATAGTCTTGGTGTTGTTTTCCTTGGGTCCCTTGTGTTCGGAGATCTGTGCACTTCCATGGCCTGAGAGACTATTTCCTTCCCCAGATTGGGGAAGTTTTCAGCAATTATTTCTTCAAAGACACTTTCTATCCCTTTTTCTCTCTTCTTCTTCTTCTGGTACCCCTATAATGAAAATATTGTTCCATTTGAATTGGTCACACAGGTCTCTTAATATTCTTTCATTCCTAGAGATCCTTTTTTTCTGTCTTTGCCTCAGCTTCTTTGTATTCCTGTTCTCTAATTTCTATTCCATTTACCGTCTCCCCCACCTCATTTAATCTGCTTTTAAATCCCTCCATTGTTTGTTTCATTTCAGTTACTGTATTTTTAAGGTGTCTTATCTCCCTGCTGAATTCATCCCTTAGCTCTTGAATATTTTTCTGTAGCTCCATTAGCATGCTTATGACTTTTATTTTGAATTCTTTTTCGGGAAGATTGGTGATTTCAGTCTCAATGAGCCCTCTTTCTGGTGTTCGAGGGATTTTGGATTGAACAAGGTTCTTCTGCCTTTTCATAGTCCTGGAGCAATGGGAGTGGTCACAGGCGAGTGGCATGGGTGTCTGCCGGGAGGACAAAGCCCTTTCCTGCTTCCTGGTCACAAGGCCTGTCTCCGCTGATAGGGCTGGTCAACCATGCACAAGGAGCAGCCTCTGGGTTAATCCCCTAAACTGCCATGGGCAGGGTGGCCCTCAGGATGGTCCAGGTGATGGCAGGGATCGCAGGCGAGTGGTGCTGGTGTCTGCCGGGAGGACAAAGTCCTTTCCTGGTTCCTGGCCACAGTGCCTGTCTCCGCTGTCAGGGCCAATTAGCTGCACAGTGATAAGCCTCTGCATTAAACTGTGTAGCTGCTGTGGGCGGGGCTGCCCTCTGGTTGGTCTCAGCAATGACAGGGACAGCGGGTTTGCATGCAGGTGCTGGTGGGGAGAAAGAAGTGGCAGGCTGCTTATCACTGTGAGGGGCCTCGGGGCTGTGTAGCCAACCAGGGGGATGGAGCTCCTGAAGCTACTAAAAGTTCCCAACCAGCTGGGCTGAGTGTGCCGGAACGATTTTGTCCACCTATTCCTCCTCCTAAACCCTTGCCCCTTTAGCAGCCCGCTCACTGTTGAGAAGTCTTTCAAAGCACCTGCTTTTCTTTTGTCCCAGGACAGCCCATTTTGGGAACCTATTCGCAGTCTTAATCTCTGACCTCAGTTTTCAGTCCCTCTAATCTCCAGAGCACCATGCAATGTGGGTCTGTGCTCCTGAAGTAGATTTCTAGGGCTGGGTATTTAGCAGTCCTGTCCTTCCACTCCCTCCCCACTCTGATTCTCTTCCTCCTGCTGGTGAGCTGGGGTGGGGGAAGTGCTTGGGTCCTGCCAGGTTGTGGCTTTTTTACTTTACCCTTTTCTGTGAGATGTTCACTTCTCCCAGATGTAGACTGGCTGGTACATGCTTACTTCTGGTCACTCTTTTAGGAATATTTGTATTTGCTGTATTTTCATAATATATGTGACTTGGGGAGGAGATTTCTGCCTCACTTCTCACACCGCCATCTTTTTTTCCTCTCTCTTGAATGACGTTTTTATAGAACTGGGGATTTAGTTTCTTGGAGTAGCTAATAAATCGATTTGACATTATGGAAATGACATAGTACATCAGAATCACATACTACTCAAGTGTCACAGTCTAATGATAAAGGACAGAAAAGGGCATATTAGGTAATTGATACTTTTCTGTTAAGTGAAGTGGCAGGCTGAACAAACACAGTGATTTGGAAGGATAAAAATGAGCCATTTCAGGCTTCCTACCCCGGAGCATCGAACCTGGTTTACCTTGCTAACAGATATCTCCTTTGGGTTCCATCTTGGTATACACCAACTTAGCAGAAAATACAAAATGACTCTTATTTTGATGGAACAAAGCTTGTTTTTAAGTTTTTTAAGTCATGGATCTCAGGGTACACTTGGATTGATTCAGTAAAAAGTAGTACTTTACTTTAAAAAGAGAAGTGAAGAAAGACTCTTGGAAGGGGGTCCATCTTGTTCATACTGCAAAGAATGAAGTCAAAAATGAAATGTGTAAATTAGTCTTTTTGCCACTGTTATTTATGACCTACAAAAATGGCAACTGTGTATGGTTTGGCATAAGAAACACAATAGTAGCAATTTAGTTGCAGCACAAGACTGGTCACAAGAATCAAAGCTTCTTAATTTGAATTTCGCTCATCTGTATCTTTGCATTTATTTGTGCCTTCAATTGTTGTATAAGAACTAAGAGCATATTCCCAGTTTTATGTTTGTAACATTGAACTTTAACTAATGTAAAGCATTAGTGGAGCACCAGGAGAATGTGTTCTTTAACAGAGCTCAATGCACATTACTCGATTTTGAGAAACTCTGGTCTGATATTCCTACCCCTTGCAGACCCCAAGCTCTGGCAGCAAACTTTAAGGCTCGTGTCCTTTTCTTCCTGTCACCTGATCACAGTCCAAATGGGAGAAGTTTTGCAAACAAGCCAGTAGCTGAGTATAAAGCCTAAAACTCATGAAGTATCAGATTTGTAAGTGAAGTTGATTCTCTTGACTTTAATTCCTCAAAGTGTTTTCAGTTCATTACATTAAGCCCAGAATATAAGAGGCCCCTTGTCCTACCCCAAAAAAGTTAAGTTTAAGTCATTCTGTTCAGAATCTTAGGACTTCGGTGGAACTCTGCAACTGCTGTAGAGAAGTGGCAGTGGCGCCAGTGTAACCCAGGTCAGCAGGGAGCTGAGCCTGCACAGGGATGGAAGCTCAGGAGGAAGCATGGGCCCATTTCTCTGAGCTCCCTGAGCCAGCTAGAGAGTATGGTTAAGCGCATGGGCTTTGGCAGCAGACTGCCTGGGTTCAGAGGCCTCCTGTGACATCAGCTCTGCGGCTTTCTTAACTTCTCAGTGCCTCAACCACAAAATGGGTCTAACAGTCATGTAAGCACCTCCATAGGGGTGGGGTGCAGATTATAAAATGTTTAAAGCAGTGTCTAGCACATGATAAGCATTGAGTCCACATTAGCTGCTACCACCGTTACTTCCACTACCACTATTTATACTACAACTATCGTCGCTGCTGCATGGGAAGGCGCCAGAACTTAACCCTCCAGGCACCTGTCAGCCTCGCTCCCTGAGTGCCACATCTGCATTGAAGGGAAGAATGAATTTTGCTCAGCCAGTGTTCGCATTTCGGGAATGCTCCTTGCCAGCTGAACTGTGTGATAAGCACCAGGCTTTGAAAAAGAGAGAAATATCTATTGAGATATTGAGAATGTCATCATTGTCCAATCTTCCTGTCTGTATGGAGAGAGCTGCCAGCCAGTTAGCCTGGGAGTGTTCTGTCCTTCATTTCCCTCATTTATGTACTCAGTGCATTCCTTCACTCGGCCAGCAGGTGACAGCGGGTCAGTGCATCTGAGGGAAGGCAGCAGCCGAGCCTGCAAAGGTGGCTTGGCATTAGGCTGGGAAGGGATAGAAAGCCAGGCCAAGGATCTTGGATTTATTAATTTTTCCCCAGACAAGAGGGAGCCTGAATTTGGAGACAAGAAATGCTTATAGACCCTCTGACATGCCATATTACACAGATAACTTACTTGTTGGGAGGCAGTATAACTGGGTGTAGAGCAGGAACTCTGGAGCTGGCTCTGGACTCAAATCCCGGTTCTGCCCTTCATTGGCCAGATGATCTTGGGCAAACTACTTAGCAAGTCTATACCTCAGCTTCCTCACCAACAAAATATACATGAAACACACATAAAAGTGTACCTCACAGAGTTATTATGAGGCTTACATAAATTAATCTGCGTAAAGCATTTGGAATGGTGCCTGACACATCATCAGAGCTATGTAGCTGTTAATTATTATGTTTTTTCATCTCTCTGGAGCTCAGTTTCCACATCTGTAACAAGAAGCAATAGGGCTGCATAATTTCACACCCTTTTGTACTCAGGTTTATCGACAGGTCTGAGGCTGTGCTCTCAGCTTATCACTGCAATGGTTTATGGAGTAGCTTGGGGGAAGTATGAGATCTTGGTGGCAGAAACCAGATTAGGCCATTCTGTCCCCTTCCCTCTGTGCGGAAATTAGAGCAGGGTCGGAAAGATAAAAAATCTGGTTTTATGTTTGTTCTTGATTTTTTGAAATAACGGTGCAGCCAGGGCACTGAGTGGGCCCAGGGGTAGGGAGGCACACCCAGACCTCCCTTTGTGGAAGGTGACTTGGAGCACATTTTTTCTGCCGAGTTGTTCTTTCTCACCTCTGTTCATCTCTTCTCCTGTCTCCTTCTGTCCTTGAATCCCAGCAGATAAAAGCACAAATCTGCTGAGAGGGGGCACATCACAAGTGGTCAGGTGAATTACAGCCGTCACACCATATAGATAAGAAGCAAGGCTGGCGCCTGGGCTGGCCTAAAAGGGGGTGGGAGGACACTCACCATTATCAAAGTGTGCAATTTAGCAAATGGCCGGTGGCAGGCTGCAATGATAGCAAGGTAATCTGTTTTCATGCACTCAAGGCTTTTGCCAAAGAAAGGCTCACCCTGAAGACGGAAAGCTGGAGCCCACTCCAGCAACAGCCTGTCTTGGACTGCATTTCCCAGCCTGCTGCGGAGGATGCCAATAAAACTAACCAGAGATGTGGGCGGCGGCTACAGGGATGAACACAAGGGGATTTTTCTTTTCTTACCATGAAAGATACTGCTGATCAGCAAGCAGTCCAGAAGTGTTTGTACTGTAATTAGTAGTAATAAGAATACTGTTCAAAGTTGCTTTTATTGAGTTTGCTTTGCATTGGCTACTTTTCCAAGCACATTACTTTTTTTTTCTCGGTGCCCAGGCAGGTGAGGCAGGTGGAGCCAGAGGGATCAGGCAGTTTGGGGGTTGCGAGGTGAGGGGTTGGCAGGAGGCCCAAGGGGGACACTAAAATGATACCTTTCACAGGACAGCCCATGGAAGGTTACTAGGGGTTCCATTAGCTAATCGCTTTGGGAAGCTGGAAACTGAGGCTTCAGCTGGTGAGTGCCCTCTCCCCTTAGACACCCAACAAAGAAGTGGGGCCATGGATATTCCCATCCTGGCCTGAGTTCAAGTCTCTCTGACTCCCAGACAGGCATTTTATCCTCACAGCATCCATAGAAAGTAGCTGCTGACATTAGAATCACCATATAGGTGAGGCAACAGATGCACAGAAAAGCTCCATACCTTCCCCAAGTTCACACAGCTTGGCAGAGCCAAGCTATGAACTTGGGCAGTCTGACTCCAGATTCCAAGCCCTAACCATTCTGCAGACCTGCCTATGCTACAGGAGAGAGACAGTGTGAGGACAGCAGAAACCAAGCCCTGTCAGCTGAACATCAGAGTATTTGAGTCAAGTCCAGATCTTTTATGCAAAATATAATATGTATGTGTACATGTGATTGTTAATTCAATTAGCTACCTTCTGGATTCCTGCCATATGCTGACCACTGGTCTGGACCCAGTGGGATCGATGAATCTGATAAAAGTCATGGCCCTGGAGAGTCAGTTGGTACAAAAATCTCCAGGTATCATAACAGAAAAGTGAAAATGTTAGATGCTAGAAGAGAAATATAAAGTAAAACAGATTCCTAAAGGACAGGAGACATTTGCACCTGTTATCAAAGGATCAGGGGAGGTTTCTCTGAGGGTGTGGCTCTTTTGCATGAGGACTTGAAATAGGAGTAAAACTTGGAAATGGAGGGGAGCGGAAGAAGAATCTTCCAGGCAAGGGGAAGTTGAGCAAAAAAAAAAAGAACAAATACAAGAAGAGGTTTGGTTCAGGGTGCAATAAATGGTCCAATTTGGCCACCTGGTGGTATGAGACACAGGGATGGCCTGGAATCCCAGGAAAGTTGTCACTGGTGGGCGGAGTTGGGCGGAGTGGGGGTTGAGGGGAGGGAGGGTGTTTATCAGAATCTAGAATAGATTCAGAAGGCAGCTTAGCCAAACCTCTCAATTTGCAAATGACAAATCCAAGACTTTAGGATAAGTGACTTGCACAATGCGACAATTAGTAGCAGAACTAAGTCTCACAGTAGGACTTGCCCCAAATTTTCCTTGTACTCCTCCCTTGGTGCAAACATGGGTGAGAAGGATCTCACAATGCCAGAAAAGCTTTACTTTTTATAACCTGTTCTCTATGAGGGTCTCTAAATACTTAGCCTGTATTTGGAATTAAGTTTTTGGAATTAGTATTAACCAAATGCTAGCTCTGTCTGCAAGCAAGGATAAGCAACCACTGTATAGTGGGAGAAGCTGAGGATTGGGGGAAGCAAGGTTTGCTGCAGACACTTTGAAGAGAAGCTAGAACTCTGATCTCCAACCTCCTAAATTCTGGAACTGCTAGCTTAACTACACTTCTCTAATAACCAGCCATCATTGCTGAATAATTTACAAGGCCTGGTTTAATACAGTTCCTGCTTACTTCAGCCAATTCTGCTTCCTCGCCTACTATCCTTTAATAAATTAAACTTTGCTTTCCTGCCCACTCATTTTCCCCCCTTTTATCTTTCAGACTGCTACAATTAACACATTAACTTAATCCATGTAACCTGAAGGTCTGAAACACTTTTAAACTCATGAAAAACCTTCACAAGTGAGTTTAGCTGTAACCAGAAGTTTCCCTTGACCTTCCTTATTTGCCTCTGGAAAATGCTATAAAATGACATCAAACTGACTTCAGATCTCTCTACCTCTGTAACTAAGAAATTAAGCATTTACTCAGAACACCAATGATTATCAGTTGAGAAGAAATAAAAAATTAAAATCACAATCCAGGATCCTGGAATTTTTTTCCAACTGGAGACACTTCCTGTGGAAGCTTTGTGGTTTTCCAGAGCAACAGCACCCTCCTGTGGTGATCATGTGCGTTGCAGCCCAGGAGTGACTGAAAACTCCGGAGGAAGGCATGCTGACTCAGGCCCTCTTATTAACCCCTACATAACTTCTGCTTAAACCAGCAGGCTGTTACTGCCAAAAAGATAGTGCAGTTAAGTTTTATTGTAAGGGGAGAAGTTGTAAATATTCTGTGTTAAAACTTAGGATCTCTTTTTCCCTGAAAAAACAGAGAAAGGACAATAAGCAGCATGGGTAGGTTGAAATAATTCCCAGAGTTTGAAAGTGTGGAGTGAGTATAGGGGATGGGATTGGAGAGGGGGATGAGCTGGCAGGCTGGAGTGAAGGTCAGTACAGACAGGAGTGGAAGGATGGGCTGAGAGATGGAGTAGAGTGAGGACAGGGTAAGATTTACCTGGTAATAAAAATTATGGGAAATGCAATCATTTGTGTTTTTAAGTAAATCAAATGCTGCATAGAAATGTCCTGCACCCAGAACAGAGAAGAAAGGCACAGTCATCAAAATCCAGAGCTCCCAGCTATAGCTTGATGCCTTTGGTCACTCCCTCCCTACCTCAAGCTGGCACACCACACTCGCTTGAGAAACAGCATAGTTTCTCCCACGAGCTGAATGTGTGGGGTGCTCCTCCAGAAGCCTCTCAGACTATCTTGCCCTGGCCTCTGAGCAGCCGTGGTAGAGATGGCCAAGCACTGAACTCGAAGCCCCAAGACTGGGCTGTATTCCAGACTGAGGACATCGTGACTTTTCTTGAGTTGATGAGGCCCAGTCACAGGGCAGTAACCCTGAGATGCTCTTACCTTGTTTATGGGCCTTTCTCAATAAAAACCCTCCAGGGAAGGGCAATTCTTCCCTTGCTGGGATTCTTTAATTCAGAAAGATCCAAAAAAGAGTCCTGGGGGATACATAATATCTGCATTTAATTTACTAATGGAATGAAGTTACATCATTGATGATTATTCCTTTCCACTTCATGTGGAACAAACACTGATAATATGTTTTTTTAGTGTCATTTCAAGCCTGCTCGTTCACAGACATTCACATGGCTGTTTCCTCAGCCTCGTCGTGCCTATACAGAATTCACTCATGGGAAGTGCCCTGAGATCCAGGAACTGGAGTTCGGGGCGGCATCGCTCTAAGCCCTGCTCAGGACCAAGGCTGCTGAGAAGCAGGGCTCTCAATAGCAGGGGAAATATTTTGGGTTTGAGCATATTTCAGTTTACAAACCCTTTAGTGATAGACATTCTCATTCTGAGTTCAGCTATGCTTTAGATGGTACCCCAGTTACTTTGCCTGGTGTGGAGGAAGCTTTCAGTAAGTACTCGCCAAATGTACGAATAAGTGAATTCACCAAAAGCTCATCTCTTCAACAGTCTTGACAATATCACGAGCACACCACCAGCAGCAGAAATCATGAAAGAAAAGAGTTGATGAATTGGAACATAAAATATTTAAAATCTCTACCTCTAAAGGCATCTTAAGTGTACATAATAAATAAGGGGGGGTATCATATAACGAAAGTTTCAGATGAAGTGTTAAATCCTTAACACTTAATGAGTCCCTAGTAATCTACATAAAAAGGTGGATACCCTCATAGAAGAAATACAAGTGATCAATAGATGTGTTAGAAACATTTAAATCTCACTTCTAAAAACTAGTTATTTTCTTAAACGGGCTATCATTTTCCCGCAATCAGATTGCCAAGGATAAACAAGAATGTAGAGAAACAGTGCTCATCGGGTATGAGGGAAGAAGCTTGAGGTGGGCTTCCAGAGGAAGCAGAGTTTGGTTCAGCTTGTTCTGAAGACCAAGCCTTGAAAGTGACCCAGAAAGTTCACTTTTAGAGATTTGCCTCAAGGAAATCATAGGAGGTATGAAAAGCTGCAACTGTTTATAGCGGTATTGTTTATCATTGCAAAAAAACAACAACAAAAACAAAGTGGAAAACTTCTTTAACTAAAGGGAGATAGGTGTGATATAAAAATATAAAAATGTATTTTATTTAAAAGGAGGAGAAAGGGGGAAATTATGTGATTTTTATTTTCTTCTTTTTGCTTAGCTGTAGTTTCTGAAGTTTTTATTAAAATAAAATATTTTAATTTTTGTGTTGACAAAAAATATCTTTTCCTAAAATAAAAAATCACAACTGCTTAGATAATAATATATTTATTACCAAGTGACCTGACCCATATTATTAAGTCCTTACTATATGCCTCTGAATTAACCTGTACCAAGTCCTTACCATAATTCTCAGAATTAAGCAGGGCAAGTGGCATTAGTCCACATGACCAAACTGAGGCTCTGGAAAGCTGACTAGACGTGTCAGTACTGCACAGTTAATCAACAGCTGGCCTGGCCATAAAGCCCAGGGTGCCGCACCCACAGCTCAGTTAAAGCACCTTCCTTCTACGGTCTGTTGCTTCAGAACAAAAATCCAAATGAAAATTAGGCTTTAACTGGCCTGCAAAGGTGTAGAGCAAACTGTTCCATGGTTTAGGGAACACTTACCTAGGCGTTATCCTGTTAGATTTTACTGTCAAGCAGGCAAAGTAAATTTAATACTCCCGTTTTACAGAGGGGGAAGCTAAGGCTCAGAGACATTAAATGACTTCCCCAAGGTTGTACACTGCATGTGATGAAGCTGGAATCAAACACACTTTTAGTCCAAATCCCTTGCTTTGTCCACTTCAGTTTAGCATATTAAACTCTCACATCATTAACAGCTCACAATTTATTCTATCGTATCCCTAAAGGTTTATGATTTGCTTACGTTCTTAAGTGCCCTTTCAATCTGGCCAACATGAGTGAAAAAGACTTTGGGGCTAACCTTGTATGGCAGACGGTATTTCCAAAGATATCTGGAATAATATCTCCTATCACACGTGCTCACTCCTCTATTCCAACAGATAGAGCAGAGAGCGAATGGTGAAGTAATGCTTCATAACATTTACACAGGTCAGTCAGGGCTAAGTCATAAGCATCCCATGTACTTCTGCCTCCTCACTCTTGGAGTTCAGCCACCATGCTGTTGGGGAAGTCCCAGCAGCCTGTGGAGAGGCCCACATGGAAGGGAACTGAAGTCCCAACATCCCTGGCTGAATTCCCCAGCCATGTGAATTCCCTTCAGAGTAGATCCTCCTTACCCTCGCCAAGCCACGTCAGCAGTGGGGCACTCAGGTGAACCCATCCCGCTCTGCCCAAATTACAGATGCCTGCACAGAATATGTGATTGCTGTTTGGGGGCCAACTGTTATGCAGCAATATGTAACTCCCACATCTGAGAAAGGAATCATTCTTTACAATTATTCGGTATGAAAAATATATTCATATTTATTAAACACCTGCTATGTGCCAGACATGTTTCCAGGTACCTGGGATGTATCCACACACATGAGGATAAAGACCCTTGCCCTTATGCAGCTTGCATTCCAGAGGCAGGGAGCATATGCTACATAATTACCATAATAAGTAAAGCATCTAGTATGTAAAAGGGGATAAATGCTTTTGAAATTTTTTTAAAATTTTTTATTAAGGTATTATTGATATATACTCTTACAAAGGTTTCACATGAAAAAACAATGTGGCTACTACATTTACCCATATTTTCAAGTCCCCACCCATACCCCATTGTAGTCACTGTCCATCAGTGTAGTAAGATGCCACAGATTCACTATTTGCCTTCTCTGTGCTACACTGTTTTCCCTGTGATCCCCCACACCATGTGTACTAAACATGATACCCCTCAATCCCCTTCTCCCTCCCTCCACACCCGCCCTCCCACACCCCTCCCCTTTGGTAACCACTAGTCCCTTCTCGAGTCTGTGAGTCTGCTGCTGTTTTGTTCCTTCAGTTTTGCTTCGTTGTTATATACCACAAATGAGGGAAATCATTTGGTACTTGTCTTTCTCTGCCTGGCTTATTTCACTGAGCATAATTCCCTCTAGCTCCATCCATGTTGTTGCAAATGGTAGGATTTGTTTCTTTCTTATGGCTGAATAGTATTCCATTGTGTATATGTACCACCTCTTCTTTATCCATTTGTCTACTGAAGGACACTTAGGTTGTTTCCATTTCTTGGCTATTGTAAATAGTGCTGCGATAAACATAGGGGTGCATATGTCTTTTTGAATCTGAGAACTTGTATTCTCCGGGTAAATTCCAAGGAGTGGGATTCTGGGTCAAATGGTATTTCTATTTTTAGTTTTTTGTGGAACCTCCATATTGCTTTCCACAATGGTTGAACTAGCTTGCATTCCTACCAGCAGTGTAGGAGGGTTCCCCTTTCTCCGCATCCTCGCCAGCATTTGTTGTTCTTAGTCTTTTGGATGCAGGCCATCCTTACTGGTGTGAGGTGATATCTCATTGTGATTTTAATTTGCATTTCCCTGATGATTAGTGATGTGGAGCATCTTTTCATGTGTCTGTTGGCCATCTGAATTTCCTCTTTGGAGAACTGTTTCTTCATATCCTATGCCCATCATTTAATTGGGTTATTTGCTTTTTGGGTGTTGAGGCATTTAAGTTCTTTATATATTTTGGATGTTAACCCCTTGTCGGATATGTCATTTACAAATATATTCTCCCATACTGTAGTATGCATTTTTTTTCTGTTGATGGTGTCCTTTGCCATACAGAAACTTTTTAGTTTGTTGTAGTCCCATGAGTTCATTTTTGCTTTTGTTTCCCTTGCTCAAGGAGATGCGTTCAGGAAGAAGTTGCTCTTTCTTATATTCAGGAGATTTTTGCCTATGTTGTTTTCTAAGAGTTTTATGGTTTCATGACTTACATTCAGGTCATTGATCCATTTCGAGTTTACTTTTGTGTATGGGGTTAAAAAATAATCCAGTTTCATTCTCTTGTGTGTAGCTGTCACCAGTTGTTGAAGAGGCTGTCATTTCCCCATTGTATGTCCATGGTTCCTTTATTGTAGGTTAATTGACCATATATGGTTGGGTTTATATCAGGGCTCTCTAGTCTATTCCATTGGTTTATGGGTCTGTTCTTGTGCCAGTACCAAATTGTCTTGATTACTGTGGCTTTGTAGTAGAGCTTGAAGTTGGGGAGCATAATCCCCCCAGCTTTATTCTTCCTTCTCAGGACTGCTTTGGCTGTTCGGGGTCTTTTGTGGTTCCATATGAATTTTAGAACTATTTTCTCTAGTTCATTGAAGAATGCTGTTGGTATTTTGATAGGAATTGCATTGAATCTGTAAATTGCTTTAGGCAGGATGGCCATTTTGACAATATTAATTCTTCCCACCCATGAGCAGGGGATGTGTTTCCATTTATTCGTATGTTCTTTAATTTCTCTCATGAGTCTTATAGTTTTCAGAGTATAGGTCCTTCACTTCCTTGGTTAGGTTTATTCCTAGGTATTTTATTCTTTTTGATGCAGCTGTGAATGGAATTGTTTTCCTGATTTCTCTCTCTGTTAGTTAGTTGTTAGTGTATAGGAATGCCACAGATTTCTGCATATTAATTTTATATCCTGCAATTTTGCTGAATTCAGATATTAGATCTAGTAGTTTTGGAGTGGATTCTTTAGGGTTTTTTATGTACAATATCATGTCATCTGCAAACAGGGACCGTTTGACTTCTTCCTTGCCAGTCTGGATGCCTTTTATTTCTTTGTGTTGTCTGATTGCCATGGCTAGGACCTCCAGTACTGTGTTGAATAGAAGTGGAGAGAGTGGGCATCCTTGTCTTGTTCTCGATCTTAAAGGAAAGGCTTTCAGCTTCAGCTTCTTGCTGTTAAGTATAATGTTGGCTGTTGGTTTGTCATATATGGCCTTTATTATGTTGAGGTATTTGCCTTCTATACCCATTTTGTTGAGAGTTTTATCATGAATGGATGTTGAATTTTGTCAAATGCTTTTTCAGCATCTATGGGGATGATCATGTGGTTTTTGTCCTTCTTTTTGTTAATGTGGCGGATGATGTTGATGGATTTTTGAATGTTGAACCATCCTTGCATCCCTGGAATAAATCCTACTTGTTCATGATGGATGATCTTTTTGATGTATTTTTAAACTCAGTTTGCTAATATTTTGTTGAGTATATTTACATCGATGTTCATCAGGGGATATTGGTCTGTAATTTTCTTTTTTTGTGGTGTCTTTGCCTGGTTTTGGTATTAGAGTGAGGCTAGCCTCATAGAATGAGTTTGGGAGTATTCCCTCTTCTTCTACTTTTTGGAAAACTTTAAAGAGGATGGATATTAGGGGTTCACTAAATGTTTGATAAAATTCAGCAGTGAAGCCATCTGGTCCAGGAGTTTGGTTCTTAAGTAGGTTTTTCATTACCAGTTCAATTTCGTCTGTTCAGATTTTCTATTTCTTTCTGGGTCAGCCTTGGAAGGTTATATTTTTCTAGAAAGTTGTCCATTTCTTCTAGGTTATCCAGTTTGTTAGCATATAATTTTTCATAGTATTCTCTAATAATTCTTTGTATTTCTGTGGTGTCTGTAGTGATTTTTCCTTTCTCATTTCTGATTCTGTTTATGTGTGTAGACTCTTTTTTTCTTGATTAGTCTGGCTAGGGGTTTAACTATTTTGTGTATTTTCTCAATGAACCAGCTCTTGCTTTCATTGATTCTTTCTATTGTTTTATACTTCTCGATTTTATTTATTTCTGTTCTAATCTTTATTATGTCCCCATTTCTACTGACTTTGGGCCTCATTTGTTCTTCTTTTTCTAGTTTCATTAATTGTGAGTTTAGACTGTTCATATGGGATTGTTCTTCTTTCCAGAGGTAGACCTGTATTGCAATATACTTTCCTCTTAGTATGGCCTTCACTGCATCCCACAGATTTTGCAGTGTTGAATTATTGTTGTCATTTGTCTCCATATATTTATTCATCTCTTTTTTTATTTGGTCATTTATCCATTGGTTATTTAGGAGCATGTTGTGAAGCCTCCATGTGTTTGTGGGATTTTTCATTTTCTTTGCGTAATTTATTTCTAGTTTCATACCTTTGTGGTCTGAGAAACTGGTTGGTACAATTTCAATCTTTTTGAATTTACTGAAGCTCTTTTTGTGGCCTAGAATATGATCTATTCTTGTAAATGTTCCATGTGCACTTGAGAAGAATATGTATTCTGCTGCTTTTGGGTGTAGAGTTCTGTAGATGTCTGTTAGGTCCATCTGTTCTAATGTGTTGTTCAGTGCCTCTGTCTCTTTACTTATTTTCTGTCTGGTTGATCTGTCCTTTGGAGTGAGTAGAGTGTTGAAGTCTCCTAGAATGAATGCATTGCCTTCTATTTCCCCTTTTAATTTGTTTCACATATGTAGGTACTCCTGTGTTGGTGCATAGATATTTATAATAGTTATATATTCTTGTTGGATTGACTCCTTTATAACTATGTAATGTCCTTCTTTGTCTCTTGTGACTGTCTTTGTTTTGAAGTCTATTTTGTGTGATACAAGTACTGTGACTCCTGCTTTTTTCTCCCTATTAGTTGCCTGAAATATCTTTTTCCATCCCTTCACTTTTAGTCTGTATATATCTTTGGGTTTAAAGTCAGTCTCTTGTAGGCAGCATATATTTGGGTCTTGTTTTTTTATCCACTTAATGATGTATTTTGATTGGTGCATTGAGACCATTTACATTTAGGGTGATTATTCATTGGTATGTACTTATTGGCATTGCAGGCTTTAGATTCGTGGTTACCAAAGATTCAAGGTTAACTTCCTTACTATCTAAGAGTCAAACTTAACTCAATATGCTATTACAAACACAATCTAAAGGTTCTTTTTTTCTCCTCCTTTTTCTTCCTCCTCCATTCTTTATATATTAGGTATCATATTCTGTACTCTTTGTCTGTCCCTTGATTGACTTTGGGGATAGTTTATTTAATTTTGCATTTGCTTAGTAATTAACTGTTCTACTTTCTTTACTGTGGTTTCATTACCTCTGGTGACAGCTATTAAACCTTAGGAACACTTCCATCTATAGCAGTCCCTCCAAGATACACTGTAGAGATGGTTTGTGGGAGGTAAATTCTCTCAGCTTTTGCTTATCTGGAAATTGTTTAATCCCTCCTTCAAATTTAAATGATAATCTTGCCCGATAAAGTATTCTTGGTTGGAGGCCCTTCTGCTTCATTACATTAAATACATCATGCCACTCCCTTCTGGCCTGTAAGGTTTCTGCTGAGAAGTCTGATGATAGCCTGATGGGCTTTCCTTTATATGTGATCTTTCTTCTCTCTCTGGCTGCTTTTAATACTCTGTCTTTGTCCTTGATCTTTGCCATTTTAATTATTATATTATATATATTGTATTATATAGTCTTGGTGTTGTCTTCCTTGGGTCCCTTGCGTTGGGAGATCTGTACATCTCCATGGCCTGAGAGACTATCTCCTTCCCCAGATTGGGAAGTTTTCAGCAATTACCTCCTCAAAGACATTTTCTATCCCTTTCTCTCTTCTTCTTCTTCTGGTACCCCTATAATGTGAATATTGTTCCGTTTGGGTTGGTCACACAGTTCTCTCAATATTCTTTCATTCTTAGAGATCCTTTTTTCTCTCTGTGCCTTAGCTTCTTTGTATTCCTTTTCTCTAATTTCTATTTCACTTATCGTCTCCTCCACCATATCTAATCTGCTTTTAAAACTTTCCATTGTATGTTTCATTTCTGATACTGTGTTCCGTAATGATTGGATCTCTAACCGGAATTCATCCCTGGGTTCTTGAATATTTTTCTGTACCTCCATGAGCATGTTTATGATTTTAATTTTGAAATCTCAGGAAGATTCATGAGGTCGATTTCATTTTAATTTTTCTCTAGTGTTGTATTCATAATTTTGCTTTAAACCAGGTTCCTTTGATGTTTCATATTTGTATGTGGTGCCCTCTAGTGCCCAGAAGCTCCAGTCTCTGGAGCTGCTCAGCCCCTGGAGCAATGTTGGGAGTCACAGGGGAGCGGTGTTAGTGCTCTGTTCCATGACGTTTATTCTTTTCTCCAGGTGTGTGCAGTTTGGCCCAGCCCTCTTTCCTGTTGCTCTTTCAGGATTAGTTTTATTAATTATGTTTTTGTGTTATATGCAGTTTTAGGAGGAAGCCTCTGTCTCACCTCTCATGCCTCCATCTTTAATCCAATTGACAGTGCTTTTGAAATTTTAAAAAGCAGAATAGGGAAAAGGAATCCAGAGAGCAGGGTTGGGGCAAGCTTGCTGTATTAATAGCGTGGTCAGAGGAGCCTCACTGAGAAGCTTTGAACAAAGATCTGAAGGCAGTTGGGAGTTAGTACCATGTAGGTACTGGGGGGAGAAGCTGAGTGACCTGGGGGCTGGGGGTGCCAGATGATGTGGAGTCGAGTGAGCCACTGTAAGGACTTTGAGCAGATTTGACTTGACTGGCATTTGTAAAGGCCCTTTCTGTCATGTGGAGAACCCACCATAGGAAGGCGAGGATGGAAGCAGGGAGACCAGTTAGGCGTCCAGGCAGAAGACGGTGGGTGGCCCAGCCCTGGGCAGGAGCAGTGGAGGTGGTGAGAAGCACTGGGTTCTGGGACATACTCCATGTTTGGAAGGTAGAGTTGAACGGATTTCCTGAGACACTGAATGTGAAGTGTGAGAGGAAGAGAGGATTTGAGTGTCACTCTGAAGTTGGGGGCTGAGTGACTGTAAGGATGGACTTGCCTTTAGCTGAGATGGCAAGGACCACAAGTCTGGTACGGAAATGGGGCAGGAGTCCATCTTTGTGTTGTCAGGCAGCTGGTCTTTCTGGGTTGTAAAGGTCCATTTATTGCATTCATATTCAGCAAGTGGTTACTGTGTGATGGACACTGAGCTCGGTGCTGGGCACTTAGAGATGGGAAAGAAGCAGTGCGTTTTTACAGGTGGCTTCCATATTGTGAGAGGAACAGATATCTGGACAGGCAACAGCAGTTCAGTGTGACAAGCAGTTCGATAGAGATGCATGTGTGTGGGCTGTGGGACCACATGGCTTATGGGGGAGAGGGGATGGGCAAGGACATCTGAGCAGGGCCCTAAAGGAGGAGTTGGAGATAGGCAAGCCACGAGTGGTGAGCAAAGGAGCAGCATGTGCAAAGGGCCGGGGAGAGGCTGGGGGCATCAGCTTGGCCTTTCATATGCCTTGCTAAAAGTCCTGGACTTCATTAAAATGATGTCCCCTTGTCCCACTTGGCTAGAGAGTTGGAATGTATTTGGAGAAGGTGCCATTTCCTAAGAGAATCTAAATGTCTAAGTATTTGTACCACCTTTAGACATCATTATATTGTAATTTCAAAAATCTGATGCCCTAGGGCAAAACCCCAGACACCCTACTCAGTTCTGACTCCTCCTGGAATCTCCAGGCAATTTCCTGATAGGAAGAGTAGGATGGTTTGAGTTTGAAGGTTATGGAGTAGAGGTCAGGGAACTGAGAAGCCAACATATTCAGTGGGTCCCCCACATGGATAACGATGGCACCAGGATAATGGCAGGATTTGGGGTAGAGAAGATTGTGATCCAGGAGCCAAGTCTTCCTGAAGGAGAGGAGTTAACAAAATCAGAGGTGACAGGCCAGAAGAGGAACAGAGAGGAACCTCATAGAACATACACGCCTCCAATAATGAGGAATTTTTACATGAGAAAAAGAAGAAAAATCATGAAAGGCAGCAGAGAACAAGACCGATGTCTGCTTTCCCTCTTCACCCCTGATCAGGTGGTGGAACAGGGGCCGTGGCACAAGGGCAAAAGGCAGTGAGTGAAGACCAAGAGGCAAACGGATCTTCCTGAGCCTAAGTAAAGGCTGTGTAGGGAATTTTTTCACCAATGGAGCCAGAGAGCTGATGTTCCAAGTGGGGGCATGGGGAATGCTAACGCAATGTGGAGACAAGACAGAAATAATGGGGCTTGGGTTTACTCCCTAACTAAAGATGCAGGGGCATTAGCTGGACTTGACCTTCTAATAGCTCAAGCTACAGGTACTCTAACTCATATTCATATTTGTGGGATGGATGGATGGATGGACAAATGCGAGGGTTAGTTCTCTCTGGAGGAGTCAACCTCACCTGGAGTTACAGTGTTTCCAAGAGGACTCTAGCAGTATTTGTTAGCTCCCAGGCCCTCACCACATGTTGGGTGGTAGAGGAGAGGCCCCTTGAACATCCTCAGCTCTGTCTGGATCAATCCATTACTGGGGTGTGCAGACAGTCCCTGCCGAGTTCCCTCTCCATGGTCAAGTATTTCCTGTTGTCCTGTTATGATGGCTCCTAGAGCTGCCAATTAAAGTCCATGCAGCAGTTGAAGTGCATGCTTACTGCAGCAAGTAGGAAACAGATCTTATCTCTGAAAGTGGAAAACCCAGTGGGAAAAGCATGTGCCACTTTCAACCCCTTAGAAATAAGGGTAGTATTGGTATTGGTAAAAAGGAGTCCACTCTTTCCAAACTTTGTCCTAGATCACTGGTTGTCAACTTGATTAGGGTTTTTTCAAATGCAGGTGGCTGGGTCCCACTTCTGGAGTTTGTGATTCCATAAGACTGGGGTGGGCCTGAGAATGTGCATTTCTAACAAGTTCCCAGGTGATATGGAAGCTGCTGGGACTACACTTTGAGGAACACCACCCTGCGTGGTTTAAATTAGACTCTCTTAACTTCATGTGTGGCATTGAAGGCCCCAGGTACATCCCTGAGAAATGAAAAGGAGTCAGTGATTGATTAAAACCTTCTGTTGGGGCTACTGGCTGGTTTTTTTAAGTCAGCCTGTTTCCTGCTGAGGAGTTTGGAGACGTGTGTGAAGGAGAATACAGGAAAGGCTCAGGACGAGAGGGAGGTGGAAGCTGGCCCAGAGAGAGGTTGGAGATGAGGATGCAGGGGCATTAGAGGACAGTCATCGGGACTTGGGTGTGTGTTTTTAGAGAAGGTGTTACGATGTGCTCATCTTGCCTCTTGGTGTGCATGGAGGCATGGGGCACAGGCAGCCCAGGGGGGCCTTGACCATATGGGCTACACAACCCACAGTAAGAATTAAGAAAGATTAGAGCAGTGTTAAAAGGCAAATATCCATGCAACCTAAAGAAAATACAACATATGTATAATTCTAAAACTTCATGAAGGGGATCCATGGACCTAGACAACATTTCTTTAAAGTAGCCTTTTCTCTTCTCCCATGTTCTCCTCTCACATGCACTGGCTATTCTGTACCATCTCTTCTCCACCACTTCCACCCTAAAACAAAATCTAAAACCCTTCCAGTTGTTACTTAAGCTCGTCTCTGTTTTTCCCCTTCCACTTTCTTCCCAGTTCATATTCTGACGGGGTCAGGCCGGAATCCCCTTCAGCAGGCAGGAGAGGGGAAAGACAGCAAAGGCACGGGCTCTCTTGAGTTTTCTGCACACCTCTTGGTGTGTGGTCCCCAACCACGGCCTCCAGCTGGATGCCCTACCCCTTACTCAGCAAAACTGCTCCCTCCTCTGCAGTCCCCAGCCCTTCCCTCTCAGCCCCAGCATGTGTCTGGCACCTGCAAAACTGCCCTCATCACTTTCTCAAATCACTTTGAAGGCTAGAATTTTTTTATTTGGGGGGGGGGGGTGCTTTGTTTGTTTTTTTGTTTTTTGCTGGCCAGGGTGTGAGTGTGTGATTAGGCATCTCTGTGAGGTAGAGTCACTTACTCTGTGATCTTCTAACATCATTTGTTTTATCTTGTCTTCCCATATGCTGTTTACCCACAGTATGCTTTCTAAGGCAGGAACCACAGCTTTAAACCCCTACAGCAGCTAGTGATGGCAGTCTGCAGGTCCCAGAAAATAGTCTCCAATCAAAAAGTCCACGTTTCTTTGTTCTGCTCTGCTTAATTCTTGCTCTGCTGGTCGTTCTTTTCTATCTGATTAGAGGGGAGAAGCCCTAGTGACAGCTTGAATGCTATGTATGCAAGTGTTGCATCGTACATGTCGCAAACATTTATTCAACACTTAGGCTGCACATTGCTACTAGGTACTGTAGAGAAAGGAATTAGGGGAGAAAGCCCATGTGTGTGAGGATCTTGCCATCCAGTTGGAAAGAATGGAAACAATGAAGCCAGGTGTTAGGATTTTCATGAAGAAAAAGTGCCTGCTCTTTGCAGGAGCTAAAATCTTCAGAATGGACTGTGAACCATCTGCTCCAGAGTCACCCCAGGGATTGTGAGAAAAATGCAGATTTCAGGGCTTATTGCATGCCTTTGGAGGATGGGGCCCCCAAACCAGCAGTATTAACCATCACCAAGTTGTTTTTGCCCTTTATGTTCAAGACCATTGCTTCTCCACTGTGTGAGAGAAGGCACAAGAGGGCACTGGGCTGTACAGATTGTTGTTACCGTGCTTGTGAGGTTTTAATTTATATCACCTCCTCCCTCCATAGGGTTTTGAGCAGCTATACTCACCTGAATTCTTACCAGGCTTGATTGTTGTATCTGGGCTTCCCATTTCTATTTGATCCTTGACCCCTGAATGCTGGTTTGTCTATGAACTTCTGCTCTGGTTTTTATCACTGTTTTCTGTATTTCCCCATTTTCTGTAGTTGTACATTATCTGTTCTGACTCTGGTTTGCTCTTGAACTTGGCCTTAGCAATCCTGGAGCTCTCTTCTCGCTTTTCATCCTAGGTGAACAGCCTGCTCTGTGTAATCACTACAAAACAACAAAAAAGTAACATGTGACAGTGTTCATGTGCCCTTGCTAGGACAGCCCAAAATCTGGAGAGGGGTTCTGTGGGACAGGGTCTTTCATGCAGATGGTAGTCATTGAAGAAATCCGCCTTGATGTCCTCTACAGGATGTGGGCGCTGGGCATTCCAAGTGGAGGGAGCCACAAGAACAAAGGCTTGAGGGCAAGAAATCCCAGATCCATTGAGGAACTACAGTGTGTCTAGTCATGGGCTGATGTGGTAGATGAAGCTGCAGAGGTACGGTGAGGTCATGTCATGGGGCAACATGAATGACTTGCTAAGCATTTGGCATCTGTATTCTTTGTAATTAATTTGGCTCTTAATATACTCAAGATACTTGGGTTAAGATACATGACACAAGTTCCTATACCTCCCTGAAAAGACTACAAATTCCTTGGGGGCAGAAGCTTCACTTCGCTTCAATCCAAATTAATCTCTCTGTAGTCAAGCATTCCTAAGGTGACATTTCTTACCTACTGCATAGTATTGTAGAGGGCTTTGTATTAGCTCTTTGAGTCCCATCCTATTACCTTCCAAAGTTCCTGCCACGCACTGCCAGGCCACCAAGTGATAGGTGTAAGGAGGGTTGTGTAGGCAAACATCTGCCTGGTTCTCCAAAAGGCAATCCGGGAAATCTTTCTGCTTTCCTTCTCTTAAGACCTAATCCTGACCTTGGCCTGGGCATTTTCTCATTCTGAGCTTTGGGGAAGAGGAAGCCCAGAGGACATTTGTCATTTGTTTTGTCTCACCAGCATCCGATTGCTTTACTTTGATTATGAAATTCCCAGCTATGAGTGTCACTGGGGGCAGAAACCACTCCCAGCTATGGAAGGTGGAAATACTACATGTTCTATTGCCCAGCTCCAGGTACAGCCAGGACAAAGAACTTGATCAGATGTGCCCCTGCCAGACTTTGATTCAGAAGCCAGAGTTATCAAGGACAGGAGCCCTTTCTCCTCTCGCCAGCGTAATGTTTTCATACCTTCCTGGGGTGAAGACATGTCCCAAGCAATGGGCAGCTCTGACCTACTTTCAAGGCTACAGTGCGTAAGAGAAAAAACAGTGGAGGAGATAAAACATCCAGGAGTAAAGATAGTGGAAAGGAGACCTGGCATCATTTCCCTTAACCAGATGGCTATCAGAAACCCGATCTGTATTAATCAGTGTCAGAGAACACTATTCCTTCCTTAGTACAGTAACCTTACAATGCATCCCTGATGATCCCACTGGGTCCTTGTTCCTGTCCACCCCACCTTCTCCAGGTGGACAGAACAGAAGAAGGGTCTTCAGCTCACCCTGGTGAAAGCACCTCTGCTTCCAGGGAGGGCAAATGAGTGAGAGCTGTTATCCTGGGAAATAAGCTAGGTGCAACCTCTGCTGGGGGTCTGGTCATTGTTTGCCTAAAATTTCTGTGACCCCAGGGCCATATTCCAGGAATAGCCACTTGATGCAAAGGAAATATTTAGCCACATCCTAGAATTGCAACCTAACATAAGGGCAGCCAGTATGTCACTCTAGAAAGGAAGGGCCCTTCACCATTCTGAGCAGCATGATGAATAATCAGTCCCAGGTTATCACCATCTGAGATAATGGAAGTCTTAGGTTATAAGTGATTGTCTCATTCTTTTATTTCACTTTGCACTTGCCGCTTGACCACACATAGCTTGACTGCAAGAGGAGCTGTTTCATAAGGTTAAGACTGAGTCAGATATGGTAAGTGGTTTCTGTGATGCAAAGAACTTATCACACTCTGCCTATTTTCCGGATGACCCATTTACAGTAATGCTTATGAACAGATCCTAGGTTAAAACTAGAAATAACTTCCCTTTCCTAGGCAGCTGCCATGTTTCTTGGTTTGGTAAGGCTAGTCCAGGAAGCCAAGGAAAGCCTGTCTCTATACAAGTCTTGTAGGCAAGAGAACATCTTAAGTAGGATTTAGAGGAAGCGTGCATAAATGATCTCCTCCGGCTTTCAAGTTCTGGCTTTGTTTGCCCCTGATTGCACCCCCACTGCTCTTCACCCCTTCCCTGGAATCACACAAATGACTCTGGAACCTCTCTCTGCCTCGCTTTCTTCATCTGCAAAATGGGGATAATGACAGCCCCTGCTTCTTCAGGTTTCTATGCATATAGATGAGTTAATACATGTAAAGTGCTCAGAATAGTGCCTGGCATCTAGTAAGCACAATATAAATGTTTGCTGATGTGGTGCCCCATGATTCTGTGGCTTTTAATAGGCTTCTCTGTTATCCTGAAATGCCATCCCCTTTCCTAGCTAATTCCAACTTGTCCTTTCAGATTCAGTTCAAGCACTGCCTCCTCCAGCAAAGTGTTCCTGGGGGGTCTGACGTGGGTGCCCTGGTCCATCTTCCCAGTTTCCTGGAAACCTACCATAGCACTCAGTGCTCTGAAGGACAGTTGTTTGCTTACCTGTCGATCTTCCCGTGAGGTTTGGAGCCCCTTGAGCATAAGAACAAAATTGTATTGTGCTTTGTACCCCACAGTTAACTTAATCCTAGGACATAGAGGCCTCTCATGTTGAATGAGTGGATGAAACAATCCTCAAACCCATTAAGTTCACATGTTCACTCACTCAATTACCCCTTCATTCATTCAAAAAAGAAATCTTGAGCACCTAGGATGTACCAAGTATTTTTTTTACAAGTGCTTTTTGATGCTTCTGCGATTTCTGCATCAGCCCTTGCATCCAGTTAGCACAAGGAGAGAGAGTAGATTTTGAGCTATATTACTCACAGCCTGTCTTTAACAGGAAAAATTTTGGAGACCAAAAGTCTTACTGATAACTGAGTGAGTTATTTCTCTCCAGTTCAAAGCCCCATTTTAGACTACAGACTTCACAGCTGGGCTCAGACAGTCCTACAGGCCACAGCCTATCTGATTAGTAACTTTCAACTAAAATAGGCGTTACAGAAAATGTCCTGCCAAAAGAACTACTTGAATCCTTTTTTGAATCTGTGGCCACAATATTTCTGAAGCTTTTTATGCTACCTTCTCAGGTTTATTTCCTCAATATGGATTCTAAGTATTGCCAGTTCTGCTTTGAGAAGAATACTTTCCTGCTATCCTAAATGTAGGGACCTTTCCATTTGCAGACCAGCCCTCCCTGGCAGTCTGCTGTCACTGGCCCCAGCATGCATTTTTTTCTCCCCTCCTTAATAATAAAGCCCCATTTCTGACTGAGCACACTGTTGCCTGGAATAATAGACTATTTCCTAACTTCCCTTATAGCTAAGTGTGGCCAGTGACTGAGTTCTGGCCAAATATATGTGTGTTAGTTTCCTACTGTAGCTAGAACAAATTACCACGAATTTAATGGTTTACAACAATGCAATACAAATTAATTATAATCCCAGAGATCAGAAGTCTGAAATGGGTCTTACAGGGCTAAATGGCACAACTACATTCCCCTGGAGGCTCTAAGGCAGAATTGGTTTCCTTGCTTTCTCCAGCTTCTAGAAGTTGCCTGCCTTCCTGGGCTCAAGGTCCTTTCCTCTCTCTTCAAAGCCAGCAGCTAGCTAGCGCTGCTTCCCACCCCACTTCCCTCCCCCACCTCCCATTCTCCCCCTCTCCCCCGTCCCCACCTCCCTCTCTCTCACGTACATACCCCTACTCTGCTTCTGTCATCTCTCTCTGACACTTCTAATTCCCTCTTATAAAGATCCTTGTGACTGCATTTGTCCCACCTGATAATCCAGAATAATCTCTCCATCTTGAGGGCCTTAATTTAATCGCATCTGCAAAGTCCCTTTTGCCATGTTAGACAGATATTTACAGTCCTGGGGATTTTAGGACATAGATATCTTTAGGAAGCCATTATTCCATGTGTCACAATGTGTAAGTGGAGTATGGGACTTCAAAAAAATCCTCCTTAGGGAAATGTCTCAACTGGGAAAGACTCTTTAGCTCCTCTGCTTGTCCTTCCTCCTCCTGCATGGAACTGGGGTTTTGTCTCTGATGCATCAGACATTTGGAACCATAAAGTGACCTTGGGGGTGAAAGCCAAGCCCTGAGACGGGAAGAGAAACATTAAAGCATGGATTTCTGAGGACCCCGTGGAGCCACCTCCAGACTTCGTTTACCAAATATACTGGGTATATTGTATCTTGTTTAAGCCACTGTTAATGGGTTTTTTTCATTTTTCTGGAATGTGCAGCTAAAACCTAACCCCAATCCTTCAAAACTATACACAACTCTTTTTTTTAATAAACTCCAAGTCTGGGTCATTCATCTACTCCCCTCCCGTCAGCATGGATATAACCATTGCTGAGAAAGCATTTTAGGAAAATGGACAGTGTTTTTATCACGTATTGATCAGACTCCAGCCTTTAGGTCTGCCTGTCAGCTAAGCCATACAACTTCATTATTAATCTGGGCTTTTAACATTCTTTCAGAGCCCTGACCATACTTGACTGCAATACCACCAGGAGAACCAGAGGATGCAGGAATGAGCTACTGACAGGTCAAGTTCTAGTCCTGAATAACTGGAAATAGGTCCATGTGTTGACCCCCTCTTCTTTAACAAACATGTAGGTAATCTGCAGTAGCGAATGGCAAGAAAACTTTCCACACTGAGGATCTGGCCTGTTTTACTATCAAGATTCAGAAGTAACCCTAAGAAGTACCAACTCCATCAAAATCAACATCTGGAAGAAAAAAACAGCATAGTTATTAGCTACACCCAAATGCAAATCATTGTTTTTGGCCAACATTCCTTAAAATATTCATCAGATGTTTATTGAAAATCCGTGATGTGCCCTCTACAGTGAGTCAAAGAGGCTGAGCTGGGGGTGGAGGCGGGGTGGGGGTGGGAGGACGCTCTGTCCTTAAGGACCCCTATACACACCAGTGGAGAAATAGGCCAAGAAATGAGTGCAACAGACCTTCTTGTTTTGTTTTATTGTTTCCAGGAATCATAAGCTAAATTCTGTGATCACTTAGGGCAACTATGTTCTACTAGGGCCTCCTTATACAGCTCTCTTCCCATGCATTATTTGGATTCAGTTGCATTCTCTCTATTAATTCTAGCAATGTATTTAATATTAACTGCCTCAAATCTAATCCACTGTGGAAGCAGCCAGCGCTTGGGGCATGGGCAATGATGAGGAAATGGGACTGGAAAGAATACACTCAAGATGGGCTTTGTTACAGGGTTTCTCCATTTGGGAATATTCTCGACATTCTCTGAACAAAAGCCAACTTCGCTCAATCTGCAGGTGATCGGTAGGAAATGAGGATTGTCCATTAGAAGGATGTCTCATTCCTGATGACAGTCCACCCCAAAGTCTTCTAACACGGGTGGGATCTGGAGCTTGACGTTGCTTCGCAGTCTGAGCGACTATGTCTGCTCCGAAGCAGCTTTCCCATGGCAGGGCACTGCCTGGCCGCAACCCATCTCCAGAGTCGCACAAGATGTTTTCCGGGAGTCTGCTGGAGTTTAGCAATAGCAAAGGCAGAGAACAAGTTTAAACTTGCCATAAATCAGAAGAGGACACAGAATTTCTTAGATGTCCCTTTGGCTTGGTCACTGGGGAGAGCCGTCAGGGGGTGTAAATTGTGGTAAGTGTTGATTTTTTTCCCTGAATGGAGACATGAGCAGGAAAAGGCAGGTGGTACAAACGGCAGGTTCCAGGAGGGGCCTGGCAGAGGGTCCAATGTTTTTGAGCTCATTTTTCTTGCCATCTCTTGAGGGAGGCAATGGAGAACCATGCTCACAGGATAAGTCACAGAAATGAGAAGTCCAGGCATTCAGGATGGTGGAAGGCATTCCAGATTGAGGATAGACTTGGGTCTCCCACCCACTGTGCCACTTACAAGGCCAGGCCTTGGTTCCAGCACCTTTCCTTTCATCTACATTTTCTCCTTGCGTGACTCATCCAGCCTCACTGCTCGAGATGTGTTCCTACACACCAGTGGTTCTCAAATAGTGACCCCAGCCTGCTCTCCCTCGAGAATACAGATTTGTGTCCAGTGGCCCATTTGCACCTACATTTGGATGGCTGTTTGTGGGTAAAGTGGGGTTCCTATGGCCAGGATCCTCACTGAACTTAAACCACCTAATGATGTCACTGGCCTGTTGCTATGCTACTGCTTCCATACCTTTAGGCAATAAGCCATTATTGTGTTAATATAAAGAGTTCCGCCCAGTGCTCTGCGCACAACGGAGTGGCGGGGGCTGTGAGGCTGTAGGAGAGCAGAGCGGAGGCTGGAGGGGTGGCAATGCCAAGGGACTGAACTGCCACCTGGAAATAAAGTTGGGTATAACCTTTTCACCCCAAGAACCCTTTGCTGTAAATTTCTTTGGTCACAGTGAATCTATAGCGAACTTGCCTGGAGCTGAAACTCATTTGCAAGACACTGTTCTCTGTCTCTCTCTCTTTCTCTCTCTCTCTCCCTGAGATCATTGAGATTTGGCCTATGCTCAGTATTACTTAGGTTTCTGACAGATAAAAGCAGTTCTTTCCTCAAAATTTGTCCTGGGCTTAAGCTTCTCTTTGTCATTTTTCAGGATTTTAGGGTTAGGGACATATTACAGAAGCTATTAAATGTCTATGAAATATGAGTGAGTGTGAGTGAGTGTGTGTGAGGGTGTTGTGTGTGTGTGTGTATGCATGAGATTGTGTGTTGCAGGTGTGTGGAGTGGGTGTGAATGTGAGTGTATGTGAGCTTAGTGTGTGGCTCTACCTGGCATGGGTGTGGAGGGCCGTGGAGGGCTGTGCATGCAGCATCTGTGCTGATGGGGACAGGCAGTCTCTGGGCCCACGTTGAGCAATGGGGGTAGGGAGGGCAGCCTGTATGCCGGAGGTGAGGGAGGGCTGGACTGAGGACTGAGCAAGTAGAGAGGAGGAAGCAGCCCTGGAGGCCTCAGGGATTCTCTCTCCTCCCCTCAGTGCCCCGGACATGTGGCCATATTATTCATCTGAGAACCTGGCCTGCAAACAAAGCAGGTGTGATGATCTGAATTGTAGACTCAAAGCTCCCCTCGGTCTCAAGTGGCTGGCTTCATTTTTCTCTTGAGCTCTCCAAAGCCACGCCCTCATCCCTTACCTAAGTGCTGAAGAAGGAAAAGAGTTAGGGATTTCAGGAGGAAGAGAGGGCGGTGTGGTAGGCACCCCCGAGCAGTGAGCAGCATGTTGCTGCCTCCTGGCTATCGGGAGCCCTCACCCGCCCTCAGCAGGTCAGGACACACAGGTCTCTGACCAGCTCCTGTCACTCCTGCCACTGCTTCTGGCTGGTCATTGTCAATTCCCACCCGCAGACAGCCCAGCTCTCTGCCCTCGGCATTCAAGGCTGTCAATCCAGGTGGGGTCAAGGGGCAGGGGTCCTAGGGAAGCAAGATGGCAGTGGACCCAGAGAAGCCCAAAGATGAAGGCCTTCCCCTGAAAGATGGGGAGGTGGGGAATTAATGGGGGTGCCCCCATCCTGCAGAGAGCCTTCTGGCTTTAGTGGGGCTGCAGTGAAGGCAGCTGGGCAGGGACCCAGGACAATGACTGGCAGCAGAGGTTCCGGGGCTGCAGCCTGACCCACCAGTTCACCACCTGCCTGAGGCTCACTGTGGGGAGGGGGAGGCCGGCTACATAATGCTGGGAAACCGTGAGGTCATTCCTCAGCAACTCTGCCATCATTTCTCTTTAGCCCTTAAGCTGGTTCTCTTCCTTCAGCCCCTGGTGTCTGGTCAGTGCTTTGCACACAGTGCTCTGCTAGAGAATCCTGGTGACTTCTGCCCTTCTGGGACTCTCTTCCCTCTCACAGGGACATGCTGTTCTGCCCACCCTGACCTCAGTATAATTGTCAGATGTCACATGATGCCTTCAGTGTGGTCACTTCAGGAGGCTCCCTGGAAGTTCTGGACACTTCATCCTCTGTTTCCCATTGATCCTCAGCACCTCCTTCTCTGGGAACCTTTTCCTGACTCTCGGTCAGCTGGCATTACACACTCCCATCTGTGGCCCCAATGCACCCCACACATACTCCAGTCAGAGCCCTTACAGCACACTATTTGTTTAAAGACAGAGCCATCTTATTCATCACTGCAGGTAAATGAATGAAATGTTGCAGTCATAATGACAGCAGTAATAATAACCATAGTCAGTCCTTACTGATCATTTGCTATGTGCTGGAGGACACAGGGCTGAAACTTTTTACAAGTTACTGTCCTCCTGTCTACCCACTCAGACTTGATTTTATCATATCTTGCAGGAACTGAAGCTTACAAAGGGAAAAACACATCCCTAAGGTCGCGGAGCTGGTGGGAGGAGGAACCCAGATTCACACCCAGGCCACTCGGCTCCTGCCTGTTCGTGCAGGAGAAGCCAGGCCAAGGCTTGGCTACAGCTGGGTAGAGAGGGAGAGGCCTCAGAGTTCCTTGCGAGTCTCCTGATGTTTTGCCTTAAGAACTGGACATTGATCTAAAAGTAAATCTTCTACTGATAGACCCCAGATGGTGGGCTCCTCTCTCCAAATGAGGTGGGGAAACCTTGAAAGAGCCATGCCAGAACAAGCAGCCTAGGCCTGGGAAGGATGGGGGAAAGGGGATGATTCCAAGTTAGGGAATCTTTGCCCAGGAGATCAGCTCCCAATTCCAGTGTGGGCAGATGGAGGGTGTGTGTATTGGCTGCAGGAGAAAAGTGATGGATGGTGTGCCACTCATTGTCTATCTCCATTTCTCCATTTCAATACTCATAACAGAATCTGAGGGTAGGTGCTCTGATGGCCCCATTTTGCAGGTGGGTAAACTGGGCCTCTGAGTGATTGCATAAGTTACCCAAGGTGACGTGCTACGTGGCAGAGCCAGGTATGCCTGGTGACAGATGCTTAATTCGTTCCACCTAGCTAGAGCTGCTTCTCTGACAAAGGCTCCGGGGTCTGGACTGAAATAACTGCAGTGCCAATAAAATCTTTACCCAAGCACCCGTGTGTCCTGGACTCTACCTGAAACCTGTCTGGGCACGCCTCCCCCATTCCAGGGTGGTGGTTCACGCTCAGCCTCCTTGCAGACCTTAAGGCTTACAGCGTGCTGCGGAAGTGTGGCAGCTCTTGACTCTCCTGCTTCCCTCAAGAAAGCCTTGGCCCACATGTTAATTTAAATATAAAGTGTTCATGAACCAAGTTTCAGATTCAAATCTGCCCAAGGGAGATGACCATTAGACGCACTGGAAGCCAATAAAGCCCCTGATGCCTTCCAGCTACTGAGTCCCCTCCAGCCCTCCCGGGACATTCAGTAGCCCTCAGATCATTTATAATGCTCTCTGATGGGTGCCACTGGACACCTGGCATTAGCTCACTTCTCCCCCAAAGCCACACATCTGCTCGTTTTTCATTTCTGTCTTTGGATTGAGGGCAAGGCAGTCATCGATGGCAGCCACCCTCGGGGAATAGAGGCCACACCCACAGGGCCGCGGTCCTCCACTTCCCTGCCCCGAGGCCCGATCAGGGTAGCTACCCATCAGCCTTCCCCCTTAATAAACTGATTGTTGAGCTAAATCCAAGCACTCTCCACCTCGCCCCTGGACGCTTTTGATTGACAAAACTAATCTCTCCTCCACCCCCATGTCTGCCGTTGTCTGCATCCTCTTGCAAATCGTGTATTGGGCTGCTGACAATTAGATATAAGACTTGGGATTCGGACGCAGGAGGGTTATGAGGTTGTGAATCAATCGTGGGGCTTGGGTGAGATGAACCGGGGGAGCCCATCTCAGACACCTCGCCACAACCCTCAGAGTCTCCAGGTTGATTTATGACTGACTTGGTAATAACCTCTCCTCGTCTCCTGCCCCCTATTATTTTTCATAATGCACAGGGAAGCTTTAAATTTCAGAAAAAGGGGGGGGGCGCAGGGTGTGAGCGGGCCAGGCTGGGGCTGGGGGGGGAGAAGGCTCACTGGGGGTCTCCTGTGAGCTGATCTTTCCTGGGTCTTTCCTGCTGTGTGGGCTCTGGGTCCCTGAGGGGTGTGGTTGCCTCAAACTGATGTGCCTGGCGTAGTGGAAAACCCCAGGGAGGTGGCCCTGGCAGGCCCTGGTTTAGGACTGCGTAGGCCATGGTGCTTGGGTGTCACTGGTTTCAAAATTGTGTTTGATGTATCTGGATTAATTCCTCCAGCTTGCTCAAAACTAAGTCAGACTGTGCAGAAGCCTACCGGTAAAGAAGGGAAAATCATACACTGAACCAAAGTCCATCAGAAGGCGCTTTGAACTCTGCAGTCTGGAAGCTAGTGGAGCAAGCAGCAGGGAGGCAGGTGGAGTCTGTGAGCCCCAAAGAAGAGAGCCGAGCTTTACCTTTCCTTCTCCTGACTGTCCTTCAGGTGACAGCCAGCTTGCACAAGGAAAAGGAGACGGCTTTGAACTGCTGACGAATAATTTTTAAAGCATTCATTTGTTGAGATTTCTTTTTACAAGAAAAGATGTGACTCGTGAAAGATAATAATGTTGATAGACAAAAAAACCCAAACTTTTCATCTAAAGCAATGGTTGCAAAACGCACGTGCAAGGGTGGAGCTGACTTGTGATGACATTTTCATGGGCCACAAAAAATTGAAACTTTAAAAATATAGTGAATATGTACATATGAATGGTATATATTATATGATGTATATTTGAATGTAACTACTGATCCATAAGCATTTATTAAACTGCAATTCCATGCCAGGTCCTTGGTTGGTTAGAACTGTGTAACAGAGCCCTGCTCTCTCAGAGCTACAGTTTAGCAAGGGTTACGTGTTTAATTGTGTTTTCCCAAAAATTCATATGTTGAAGTTTCAACCTTCAATACCTCAGAATGTGGCCTTAGTGGGACACAGGGTCATTGTAGATGTAATTAGTCAAGATGAACTAGTGAGGGTGGTCCTTAATCCAATGTGACTGTATCCTTATAAAAAGGAGAAATTGGGCATAGAGGCATGCACATGGGGAGAATGCCATGTGAAGAGGAAGGCAGAGATCTGGGTGATGTTTCTACAAGCCAAGAAACACCAAAGACTGCCAGCAACCGCCCAAAGCTAGGGGAGAGGCATGAATGGAGTCTCCCTCATCACGCTTAGCTGAACCAACCTCATGACACCTTGATCTCAGACTTCTGACCTGTAGAGCTATGAGACAGCAAATTTCTGTTGTGTAAGGCACTCAGTTTGTGTGAAAACTAATAGTAACCCCCCAGAAACTAATACAGAGGGGAATCCAGATGCTAATCAAACAATCATGTTGTGGATGTCTAATTGCAAAAAGAGGTAAGTGCTCTAAAAAAGAAGGGACCCCATTCTCTGCAAGTGAAAATCCAAAGGACCCTGACCTGGTTTTTGGGAGCAATGAAAGCTTTCCTGAGGCAGTTAGGCCCAGAGGACATGCAGGAGTCATCTAGAGGTGGAGTGGACACAGGGGCACGGTTACAGCCCAGGAAACAGCATATGCAAAGGCCCTGCAGTGGGATGGAGCATGGTGCATTCTGGGAGGGGAAGTGGTCCACGTGGTAGAAGAGGAGAGAAGGGAGGGAGAAGAGAAGGTAGAGATGATCAGGGATCAGAGCACACAGAACCAGAATGATGCTCACTTCATTATGTCCACCTGCATTACGGGTGGGGGCGGGGTGGGGCACCAGTTTTGCTTTCCATCCTCGCTTCCAGGAAATCTGCATCTGGAGGAGCAGGGCCAGAAAAGCTGCCAGGCAGGGGTCACACTCCCTCAGTGAAGCCCTGGCAGGTTCCTAAAGTTTGCCTACTACAACTCCTTCATTTGTTTCCTCTTCTCTCCAACAAGCTATTCATCAGCAGACTCCCTCCTAGAAACATCAGAAGACAGTTTGAAATGCTCTAAGGCCTAAAATGAAAAAGCAGCAAATAACACAAGAATTCCAAGCTGCTGCTGTTTCCCCCAGTCATGCAGATGACTTGGTTAGGTATTTGGCTCCAACACAAGGCCCCCGAAACACATATTCCAGCAGTAGCTGCTGCGCATTAATGCTTATTCTGTAGCAGGCACCGTGCCAGCATTGCACTCACAGAATTTCCTTTGTCCCTCAGCGCCTATGTGTCAGGTCCTATTATTGTCCTCATTTTCATATGAGGATATGAAGGCACAGAGCAGGTAGATGATCTGATAAAAAAAACTGCCCATTTCAGCCAGGGTTTGTATATGTGATCTTATTTTATCCTCTAGGTAGGCAATATTTCCCCCAGTTGACCCTCAAAGAAGTGGAGTTTGAGGCAGGTGCTGGTTAAGGGGCTTGCCCAGGGTCACAGTCTGTGAGTGCCAGAGCATGAGTTGAGCTCAGGTCTGTCTGACTTCATAAACACTGCGCTTATTGCTTCATATGCTTGGTAAGCAGCACATACCTGTTATATTTATATGTCATACTTTGCCTTGGAAAAACTCCAGTCCATGGACCAAACAATACTCCTCAAAAATGCCATGAGACTTTTCATCACACCTGTTCTTCCACCTGTATTTCCTGTCTTACTGCCAGCTGTCCATTGTGCACACCTTCTATAGCCCAGTTTAACATTTCTCATAAGGTAAGCATTTTCTGCTAACTAATTGTTACATTTTTTTAATTGCATTTTTTTAAACTAAGGTATAAAAGATCCAAAACTGCAAAGACTGCCTATCTGGAGAGTCCTTCAGTTCACCTGTAAAACAGAGATACTAGTTATCTATTTACATCATAGGATTATTATATAGGATCATTCCCAAGCCTGCAATATAGAAAGTGTTTATTACATTATTAGCTCAACAGCTAATAATAGTAATAATTATTATTATCACTAAATTAATATCTCTGCTTCAGGAAAAGAAATGAGTACAGACTATCACTTCTCCAATTATTCTTCTATATACTATTTGGAAAGTTATTCAGAGATTAAGAGGGACAGAATGGTATAGTGGAAATAATATTTGGCATGAGATTGCCTAGATGCCAAACTTGGTTCTAATAGGTACTAGAATTAGGCCTCTCTGGGCCTAATCTTTGAAATGGGTATAATAGTTATTATATTTTACCTAATTATTGTTAAGATGTTTTGTGAAAACAGCGTCAGGTGTCTGACTCTGGCCCGGTATGCAATGGGCATTCAGGAATGCCACTCCCCCTTCACGAACATTGGCTTGCATGTGACATCTACGTGACAAGCTGGCATCAGCTGCCCTCTGCACTGATAGGCACAGAAGACACCTGGCATGTGTGGGAGAATCCAGTGGGGTCTGGGTCTGGGTCACCCCTTGACTGAGGGCACCACGAGCTCACTCACTGCAGGCACCATCTCATCTTGTGTTGGGTTCCAGTCACAGTTTACTCAAATGAAAGTGTTTTTCACGGTGAGGATTGATAAGTAAGTCAGATATATAAGATACCAAGTTTCAGGTAACTTGAAATTTGCAAGTGACTGAAACCAGGCTTTTAGCAAGTTTGCATAATCTAATATGGGCTCAGATTGATACAATACTTTGGGAAGAACAGGAGAAGGGTTTCACAGTAGAATCTCCTGGGGTTCTGATTTATTTGGTAGGAAGCTCCAGATATCCCTAAAACTTTGGGGGAGCTTAACACACCTGAAGATAAAGCTCAGAATAGAACCCTTTCATCATAAGGGTCTCCCCTAAACCAGAAAGAGAACTCACTAGAATACTGAAAGATCTTCCTCAAATCCTGTTTATACTCATCTATAGTTAGTACAACTTGGGAAGTCACCAGGAAGAGGTCACCCAGTCTCACTCTGTGCAAGTAAATAAGTTAGCAAACATGGGGGAGGTGTGCAGGTGGTCATCCTTAGTCCAGGACCATGGTGAGCAGCCCCATTAGAGTCTACAAAAGGCCGCACTGAGGCTCTGGGGCTGGCCAGATGGCAGAGAGAGGGACCAGTTTAAGGGCCATGAGTGAACCTCCCCCTCTTCACTCCGCAGGAAGAAGACAGCTTTTGAGGCCTGCCCTCACTCCTCTGCCCTTTCCCTGGGAAGCAGAAAGTGCCCAGACTTGGGGCAGCAGGAGGCTGTTCAAAGCCCCCCGTGCCCTCTCCAGGCTGTGTCTGCAACTCAATTCTCCATACTCTCTCCACTTCGTCTCAGGGGCCAATTCTCCCCTCTCTCTTTGAAGTGAAAATATTTTTCTCAGTGCATAAGCAGTATATTAATGTTCTATGAACTCCAAATAATAAGGAAATATAAAGAATAGAAATCTGCCATGATTTGACCCTCCTTTCTTCCCAAGACAACCTAAAGTTAACAATTTAAAGGTATTTCCAGAACCTTTCTTCTCCATACCTGTATATACTATACATATGTCATTAATAGAACACAAATATAAATACACATAGTCTATTATAAAAATGTCACTTTCCGATATACACCATTCTCAATATGCTTTTTGTTTAATATAGTAGGTGTTCAATGAGATTTATTGTATAGATGAGCCATAATTAATTTATTCAATCTCTACTACAGAACTTTCACATTTGTGTCCAAACACCCTTCCAGTAAGCATAATTATACATAAAATATATAATTGAAATATACATGTAACAAAGATAAGAACAAGCATACTGCGTATAGAAACATACTAACAAGCCACTCCTGCTGTGGAGAAGTGTTTCCGGTGCCCTCTTTCATATTTCATGGATATCCCCGGAATGTAGTTGGTAAAATAACCTCAGAAAGAAAACTTTCAGCCAAGCATTTCAGGACCTTTGGAAATAAAGGATGGCTATCCTGCATTTGTTCCTAATGTTCTTATGTTGGCTTTAAGTCTTTGGCAGGGCAGCTTGACTAAGATAAGAACCGGAATCCAATAGTGGTAACAAAAGGCAACAATTGTAGATAGAAAAATAATCTGCATCAAATTCATCTTAGAACAGGAAGGACTAAGGGAACAGAGGAGGAAGGAATGAAGGAAGAAAGGAAAGAGAAGAGAGAAGAAAACTGCTTTCTCCTGGTGGTGATTTGGACTATTGTTGCCTGATTCTATAGTGTAGTAATTGTCAGGCTTTTAAAGGACATACTATTATGACAGATTTCCCTTCCTTGTTCCTGGGCTGAGCATGTAACGGTTTCCTTCCTGCCACACTCCTGGAATAGTGTGAGGAGGCCTGGAACACCCCAGGCCCGGGAGAATGGGACTGTGCTGGCCCCGCGGCACTGCCGTGTTTGCCGCCCAAGCTGTGCCCGCAGCGGGGGGTGAAGCTGATGCAGACAGAGCGCGGGGAGCCCGGGACAGCCCGCGGCGCATCTCGGCCTCCCCGGGGCTTGAAGGCAGTCACGCCAGTCCCCAGATGAAGACACTAACCGTCGTGGGGGCTCCACTAGGGAAAAGAAACCCAGGTCTGTGGTCCCCGCGGTGCTAGCGGAAAAGGAAAAGGCCTTTGTGGATATCCCTCCTTTCCCAAAAAAGTGCTCAAATGCGGTCCTTCTGCTCTATGAACACAAACCAGGGCCTGAGGGCCTGGGGAGAACAATTAAGCCAGACACTGAGCACACAAAGCCAAAAGGGGGCAAAAACCCAGACAATGGGGCTGAAGGCCGTGTGGGGTGGAAGGGGGGAGCGGATGTGATAACAAGGAAGGAGTTTCAATGTGAACGAATACTAATTAGCGACATGGATATTAATGATGACAGTAATTAACAGGGGAAAGGAAGGGCTGTCATTGTCCCAGGGTGAGTAATCAATCTTGGCAGGTGATAAATAATGGTTCAGCAAGCTCAGCAGAAAGATAATCCGCCTGCCCTGGGGAGAGCTGTTGCTGATGCGGGAAACCTCTCCGTTTCCAGGCAACCCACAAAAGAGAACTATTTTTCTTTTGAGGGGAAAACAGGTTAGAGTCTCTCCCCCACCCCCAACTTGGGATAACAGTCCTTATTTGATTTCTGCTTTGTTCTTCCTTTCCTAGGACAAATGTTGAACTTGTATAATTTGGAGGAAACGGACACACACACACCAGCACACACAGACATACACTCCTTTCTCTCAAAGAATGTGAATGAATAGGAGGGTTTTGATCCGAAGTTTAGTTCAGAGATGCCATCCAGGAGCAAGATTGTGGAGAAGCTTAGAAGTCTTGCTTTTGAGGTTGAAATGTTGGGAACACGTGGGGCCATGTCAGTGGAGCACAGATAGAGTAGGATGCGTCCCTGACAGTCCGCCATGCAGGGTTCACGCACCTTCCAGAAAGCCGGAGAGAAACAAAATGTCTAGGCACTCAGAGCTGTTCTGGTCTCACTTCTGGTGACCAGTCAGATTTCTGAGAAACTTAGTTCCTGGGAAGGCAATACCCATCAAACCCCTCTGCTGGCTCTGCTGGCTTTCTGGGGAATCTATCCCAGGAGGGCTCTTAGCAGACCCTCTCCACACACCAAGCATCTGGAAATGATGCCCTTTTCAGGCTCTTTTCCACCAAACATTTCACCCTGAGCTGACAGAGCCACCTTCAAAGATCTGCACTGGTTTTAAGAGAGATCTTTGAGTAACAAAGGTGCATTAACCAGAAGTTCAGAACCTTCCAGAATGGACTGCTCTGCTCCCATGTGAACTGTGCTGCCCTAAGAACTCTGGTTCTAGGTGCCACATTTTCAAAGGGAGGAAAACAGAAAGGAACATATTCTGAGAATTATGACCAAAACATTGAGGGATCCAGGCATGTTTCACCTGGAGAGGAAATCTCAGGGACACTGATAATGCGTTGATAGACTGCTTCTGGAGTCAGAGGTCTGGGTTTGTTTTTCTATCTTCAGAGGGCAAAACTAAGGCCAAAGAGAGGCATATAGAGGGGGATGAATTTCTGTTCGGAGAAATCAAAGGTGATTTAACTGGGACGGCCTGCCTGGGGGAATTTGTGAGTTCCTAAGTACTAAGGTTTTTCTAAATGGAGATCAGAGTACCTCTTGGGTATGGTGGATAGGGCTCCTGTATTAGCTAGGACAGGAGTACATAAGCTTTAAAAGTCCCGTCTGACTCTATAGCATCTCACTACACTGATGGACAGTGACTGTAATGGGGTATGCGGTGGGGACTTGATAACGGGGGGAGTCTAGTAACCACAATGTTGCTCATGGACTTGTATATTAATGATACCAAAATAAAAATAATAAATTAATTAATTCATTTTTTTTTAAGTCCCTTCTGACTCCTAAGATTTTATATCAGTTAAGGTCATACTAAATGCCAAAACAGATAAATCCCAAACTTCTGGGGCTGTAACGCGACAAAGTTTATTTTTCAGTCAGGTCAGAACTAAAATGGGCATCAACTTTCATAGTTGTTCAGGATCCCAGGCTCCTTCCAAATAGGGCTCCTCCTCCCCTGGGCTCTTGAAGTCCTGTCATTTCAGGCAGCAAATGGGGAATGAATGGGAATGGACGTGTGGAGGGTCACATGGGAGTTTTATGGTCTGGGTTTGGAAGTGACATATGTCATTTCCACTCACATTCCATTGTCGGAACTCAGTCCACACCCAGCTGCAGAAGAGTCTGGAAATGTTATTTCACTATAGCCCAGGGCATAGAGGAAAACCGTTTTGGTGAGCCCATGGAAGTTTCTGCCTAAGGAACAGGGACATTTTCATTTAGAATGAGTCCATGTCAGAAACAAGTGGAAAATTTTTCTCAGGAACCTGTGAGCTCACCTGTATTGCTCAGACCTTGTCAGTTAGGGTAGGGAGCTGAAGAGGCATCTTCTCTCAGGAAATGTCCTGCAGACAGGTGTGACAGAACTTAACCAAGCCTGTCTTGAGGAAGTAAGTCATCAAAATCTGTACACTCAGGAAGGCTCCTACAGATGCTCCCTAAAAATGTGGACCTAAAATCAACCTGAGTCATCAGAAGTGAATGCTTTGGAAGAGAATGGGATTGTAACTATGGAAGCATACTGCTGGATGAAAAGGTTTGGTAAGGATGGAAAATCGTCAGTATTAGCCAACACTCCCAGTGTGTGCTAATTGGAATTATGAGATTCTTAGATAAAACGTGTTTCTTCTGCTACAGGGTTGAACACCATGAGGTTTTCAGTTCCAATTGCTTTATCATTTCAGGTACAGACATTGTGCAGTGGCTTATGAAGAACCTTGCCATCGAGGACCCAGGTACGTGACCCTTAACCCTGGCTTTATCCCCCATGGTATCGTAACGTCCCATGACCAAGTCCCAAACTAGATCCTCCTACCCGCCTGAGAACTGGGCTTTTCAATGTGAATTCCAAGATGTGGAATTACTCTATTTATAAGTAAAATTAATTTATTTTCTCCATGGAATATCTACCTTAAATTTAAATCACCCTTTGAGGAAATGAGCAACTATTTAGAATGCCAAAGAGCCCAATTACAATAACGTGTGAAATGAGATGAATTCTCGTTAGCCACAGCAATTAAAGATAAGTTGTTGCACTGTCACTGAACAGCCTTCTAGACCCAGCTCTTAAAATTAGATTGCCTGATCCACAATTAAGATGTTTAATTATTTGCTAAGACTCCTTCTGTTTTCTGCTTCTGCAAGAAGTGAAGGAATGATTTTTTTCAACTTTAATTGTGCATTTCAATTAGGAAAACCTTATTCAAAAACAACAACGAAACACTGGCCAATAAAACAGTTTCCAAATCTGTCCTCCCACCAAAAAATAAGTCTAAAATTTATTTTCACACCATAATTAGAAAATGAGGAGTTCCAGAGAAATGAAAATCCTAAATAAGTTAAGTATTATCTTTGTTGTTAGTTAATACTTTTCTGAATTTATTATACACTCCCTGTCTTAACTGACTATTCATGAAACTTGAAGGTCATATTTATAAATATCCACTAATGTATTCCAATTTTCTGGGGATTCAACCTATTTGCCCTAGATTAAATGGCCTCCAATTGCTATGCTTTTTAAACATTTTTTTCCAGTGCCCTTTCTAGGTGTCTAACCTTCAGCTGTGATTCCTTGCTGGGATCACTATATAAACTTGGGAATTCCTGTATTTTAATCTGATGCTTTCGATATACCATTGACTATGAACAATACACTTTACATAGAGTTCAATTAAATATAGTTGCCAGAGATCTGAGTTCCAGAAAAGCAGGTCATTAATGGAAGTGACACTACTAGCCTTTTTCACCATCATGATTAATGACCGCTCTCATGACTAGTGAAAATTCATAATTCTAGTGAAGTTCTTAATCCACAGGGTAAACTATGAATGCTAAGCCTTTTATGGAAAGAACCTAAATCCACCAGCCTACTGTTTCCCTTAAGCAGCCTAGACTTCTGATGGTCCACTTTTAAAAACTGGACTAAGCAAGTCTCTACCAATTTAGTTACGTGTATTTAAAGTCAACTTTTCTTTTGATTATGATGCTGAACTAAGGAATACCTTTATTCACGGTGGTCTTTTCTCTTCCAAGAGCACTGTTTCCTTCGCCCTTCTAAAATAGTCATCGTATCTCTGACTCGTATTCTATTATTGTTGTTAGTAGTAGTAAGTTGTTGTATTCTGAGAACACTGAGCCAGCTGGTGGTAGGAGAATAGGCTTCAGGAATCCTCTGATCCTGATATGAGAAGCTTCTGTGAAAGGTCATATCTATGAAGGTCTATTGCACGATGCCCTTGGGAGGACAGCAAGGTACTGGGGCCTGTTTGGGCTTCTGAGAAGTGGTTTTGTGAGGAAATAAGAACAATGCATCAGCTGGGAATAGAAGAGCAGAAATGAGGCAGAGGCCCTGGGAAGCTGGGCATATCCAGCATCTGCTCCTCCCTCCCTTCTTCCCTCCCATCTGCCACATTTCTAAGCAAAACCTCAAATAATGTAGTAAGAATTCTAGCTCCTGTATATATTGGTGAAATGAAAGCACCTTCTTACTGGGTTTTGTTCTTCCTTCCCTGGAAAAGGAACAGCTGCAGGTGATGAAACCTCTTTTTTGCCGGATCCATGATTCTTGAAGCATATAGACTTTAAAAAGCAAACTGGTCATTACTAAGCAAATAAAATACAAATCCATTCATTCCGATTCTACCAGTGAAAAATACATGTTCCTTCCAAAAATGGATAGGCAGTTCTAAACAAGCAATATGAATTACATACAATATCTTGAAAAGTTACAAATAAAGCCAAAACAAGTCACTTTGAAAAATTCAGAGCTTATGAAGTTAATTATTCCTAGAGCCTCCTTATGCAATAATTTCCACATGCAAAAATTAGTTTTTACCAGTTGGCATCCTTTTCTATTTGTGAAAAATTGTCATACATAGTAGAACCATTTAGTTTTCTTATTATTTCTTAGCTCTACTCAGAATAAATGTAAGTTCTTAACTGCTTTACATGAATCTATTTACAGCCAGTGCTAAGTAACAAAAACAACAGGTTAGTAGTGGTAAAAATATAAATGTTTCCATCAGGTTGTCCTCCCTTGGCTACTGATCACTGCACTGCCCTTCCTCCAACTGTCTAAGAAAAGGCTGTTTTTACTCTGTCCACAAGACAATGGTGATGCCCTCCTTATCATTGGTGGTACTGTCAGATCAGGGAATGCAATGTGAGTCCAAGATCTTTATGGGCAGTGAGGTTGCATGCTCATTGCTGGAGATGATTAAAATAATGAAACTAAAAATATCAATCAGTGCTGCCAACACTTACTGAGCACTTACCCTGCCCCAGACCCTGCAAAGCCTTTTACATGAAATGTCCCAGTTAAGTGCAGATTTATCTGTGCCAAACCCCATGCTCCTAACTGTGAAGCTAGACTTCCTTCTAGAAGTTTTGGACAGTGTGAAGCAATGTCAGACTCTCAGAGCTGAGATCCAAAGGCGTCCCAGACACATGGTGGCCCTTCTCAACCTTTGGTGTCTCCCCACAGCCCAATACAGTCATATCATAAAGTTATCAATCAACCAGTCATGCAGTTATCTGGGGGTGATGGCAGTTGACTTCTGGTTGCCTTTGGCTCTCCCTGTTTACATTTCAGCTACATAGCCCTGCATTCTGACAGCTCCCTAATCACTTCTCTCTCTATGCCGTGTCCTTGCAGTTGAAGCAATACACTTGGGAAGCCTTATAGCTGCCCAGGGCTACATCTTTCCAATCTCAGACCACGTTCTTACCATGAAGGATGATGGCACCTTTTATCGTTTCCAGGTAGGCCTGCCAGATCTTCCTCCTGAAGAATATTTTCTTTTCTTCATCATCTGATCTCAGATTAGGACCACCTAAAAAACTGAGGGTATTTAAGGGAGCAACCCTTATCTCCCAACAGCACCGGGAAAATGAAGCAAACTTATCTGGGCCATTTGTTGTTCTGCTTGAATAATTGTAAAATGCCCTCATGGAGAACCTACTACTGTGGGGGCATTTTACACACACATCCTCATTTATTCTGAAGAACAAATTTTGGGGGCATTAATATGTCCCATTTTACAGATGAGAAACCTAAGGTTAGGGTTAGGTGTTTAGTAAATCTAGGAGGCAGACTTGATTTGAACCTAGGTCAGCCTTGATCTCCATCCAAGTCCTTGATCTTTATACTATATCAGGCTGCCTTCCTGGTGTGAAGTTCCTATTGGTTCCTACTAACCTTTCCCATCCATTTTCCATTCCTTTCCTCAGATCCTGTCCTAGAAGGAATTGGAGCAGAGGATAAGGGGTGGTGTCAAAGTCAAAACCAAAGGGTTTGGGATTGGAGCTTTTCAGACAAAGAGGTCAAAGGGTATCTCAGTCTTCTTGGGCTACCATAACAAAATCCCATAGACTGAGTGCTTAAACAACAGAAATTTATCTCCCACAGTTCTGGAGGCTGGAAATCCAAGATCAAGGGGCCAGCAGGGGTTGGTTTGTGGGGAGAGCCATCATCCTGGCTTTCAGACAGCCCTTTACTTCTCATTGTGGACTCACATGATAGAGAGAAAGAGAATGAGCGCTCTGCTGTTGCCTCTCATAAAGACGCTAATCCTATCAGATGTGGGCCCCACCCTTATGACCTCATTTACCCTGAGTTACTTCCTTACTCCAAGTACAGCCATTCTGGGGATTAGAGCTTCAATGTATTAATTTTACAGAGCCATAGTTCAGCCCATAGAAAAAGATTAAAGGAACTTGGAGCTTATGTACCCAGTAAACCATGCCATTCTGACTTTTATATTAGATTTATGTTGTCCTGGGATAAGAAACTTTTGCTCTATACCAGCATTTCTCATTTTCATATTTATTTTGCGTACCTTGGATTTCATTTCTCAGTACCTAGGTTAAAATGTTGACTAGCCTCAGGTGTATTAAGAACAGGAGGCAGTTGGGGTGTAGTGTCAGCACAAAGGAGATGGGGACAGAGACTGTCACAGGGAGAGGTCTTCACTGGGTGTCAGAGAGGTCAAGTGCCGGCATGCCTCTGAGACCTGACACATGTGCTCTTTTGCAGGCCCCATACTTCTGGCCTTCAAACTGCTGGGAGCCTGAAAACACTGACTATGGTGAGCTGTGGAGCCAGGCCCACACTTAGTGTTAATCTTGGCAGTGGAGATGACAAATGCTTGGCGTCTGGGTGACCACTGCATGGGAAGAAGGGGTCTTTACTCTGCCTAGTCCTTTTTCATACAGTTGATATGTAACAAACTTCCTGTTCCACATAATGAAGAAAAGCAGAGCACACTGCAAGATGCAGCCCTTGGGAGGGAACGGAGAAAGGGGAGAAAAGCTCTCTTAAGGGCAGTCAATATGTTCATTCCATGGGGCAGTGGGGAACTAGGAGGGTGGCTGCTGACCACACTTTCCTGGGGTGGATTTCAGGGAGGGCTGGATCGAGGGGCCCCCTCCCCCAACTCTTTCTAACTTTACAGACTTATTTATAATTCATTGGTGGCTTTGATAATTAGCAGTTAGGTGAAGAAAGACAGACCAAGGAGGGGAGTACTGAAGTCACCCTGGGCGAGGAAAATAAAGAGTGGGTAAAGTTCTGGGCTGGGAAAGCAAGGAGTTAACTTCTATCCAAGCTATTAGACTCTTACCATATCCTCCCCATGGAGACTTTTTAATATTGCTATGTGACAACCCTCTAAAAAAGTGATGTTGTCTCTATACTCCACATAAAGACCCTAAGGCCCAGAAAGGCCACCTCCTTACTGACTTACTGTCACACTGTATTCTGCTTGTCTGGATGCCCAGCTGATTGTAAGCTCCATGAGGGCAGGGACGGGTCCACTTTGCTCATTCTCATATCCCCCAGTGCATAGCGCATGCCTGAGGCATAGCTGGCACTCAGTAAATATCTGCTGGTGGTTCTGGTTCTTTAGTAAAAAGGTAATTAACAGACACTTAGTAGGGGCAGCAGAATTTGAACTCAGATCTCCAAGACCCATTCTCCTGTCTTGGTCTGCCCCTCTGCACAGAGTCCTCATCACTGACAGCTGCTGGGGCAGTCCACGGGGCCCTCCTTGGGACTGGGACACTCCAGTGAGATCTGTAGCTTCTCTTTAGGCTCTGTGTAGGATTGCATGCGCAGGAAGACAGAGGCAGCTGCAGAGAACAGGAGGGAGGTGTGCAGGTGGGTGGTATTCAGGGAAGCATGTCCAGGAGAACTTGTGATGAGCTACACCCTCTGGATCACATGTTGGATAGAGGGGAAACCAGCAGTTAGGAGCAGAGCTGAGGACGGAATGCCAACAAGTCATTGCCTAGAAAGGCTACCGTCATTCTGTTTCCAAGTCTGGAGGACAGCCCTTATGCAGAGATGCAGGGCCCTCTGATATCGCATCAGCTCTCTGCAAGCACCATTGTGGGTCCCTCTGGAGCTGCGCGGTGCCCTCAATGTTGTGATAAGCAGATCCAGCAAGGCTTCTGGCTCAGAACTATAGCTACATTTCGCTGCTCATAAAACAAGTACTTCTGGGGCTGAAATACTGCTACTGCACACAAAAGCCAGGCTTAGAATTTGAATAATCGTAGCTCAGTTCCATACTGCAGCCATGTGCCCTTGTGAATGTGAAAACAGTATTTTTCCAGGCAATGGAGAGGGTGGGAGGATGGTGGAGCCAGTTAACTAGGCCCAAGTAAGATTTAAATATTTACTTGACTATAAACCCATGAAGCTTAGGCCATCGTACAGTGAGTACAGCAAGGCATTATTCACCTTTCTCTTCAGGTTTTCTCCACTTCATAATTTTAGTTGTGCAGCATGAATAGGGATAAAAATAATAATTTGTACCGGACACTCATTAAAGCAAAATTATTTTGAATTCCTATGCCTCAATTTTGGCAAATCAGATGGAAAAGTCAAGGTGTAGGATGCAAAAGTATTTATCAGCATTTCCAAAGCAGTTTAGTTAGTATTTGCCAAGAAAAAACTCAGCAGATTGGCTCCAATATCAACTGGCTGCATTAGCAGTCTGATCTTGTCAAGTTAGTTAACTTCTCACAGGTCCTCTCTGACCTTCTCTCCTTCTCATTCTGTTGTTCTCATACCATTCATCTATCATCTCTCCTGGATAGTTCTACATGGCACATGTGTCTCAGAAACCATATATTAAAACCAAAATAACAATAATAGTAATAGTACTTGTCTCCTAGTCAATATTAACTACTTACTATATTATTACTAAGTGGTGGTTAATATTATTCCTACTAAGGTAAAGTTTGATATTATTATTTCTATGGTGGCCCTCTTGCTAGAAAAGATGTGAAACTGAAGCTGAAAATTCAGAAATAGGTGGATTGAGGAAGAAGCAGAAACTTCATTCAACAAACTTTTACTGATTGCCTAGCTATGTCAACCTTTATATCACAGATCTGCATAAGTCAGTCTTGGCCTCCACGGAGCTCAGGCTGCGGGGGGCAGCATGATGGGGGTGAACAGAGAATGGTGAGGAGTCTGATCTGAGTATTCAAAGACTTCATGTTGATGAAGAATGATTAAAAGTTTGGATAGCTTTATTTTAAAAGCCTGCATAGTCAAGGAGAGACATTTAGAATGAATTCAGCTGTCCTAGGAGCCACTGGGGGTCCCCAACAGTGGAAAAAGACCTGAAAAAGTTCCCTCATCTATGAAATGAGGATAATAACAGAACCCACCTCAGAGGGTTATTATGAGGATGAAGTACATGATCATTTGGAAAGTCTCTAGAATGATGCGTGACACTCAGGAAGCTCCATGTCAGTGGTAGCTACTATTATAGTGATCCTCCCATACCTGCAACAATGCCTGGCACATAAGAGACCCTAAATAAAAATTTTAATGGGTAAATGAATTAGTAAATGGGGCAGTGAATGTCATGGTGGACAAAGCTCTGAACTAGATCTCAATTCTCATTCCACCTTCACCACTAACTAGCCCCTGGGTAAATCACATCACCTCTCTGGGCCATTAATTTTCCCATATGTCAATGAGGGGGTCTGTACTTGATGGTCACCAAGGTTAATTCCAGTGTTAAAATATCATTGTTCTACCAAGTAATTAAAGGATATGAAGAAAATAGAGAAATTCATGTTTTACATGTTCCCTAGTTGAAGAAATTTAGGTAAAGGGTGTCACTAGTAAAGATAGAAAATTTTTCAAGGGGGTCAGGTTTTTAAGTATACTGAAATAGGTAAGTTCAACATTTTTAAAAGGTCTAATTGCACATGTAGTACATGAATCCATTCACTTAGTAAAACTTTTTAATGTTTTCTGTTTTTATTCTCTTTTATTTTATGGTAAGATGTGGTGAGCTTGAGGTGGCAGTGGGTCGTCGAAGAAGGTTGCCAGTGAGGTGGGCATGCCAGGTATGGGTATGAGAGCAAGGAGACAAAGATTTTTCAGGGATAAATTATATATACAAGAGAAACCAACATCTGAGCTTAAAACAAGTGCCCCAGATGCTCCTGTAGGACTGACAGTTGTCGCCAGCAAGCATGGGGTTGGTTAGACATTACAGCAAGCATTGTGAAGGCACCGTGGCAGTGCAGACAAGCTGCAGAGAAGCTCTATGCCAGGAAGAGGTCCATGCCACAGCTGTGTCCTCCCTCTCTAGTGTGGTGAACAGACTCCCTAATAGGTGACATTAGCCACAGGGGAAGCAGGCTGAGAGGAAGTGACCATGTGATTGTGGTCTGTGGCAATGGTACCAGCTTTGCATTCCATACAACCTAACTGGCCCATTTTGACCCAGATGGATTGGCAGTTTCTCAGGATGATTTGGTCTAAATAAAGCCCATAGTTCAAATTTGGGTTACACGTTCCTGGGCTTTATGTTTGACCAATACAAAATACTGCCTGAGGCAGCAGCTGCCACCTTCAATGGCCTGTACTGCTCCAGGGTCATTGAGACCAGGCCTCATGGAGCTGGCAACATGCTAAGCTTCCTCTTCAGGTTGCCCCCAATTCCGCAGGCTGCCTAACGGTGGTCTAAGAGACTGAAGGAGGCACCTTGTAATAGGGCAGACACGCCTTTATCAGACATAAGGAAGAGTGTATCTGCCTGGTTCACTGGAAAAGTTAATAAGTGGAGAATCCTTAAAAAGTGATACATACTTTAATCACTTCATATTAATGAAAGAAACATTTATTTGACAGCTTTTTGAGATCAGGCCAAAGATTCTCTTTGCTTATGCATCCTAATAATTTGAGTTTCTTTCTTAAATAAGCCACACTCAAAATAAACCATCCAGTTTTGACATCTTTAAAGTGCATCAAGAATTTAAAAACACTTTGAAGCAATCTGTATGTTGACCCCTTTCAGATTTTTATTATTTTTTCCCATTTTATCTTACCTATAACAGATTCATTAGCAATTGTCTCAGCCAACTCTCCTTAAACAAGTTGTTCCAGATCATTCAACTGGGTCTTCATAGAAACAACTCTCTTTTCACATTAATTTCATCAGTGCATGTAATATTTAGTGAACTCACATTATTAAAATTACTGGTGTGCCTGGCATAAGCAGATTCGAGAACAAACACAACTGACTCTCATCCATATACACCTCAACTGGTGTGAGCAGAAGTGTGGGCATACCAGAGAAGGCTGCTAGCTACAGGTTTCCAGCATATCATAAGCTGCCATCAACAAATCTTTCAGACCACATGAAGGAGGTTGGTTAATCCAGCAAAGAGTTGACTTAATCTCCTAGTGTAATTAGGTTGGCAGACAACAGGTCAGCCCAGGTCCTCTCTGACCTTCCCTCCTGCTCATTCTGTTGTTCACATACCATTCATGTATTGTCTCTCCTGGATAGTTCTACACGGCACTGGAAAAGGAGGGAGATACTGAAGAGGCAGAGGTAGGGAGAAAAGGGATGAAGGCCATGTGTAAGAAAGAATGCCCTGGCAACTGAGGCTAAGAGCCCTTTCTTAGCACAGAATGAGACCCAAAGTGTCTTCCCTTTCTGCTGTTCACTCACTCCACCTGGCAGGCCAGGCCTGGGCGCTAGGTGCAGGGGTCCGAATCTCTTCAAGCCTCTGGCCCTGAGGAGCCTCAGCCTAGAGCAGAGGTAATCTAGTAAACCCACAGTTACAAGGCCCTGCAATTAAGTTCCATGGTTGAAGATGGTAGGCGCTATCTGGAACACAAGCTGAGTCTTCAGAAATTAGTAGGAAGCCAAATAGAGGGAAAGAAGAAAGAAAAGGAAAAGCCTTTCCATGCAGGGGACACATCCGGAGAGGTGGGGAGCTGAAAGAGGTGGGTAGCCCCACATGCCTGAGGGAGGGAGGGAAAAGGCTGGCCAGATATTCAGAGATCAGGTTTCAGGGAATCAAACATGCCACCCCATGAAGCCACCCTATGACCTTTCTTCTGAAGTCACTGAGGAGTCAATGCAGGGAGTTTAGGCATGAGGATAGGTCGTATTTGTGAAAGATAACCCTGATAGAGGAAGTCTGGGGTGAAGCCGACTGAGGAGGATGAAAGGAGGTTGTCAAGGCTGAAGATGGGGTCCTCTTCTGATCCGAACCTGCGGAAAGAGTCCTAGAGGTCAGGTGTCATGACTTCCATATGTAAACAGAGCAGCACCGGGCACCTAGAAAGGGCTGGCTGGCTGGCTGAGTGGATGGACAAATGGACGGATGGATTCAGGATTGCACCACAGGGCTCATTTCATACGTGTTGTAATTTCTCTTCTTCCCCCAGCCATCTATCTCTGTAAGAGGACAATGCAGAATAAAGCCAGGCTGGAATTGGCAGATTATGAAGCGGTAAGTCTAATTATTTTCCAGGATAGGTGTGGGAGGAGAGCAAAAACATACCTGCAGCTCTGTTTCAGCTTCTGTGTCCCCTTTTTTCTCTCCATGATCCCTTTCAGACAGTGAAAAGGAGGAAATCTCTTCTATTTCCCCTCCTTTTTCTCAGCCCCTTAGCACTGCAGTAAAAGCGCATCTTTAAAGAACTCTCAAAACTGAGCAACAAGAAAACAAACAACTCAATTTAAAAATGGGCAAAGGACTTGAACAGACACTTCATCAAAGAAGACAGAAGGATGACAAATAAGCACATGAAAAGATGTTCAATACCATTAGTTGTTAGGGAAAAAAGCAGAGTAAATCCACAGTGAGATACCTCTGCACACCTATTTGAGTGGCTAAAATTTAAAAGTACTGATCGTGCCAAGTGGGAAGGCAGAAGAGCACAACCACTGTGGAAAGGGGTTTGGCAATTTCTTATAGAGTTAAACATATACTTACCTTATAACCAAGCAATCCCACTCCCACATACATTCCTTAGAGAAATCAGAACTTATGCCCACACAAAAACTTGTCCATAGCAGCTTTATCTGTGATAACAGAAAGCTCAAGATAACCCAGGTGCACTTTACCAGGTAAATGGATAAACAAAGTGTGGTACATCCATACAATGGACCAGCATCTGCAGTGAAAAGGAGCAAGTGACTGATACACACAACCATTAGGTGAGCATCAAGGACATCATCTTGTGTGAAAGAAGCCAGTCTCAAGATGACAAACTGTATGATTCCACTGAGGTGACATTCTTGTAAATACAAAACCGTCATGAGGGAAAAACAGATCAGTGGTTGCCAGGAGTCCTGAGTGGGGATAGGATGTGGCTGTGAAGAGATAGCATAGGGAGTTTTTTGAGGATGATGGAATACTGTATATTCTGATTCTGATGGTCGTTCCACAAATCTAATCTGTACATGTGTCAAAATTCATTGAGCTGGACATCAAAAGAGGGGTAGGCAAATGTACAAATTTCTTTTTTTTTCTGTTATCTGTTTTTTTGTTTTTTTTTATTAAGGTATTATTGATATACACTCTTATGAAGGTTTCACATGAAAAAACAATGTGGTTACTACATTTACCTATATTATCAAGTCCCCACTCATACCCCAATTCAGTCATTGTCCATCAGTGTGTACAAATTTCTTTAATTTACCATATAATTTTTAAATCCACCATATGATAATTTTTTAATTGCATTATTATGTCCAACTCCCTTGTACTTGGCAGTAGATGCAGAATTTAAAGACCGAATTCAATACAGAAGATATATGTCATATGAAGTATATACTTTCCCAGCTTTCCTCCTCTTCCACCTTCTTTCACAAGATTTGAATCCTTACAAAAATTAGAGGCCCTACCACACTCATATCCACTCCCATTGAACAGAGCCAAAGCACAGAGAACTTGAAGACTCACAGATAATTTTTTTAAATATTATAAATTGTAGGTTGCAGACTCTTTCCACCAAACCAAACTTCAAGGGTCACAGAGAAACTGAGAGATTGATCATACTTTCACATACCCTCCAGAGGAGGCATTGCTGAGCCATGAAATGACTGAAGGGGCAACAGCTCAGAGGAGGGACAACATTAGGGGAGTGAAGAATCCGTCCCTGGATAATCCAGCATTGACAGTACCTTCAAACGCCCCACCCACAGTGGCTGCCTCAATCTTCCAACATAAGCATGAGGCCCACTTCAGCAGGTCTTGTTATTCTTGAGTACCTGTGCTCAAGCCAACCAACCCAACGGAGACGCCGCTCCCCTCTCCGCAGCCCAGGGATAATGTGCATGGCCCTCCACCCTGCTGACCCCACTGGCATCACAGGCTTGTGAATAGGGGAGAACAGTCCTGGAGGAGGTGGGCAAGAGCTTCCCTGAGCCTTGGGACCTGGCTAAGGACCAGTGGGAGCCCTTAAACATAAATATGTTGGAACAGTATGAGCTTCCCAAACCAACCCTAGCATGGCCATCTGTGGAGCTGAGGTCCTGGGCACCCAGTCCTGCTCCATCTGCCTTCATGTGCCAGCAGTCACCCCTCTTTCAGAAGACTGCTATCTTAGTCCACGCACCCCATGCACGGCACTTTAACTTCGACAGGACTACATCCCTTCCCCAACACACCCCCAGAAAAGACCAACTGCAGAAGCATGTGGTCCCTCCTTCCTGTGTCTCTCTTCCCCATATTTTCCATATTTTAGAAAAGGTCCTAAACAGAAATAAGATGGCATCAACTCTGATATATTTTATTCAGTTTTCTCTCTCTTGCCATATAATATTCTTCTTTGGTATTTGTAAAGGATATGGCATTAAGATGTTCCTTCAGGTAGAAGTTCTGTCTAAGAGAGGTTAGAAACTAAAAAAGACTCTGTTTTCAAAATTCAGTAGTTGCATTAATTTTTCTGATGACTTTATATTCTCTTTGTGAAAACAAAAATTCCGAAAAGACAGGAGAGAAAATAACCTGCAATCCTTTTCCCCTAAGCTTTTTTCTGTGCATACATTTTTTTCTTTACAAAAAAACTTGAATTATGTAAGCTGCTTCTTTCCCTAATCATATACTGTAAGTATGTTGGGAATCTTTCCATGTCAGCAATACTAATCTACATTACTATTTTTAATGGCTGCCTAGTATTCCATGGTATAACTGGGTCATAATTTATATAACTACTCTCCAGTTGACTGACATTTATGCATTACCAGTGGAAGAATCAAAGAAACCTTTTTTTGAGGTATTTATACACCAAGCCTTGGTAACAATTGAGTTTACATGTATTGATCTTCACCTGAAGCTCTTTTATATTAATAATCCAGTAATGAGGATAATCAATTCATGTTAGCATGAGTTCTATGAAAATACATAGCATAATATGGGCTCTTGCCTTTGCACTCTATCAGAATTAGGCGGATCATTAAGGGATCTGTCAAATGCCCCTCCTCACAGTCCTATGGTGCCACTAGGTAAGTCTACAGACCTCAAGAAAAGGTTTCTCCTTTCATCTTCTAAGAGCAACTCTGAATAACTTTTCTCTTTTTCTGTTTTGGGGCTTTCTTTTCATGAACATCACAAATGTAGACACTCCCTTGTTTCCCGCTTTTGAATCCAGACCTTCAAAGGAATTAATGCCAGGTCCTCTGCGTCCTCCTCTCCAGCCACCTTGCCAGCTCCCTGCTTGCTGGAAAATGAGTCCTGAGAAATCCATTCCTGGTTTTGCTCTCGGCGATGTCCGATAGGTTGCAAAGACCTCCTCCTCCCTCCCCCAGATCCTGCATGAATAGCCACAAACCATTCTCCCTGTCTTCAGTGGCCTTTATGACAAATGCTGTGTGAGTTGTGTTCTTGTAAAACACTCAAGAAAAGAGGAATCAGTGAGCCACAGAGACTTCAGCCTCAGTGGATGTGTAAATGAATATTAATAGTTCTACTCTGTACAGTAGGGTCTGGTGCAAAGTCAAATTGGGTTCATATCCAGTGGATTTAAAGTGGGGCCCTGCTATTTTGTTGGGAGTAACCAAAATAGATGGCTGCCTTGTAAAAAGCATAGGTGGTGGTGTGCAAACCTACAGTGATTAATGCCTTCTTGTTGATTTCCATTTCTCATTAGGAAAACTTAGCAAGACTCCAGAGGGCCTTTGCAAGGAAGTGGGAATTCATCTTTATGCAAGCAGAGGCACAAGTCAAGTAGGTGAACTTAACAGACACCCTTGAAAACAGAAAAAGGCTCTCTGGAATTTGGAGGTGGTGTGAGTGGAATTGCCGAAGTGGCGCTCCCATCCACAGCCAGCCAGCTGTGGTTAGATACTGTCATCTCTCATGAAGGCAACTGAGTAGAAACCAAAGTCAGGATAGATAAGTTTCATCTTTGTGACCAGGCACACTAAGGTAATTTCAAAAGCATGTGTTCCAGGGGGTGATGGGCTTCCTTTCAAATGTAGAACTCTAGTTAAAGGAAGATCTTAGGGACCTAAGAGATTTCCAATTATTCTTCTGTGCTCAGAGGCTGAACGACATCAGACCCACCTTACCTGTAGTCTGGAGATTCTGTCTTCATAGCAAAACATGCTGGAGTTTCAGGAAGCCAATAAGTAGGCCCTCCCCCACAATCTCCCAGAGGAGGGGTTCAGGACTAATCAAAAGTAAGGCACAGAAGCCTGCCATTTGGAGTCCAAGATGTCAGATTATTACTGACAATAGCTGGATCATAGGGCATGACTGTGGACCTGGGACCAAAGGTCCTTACCCTGCAACTAAACTCACCCATCCTGAGCAGACCTGGATATCTGTAGGATCCCCTGCTACACCCCAGTTGCCAGGGCAGAGTTGGTCCCTGTAAGTCTACTGCATGCAGAGAACAGACGTCCTGAGGACAGGCTTGCCCAAACAGGACCCCAGAACAACGGACTCGAGCTTCCTCAGTGTCTTCTTGCAAATCCGCCAATAAGTAAAGTCACTCTTCTTCCCCTGGAGGACAAGATGAAAGGAGAAAAGTTGGAATGTTTTTCCCCTTTTTTCCCCTCCCAGGGAATATAGTGGAAATCCCTTCTTCTCTAAAGAAACACGATAAGTGGGTAGTAAAGGTCCTGCAGCCCACGAACAGTTGTCAACCAGATCCTTTTAATTCTGGGAAATGGAGCTGCTGAGGTAGAGTTCTCTCTTATCCTTTCCAGCGATGGTCTTGATGTAGCAGGAAGTATTAACAGAAGAAATGGGACAGAGAAGAGGTGAGACAGGGATGCTGAGCTGGGGGAAAGCAGGACCTTTCCTCTGGGCCCCACCTGCACCTGAGCAGATCCTCACGCTCCATGGGCAGGGTTGCAGCCCTCGGCCTAGGGCTGGGCCTCACACTGTGCAGGTGAACTCTGATCACAGGTATGGTCATAGTCGGAAATGACGTGAGGCCACTGGGTCCAGTGGTATGCACGGTGCCATTGATCACACCCTCCTCCTGCAGCCTCAGCCCCCACCCCGCACTGCTCCTGGGATTCTACACACCTGCCCACCACACTGGTGCTCCAGGCAGCTGGAGCAGCCCCGGTCCCAGAGGAAGGGAAAAGCAGGAGGGCGGGAGAGTGGGTGAGAAGGTGGCAGAATTGAGGCTATATACTCAGAAGCCACTGGGAAGCCAAGAGGAGTGCTAATCTGTAATTTCAGGATCACACAGCATCGCACGGTACAAAAGGAAGGAAATCGTCACTTTGTACATATATGGTATTTCTCGATTAACTTTTTTGATTAACTCTGTGATTGCATTATAATTGTGGGCCATTTAAGTACACAGTAATTATCACAAAAATCATGGGGTGATTATAGTTTATTTCAGTCCAGTAAACTAAAATGCTCCCAAGAGAGCCAAGAACCAGAAGCTACATGGCAATTAATCTAAGTTCCTTTCTACATAGAGAATATGAAGTAATACAGGCTTCTTTTTAAAAAGCTTCTTCTTATCTATGTTCCTAATCAGAACATAAAGACTCTGTCTTTGTCACCTGTAATTTCCCCCTCGCAATTTGTGCCTCCCCAGCTGAGGCCAGTGATATTTGTCTTCTGGATCACGTCACACATGAGGGCTATTACTCTGCTTTTAGAAAGCATTTAAGTGACTTCTATAACACGTAATTGCAGCATTTTGAAAGCATTTCTACTGATTGTGAATCTAAAGCAAACTTTTAAGTTTGAGGATAAAACATTACAAGCCTATGGTTATATTCCTTCCTATAATTTAATAGGCAGAATCCCCTTTGATAGGGGACATATCAGTAGATAAGTCCATTCTTAATAATGTAAATCTTAATCATTCAAATCAACAGTGCATATTTGTTCCCTCCATGTTCATTCCACATGCACAGTATGTGCTATACAACCTAAAAAGAAGTTCTCTTATCACGCATGGACTTCTTGAGGTTTCCTTAAGGGAATTGTCCACCCAGACTTTAGAGCGCTGCAGAGAGCAGGGACCACACAGGTGCCAATAGTCCTCGTGTATTAACTAACACTCCTAGAAACAGGAGCAGAGCACTGGCACAAGGGCCAAGGAGGAAAAACAGAAGACAGCAGCCTTTGATTTACTTTCTTAACTCTTTCAGGATTGATCGGAAAAAGGACAAGACAGAAAGGAAAATTCTGGATAGTCAAGAACGGGCCTTTTGGGATGTCCACAGGCCAGTGGTGAGAAAACTCTGCTTGGTTCTCCAAGTTTTTTATTTTTAATTTTCCCTTTCTTCACTTGAAAGAAGAGACTCTCTTTAGCCACCAGGTGTCTCATTCTTAAGAAAATTGCTAAGCTTTGTGAAATTGGTTTGCCATTCAGTCAGTATAATCCCAGCAGATTTTCTGGATGTTATGTCAGTTTCACCTTTTAAAAATTACCCACCCATGAAAATACAGAACTGGAAAAGGGGAGTTGTGAGAATTCCACCAGGGGACCTTTGAGCCCCAGAAGTTTACAGCCCCACACTAAGTAATTTCCATTTCGACTCTCATTCAACTCAAAGTCTTAGAATACTCTGTCTCCAGTGCAGCTGGTTCTCATTACTCACGGTCGTTCTGTTCTGTTCTACAAAGTGGTCCCCAACGCTGAATTAGCGAATGCTGAACCATTATCCTGGGAGACAGACAGGGTGAGCTCCTGCAAGCCTCTAGTCACAGTATTTTCATCAACTGATCGACACATAACCTTGTTTAAAGTGTGTTTCTGTTTAAAGACACCTTTTTAAAATAACTGTTGATTCATTAACATTGAGTTCACGACCAACAGCGCTGCAGCTCATGCCTGAGGGAAGCTTATCTACCACATTTCTCTGCTCCTCAAGGCAGATCACAACCTTCTAGCACTTAGGAACACTGCACAACACTTCAGCACTACGTGAGGGCTCCTTTTTAAACAGCAACATTACCAACAAAAAGGCATAGAAATGTGGAAAACATGGTACTGAGTAGACTGTGAAAAGAACGCTGGTTTATACAAAGAGATGAAACAATTCATCCAGAGTATCAGCTGGTTCAACCTTGCTGGGAACCTGCACTTCAGGCAACTCAAAATTTTTGCTGTTCTGCACACATCCACAAATGACCGTGAATATACCACAAGTATTGATTTGGGGGTTTCAGATAAATTTTAGCAAGAAGGCAAATAATGGGTTTGACTGTATTTCTAATTTCATATTACTAAAACAAACCTTGCATTTTCCTCAAGAAATGTAACTAAAATGAATAAACGGTCTGCCTTCCTTAATGCGGATTAAAAACAAAACCAAAATAATAATTCCCCAACCTGGCCTTGGAGTGTTTTTAGATGCTTAGGTATGTGAAATAAAAAAGCTTATAGCTGAAGTGATCTTGCCATTTTGAACAAGTTTATTCTTATAAACTGCACACTACACCCTCATCCTTACCTAACACATCATCCTTATGAGGTAAGCTTTTATGCTTCATTTGAGAACTCTGTCTGGAAGAACACATGTTAACAGGAAACATCTTTGTAAAAAGAATTGTAAATGGCAAAAGGGAAATAATCATGTAATGGGAAAGATAGAGATTGGTTCTGATGGTGTCACTTGGGTCAAACTGGAAGGTGTGATTTTCACTTAGTAATTTATACGATGCTTTTTTTTTTTCTCAGCCGGGCTGTGTGAACACAACGGAAATGGATATCAGAAAATGTCGTCGCTTGAAGAACCCGCAAAAGGTTAAAAAGGTCCGCTGGTGTAGCTAAATTAAAAATCCTTGATGCAAATAGCCTTTCCATTTCTGGAAGTGTTCAAACAGTAATTTGCTGTTTGTTAATCCTACCCCATTTCATCCTTTGAAACGATTTCATTCATTCATTCTACAAATATTTGTGGAGTGGCTGATGTGCCCTTGGTGCTGTTCTTGCTGCTGAAATGCAGAGGCAAGTCCTCACGAAACCTACAGACCAGCTGAGTGAAACCAGACAACAGACAACAGTCGGGGCGGCTGCGCTGGGCAAGTTCAGGCGGTTTCAAGAGCGCCAAAAGGGAACGCAGGCTGGGGGCTTCCCAAGGGCTTCCAGAGCAGGCCCATTGTGCTGTGTCTCTAGGCAAGAGGCTGGCAGGAAAGGAAACTAAAGGAACAAAAAGTATCAAAACCCCACAGGTGAAGGCAAGCTTGGAACTTTGAAAATCTTTTCCAATATAGCTCAATGGATAGCCCAGCCTCCAATCACCATCTTGCCCACCCGTGAATCGTGCTTCATTGTCCTGAAAGGGGCAGTGGCCAACGCAAACCCAAGGGCACCACTCAGTCTGCCCCACAGTGGGTACATCCCACCCACACATCGGTGCCCAGGACATAGTATGGGAGAACATCAGCTTCTCAGATCTACTTATATAGCTTACTCTTCGCTGAGATAATGATGCCCATGTGTTTTACTTTATCGTGTCAGTCTTAAAAATGTCTTCATTTACTCTTTAAAGGCCCCCTAATTCATCCAGAATTTCATGGAGCCCATATCAACCCTATCAGAGCCATTCTTAATTTTACAGACTTCACCTATTACATTGCATACCCTCTGGGGTTTTGTTTCTTTCTCAAAGCAAAGATTATCTTTAATCTGTCTCTAACACAAGGAACAGCTTAAAAAGCAACCATAGCTGTGGGCATGTGGAGAAACTGAGGCCAGGAAACTATTTAGCTTAAAAGGAAAAATTCTGAACCCCTGCCATTGTACCAGATGGGCATGTCATTTGCTGGCCACCAGAAAATCTAAAGGGGATCCTTTGTACTTAATCTTCAGCTGTTGTTCACCCCAGAATCCCCTAGGGCATTTGATAAAAGTGCAGATTCCCAAACCCCACTCACAAAGATTCTGATTCAGTAGGTCTGGGGTGGCACTCAGCAATGTGCCTCCTCTTCAAGTACTCCTGGATGATCCCCTGCAGGTGGTCAATGGACCGTATTTGGAGAGACACTTACATACAAGGAGACTGTTTCAGCTCAGTAAAATGGAGGGTTTTCTAACCCTGAGAACCCAAAGATGGGAGGAGGTACCTCCAGAGGCAGAGTTCCAATCATTGGAGAAATTCAAGCTGAGGCTGATCCCTTACTGTAGGGATGTCACAGAGGGGATTGGGAGCAACAGATGAGCACTTGAACTACCTGGCCCCTAAGGCCCCCTTCAGCTCTGAGGGTGTGTGATTGTATATTCTTGCTTCTTCTCTAGTCAGTGTATGGCGTGACTGAAGAGTCCCAGTCGCAAAGTCCTGTGCACATACCCAGTCAACCAATCAGGAAAACCACAAAAGAGGACATCCGGAAACAGGTGAATGAGTTGACTGCTGCCCTCACAGGGACGTGGCCAGTTTGGAAACGCTTTGAATATTCATTCACCTCTGAAGGTTGAGCGTGCTTTGAGGTCCTGCAAACCAGAGTGGAACCCAGCTGTGGATGACTGGAACTTTTGAGTGCTATGTGAACAGCCCATGGAAGCTTGAGAGGAAAAATTCTCTGAGTTCCCCCAGCAGTTATTAGAGAAGGACATAAATGAGTTATCCCACTGCCTTGGGGGAACCACTGCAGTCAGGTTTTCCTGGGAGCTAGAGGAGGGAAGGGACTGACATCCTGGGGTCCTTAAAGTTGGAATGCACTTCCATAGTAAGCCAGCTCAGGATCACCAACTTCATTGCTGTGATTCAAAAGGAGAGTTTACAAATAAAGAAGGCCCCACGCCATTTCAGCATTCCTTAATTAATTATTAAATAAATTATTACATCTCAGCATTATTTAGTTAATGCCATTTCAGTCTTATTTGGTCCAAAATTATCTTCCTTCATGATGAGGAGTTAATTGGTCAACCCAGGTCAGCAGACAGTGGCTAATAACATTCTCCTGTCTGGGGTTTACTGGTAATGAAGTAATTTTAGGGTCTACTCTTTACATTATGCTTTCCTGGCTCTTGGGGGTGAGGGGCACTGAAAGGAGTGAACTGTTAGGCACTTGCCCCTGACAGTTTATTACTGGACGGGCAAGAGGAAACAGATGAATGTAAAACAGCAATTTGATGATTCTAGTCAAGTACCCCACGCACATAGGTATGATGTAGGTGTAAAAGGTGTGCAGAGGAATACCTCTGGAAATGAGCCAAACAAGATATTTACAGTGTGTGCGATACGTGTCCATCCTGTGAAGTTTTGGAGAATGTATACTGCCTTTAGGTCTGCAATCACTTTAGGGAATCAAGACTTAAGCTACACAACTACACAACACAGTGCAGGAGAATTTGTGACATGCAGTAAACCATAGAATGTGAGTCTTAAGTGTGGTAAGAATTTCCAAAATGGCAAAATGGTTGCTGGAGTGCAAAGCTGGAGGGTTGGAGAAGTCTTGCCAGAGGAGGTGTTTGGTTCTTGGTGGAAATACAGGATTTGGATTGCTGGGTGAAGGGGAAATTTTTTTTAGTTTTTAAAAATTATTTTAGGTCTTAACACCACTGTTCTGTCTTTCCCCAGATAACATTCTTGAATGCACAGATTGACAGACACTGTTTAAAAATGTCCAAAGTGGCTGAAAGGTATGTTTCCCCTCAATAATAGTACTGCGTTCTTCTAATTTAACAAAGGAGAAATGTTACGGGGTTATGGCTAACAAGCGGGGACCATGCCAAGAGGCAGACTATAGTCATTTCCATGGGTGGGAAAACCACAGGCCCCTGTGAGTACAGCTGAGATAGCAGCCCTCCCTTGAGTGATGACAAGAGATGCTCTGTTGCTAAAGCTTTTCCGGGGGTGGCCACGGGACCTTGTCAATCAAGGAAGAATGTCTTAAAAGCTACAGAATGCACTTTTGCCTTCAGCCTCTTGATTAATTCAGATGGAATTGCTCCCTTTTCGGCTATAAAATGCCCAGATTCACTTTATAGGGAGAAAAGAAATTATGTGTGTCCTTTGAGGGGTGGCCCGTGCAAATAGGTGGGGACAGGGCCATTGGAGGCGTTCCGCCTCCACACACCATCAACCACTGAACTCATCGCATCAGCTGTAAAGGAAATATTTGGCACCCCCAGACTGGCTTCCACTGGAGCGTGTGTGTACAGTCTTCACCAGGGGCTGGCTCCACTCCAACTCCGTTAACTCGTGGGAGACTCAATTCTGTCATCTAAATGGTCTGTTTGGGGAACTCTCAGGGAAGAGGGGAGGCCGCCTAGGGAATCTGCATGGAATAAATCTGATCAGGCAGCCCCAAACGGAATGTTTATTCATCCATATGCAACTGTTAAAGAAATGACCAATATCTGAAGGATTGAGGGCTTAAGCCTGGTCTTAGGGTTTATTGGAGATCCGAGTAAAGTGGGTCCTCTAAGCCCAGCTCACACAGGGGGTTGGCTGTGTGTTCAACCTGTGAGCCCTTCCCTGCCAGTCCCTGGATTGATCCACATTTTCTTTCTAGATAAATAACAACACATTGAGGCTAAGAAAATCTCACTCCCCAGTCCAAAACCTGAATTAAGCTCTGCCTGCAAGGGGCCAAAGACATCCCTGGATTTGGACTTACATCTCTGATAGCATCTGGTGTCTTTTGCAGGACTTCTAAGTAGCACACTACTGGCATCCTGGCCCCAATACTTTCTTGTTCTGGGAGGCTGTGCTGTGCATGACAGGGCATTTAGCAGCACTCCAACCTCAACCCACTAGATGCCCCCATCTCACAGTTGTGAAGGCCAAGAAATGTCTCCTGACGTGGCCAAATGTCCCCCGGGGTGGGGCAAAATCTATCCACTGTGAATTCCCGAAATTACTGTTTTCCCTAACACAAATGCTTCAGCAGGTGGCGGTATCTGGAGCTTCTACACGTAGGCACCAGTTGTTCTGAGTGGCAGTCTCAGATGACTCTGCAGGCTATCACAGTGTGGTGCTTCCGGAACACCAGCCTCCACAACTGCCTACCAGGCCCCACTGTGGTTCTTTTCATCCCAGAAGAGTGCCCGTGCATGAAGCAGCTGGAATGATCTCGGCTCCATCGGTGCCACATGCTGTGGGCACTCTGAGTGTCTTCCTCTGTGAAAGGGGCGGGGAATGGCTGGCCTGGTTAACTGCGGGGTCGGTGCCTTGCCTTCAAAGGGCACGTGAGAGTTTGCAATCCTGGGAGAGCGTGTGGGGGGGAGCATCTCTCCTTGGGTTGAGTTGTTCAGCCGGGTGGTTTTGATCATGGTAATGTGGGTAGGGGTGGGGGACCAAGAATGGGGATTCCCAAACCCTAGCTCTTGGGACTGGGACCTAGTGCCTCCAGGTGGATCTGGAGAGCTGCATTTTAAATAATCTGCAAGGGAACTGACCAGGTTTCAGGATTTGGGTAAGCCGTTGTCCAGCCCTCACCCTGACCTGAGAGCTCACATCAGAAGGGACACCCAACTTTGTTCTCCCTTTGGTAGGAGGGGAAAGAGCCTGAACAAGGCAGCCTGAAAGAAGTGGCCACTGACACCAGGAGGATGTGCTGAGACAGGGAGGGGGAGGAGAGCCTACTAGGGCCTATTGTTTGTTTGTGTACATGCTGTCAGGGAGGGGCCCACCTGGTACCCTCTAATTATGCTGGAGAGGCTGCTCATGTAGAAGAGATTATTCCAACCAGCACTCCTCACTCCGCCCAGCAGACTGGATTTTATTCCCAGCAGCAATAACTGGCAACTTCTCAATATGACACAAGGGTTTTTCATTAGAGTCACAAGGAAACTCCCAGATAGAGAGGCGGAGGGAGAGGAGCGGGTGTTAGCGGGAGATAAAGCAGCCCGGAGCCTTGGTCTGTCAGCAGCTCTGCAGGGGAGGGTACAGGGAGGTGGTGCTGGCAGCTGGTCCTGGGCGCAACTACTCTGCTCACCAGAGGTGACAGCTGAGCTCCCAGGTGGATGCACCCAGCCCCGGGCCAGATCTGGTTTCCCTGGATGATGATGGTCATTCCCGGTGATGGTGGTAATTAGCCAGAAGCCATCAGCAAAGGATCCCAGCCTCTGAGAGCAGGTCTACATCACTTTCCACCTAGTTGCCTGAGCACTGATGTTGGGAAGAGCAATAGGCCTGACGATCGTGAAAGTCCAGCTCTGAAAAGGCAAGAGTGAGATTTGGGTCAAAGGGTGCAGCCAGACCCAGCTGGGATGAGAGTAAGGAGACCTTGTGGACTCAGTGGGCAGAACAGAACACTGTAGGGGAGGGGTGTGGAACCGGCCAGCAGCCATTTTCTGACTGTGAACCCGGGCAAGTTGCCTCATCTCTCTGTGCCTCTGTTCCACCTCTTTAAAAGGGAGAGAGCAGGAGAACTCGGTAGAATCAGTTACGGGTTAACACCCGCAGAAGCTTGGTTCAGTCCTTGGCACTTACTACACGCAGAGTGACTGGGAACGAGTATTACTTGCCAGTGTGGTGCTGGCGGGTGCTTGGGAAAGGAGCGGCATTCAAGGGCAAGAAACAAAAAGAACTGGTTGGTTGGTGTTCAGGGGAACAAAGGGCAAGCCAGGGAGTGATGTCCAGCACCCAAGTTCCTTAGCCTTGATCCTGCGGTCCTGCAGAGGGTAGTCTGGGGATAATGCAATTCTTCCCACCCTCTCTGCTCAGTCTCCCGCACAGAGAGCCCTGCAGGCTGCCTGAGACTGGCGCTGCAGTCCGCAGCCTGTGTGGCTCCCCTTGGCTGCCTCCTGGGCCACCAAGGTCTGGCGCCTTTGAGGAAAGAGGGTCTGTATGGAAGAGGATGGCTCTTTTGCACACATTTTCTCAGGTCATCCCGGTTTCAACCATTCTGTCCCGTTGTCCCCATGAGCAGTTAAATGTCCCTGAAATGCCAACATCATGGCAACCAAATTACATTTCCTAGGCTGCCTTTTGCACCTGAAAGCAGTACAAAAGCTTGTCTGAGATGTTGCCCATTTTTGCTTCAGAAAATGTGGTCCCTGCACACATAAATGAATTTTCCAGATAAATAATGCTTAATACACCTTAAGCTTTTTATTTTAACTATTTTAAATGAGAATCTTTCTTAAATATGGTTCATGCACCTGCCTTCTTAGAGAAAGGACACTATATTCCAGCTGATACTTCTGGATGACTTTCATACAGTATATATATTGTGCTTTAAACCTCTGTCAGTGATCAGGGTCTTCTGAAAGTGCCACAAACTGCTTTCCTTTCCCTAAATGGCCCCAGACCCTTATGCTCTTCGAAGGCCTGTTTCTGCTTTTCAGTTGGTGGCTTGTTTTCTTTGTGTGTGTTTCCTGGTCAACATACTTGTCTCCAGCGGCCCCTTCTCCCCTCTGACCAACCCCCAGTTCCTATCTGTAGCAGACCAGGCCTGTCGGTCAGGTGTCGCTGAGCAGCTCAGTGCCTTCAAACATCGGGCATTTACTACTGCTCGCATGGCCCTGTGCCCCCTGGCCCTGGTGGGCTCACCTCACATCTGTGTGCAGTTGTGGATTGTGATCTCAGCTAGGCTCTCTCACATTTGGCTTCAGCTGGTTTAGGATGACCTCCACTGGGACATTGGGTCTCAGTCACATGGCCTCTCATTCTCCAACAGGCTAGTTTGACTTTGTTCACATGGGGACAGAGGGATTCCAAGAGAGGGAACAGAAACCTGCAGAGCCTCTTGAGGTTTGGAACTAGCATTCTGTCATCATTTCTGCTGCATTTTATTGCCTAAAACATGCCCCAAGCCCAGACCAGATTCCAGGGCTGGGAAATAGATCCATTTTTTTGGAAATTAATCATGCCACACCAGGATATCAAATAACCAAGTTCCTTAGCCTTGATCCTAAAGCAAGAGTAAAGAAGTCTTCTCCAAGAGATGTTCTCTCCCAATAACAGACAACAAACCCTGAGGCAGAGGGGTTATTTCACTGTAGACTCTGCTCAGAGGACCCTTTGTCCCTTATGTCACCTATGTTCCCTCAATAACTGAAGTTGCTAAATCAATGAGGTCTGAACTCTTGTGAGAATCCCCAAGGGAGCCTCTTCTTTATTTGCCAAAGCCTTACAGCACTTGACAAACCAACTCCACGCATGTTACATCCACTGTCTGGCAAGTCCCTGTGTTGTGCTGGCTTCCCAGAGACTTCTCCCGACCCACAGGCACTGAGCCGTGCCCAGTAGCTGCAGGAATCACAGCACACCGCCCCGCCATGAGAGAGTGAGTTGTATCATTTTGTATCTGCTCACATACTTGGCTTGTCCTTACCCTGTCTCGGGGAGCTATTGTGCATCACGGCTAACTGCTGCACTGATTTGTTACCACCACCTTTCTGGCCCATCTCCAAATCACTCTTGCCTCTCCCTGAAATTGGATGTTGGTTCCTCTTCTGCCTCCTGACCCTCCATGATCATGAAATGTAATTAATGAAGTAAGACCAGCAAGGACTCGATATCCTAAAGGTCTATTAAAAACCTGCTAGGGTGATGGAAGTCCCTGAACTTGATGTCTAATGATAGATAGAACATTAGATCATTTCCTTTACTGGTGGAGGGAAAAAAGGGGTCAAAAAGGTCATTACAACTTTACTTTTATATGATTCCGGTCATCGTGGGGTTCTTGCTTCTCCTTTCTCCCTGTCCACCTTAGGTGACAGAAAAGAAAAGCTCAAGGTGACGTTACTGCCAGGGTGATTGTATCCAGATGAAGATCTAGAAGGGCTGAGATACCTGGCCTGGCATATGCTCTTGCTTCTGAGAGGCCACTTTCACCTGCACGTCCATTCACTCATCCTGAGTTTCTTTATCAAAGAGATTTTTTTCTTGGTGACCTGCAATTACAGAGTTCTTTCTTTATATACCCTCTCTTTCCCACCTTATTCAATGTGAAAAAAAATAGGTTAATTCATCAGTAGATTAATGGGAACCAAACTTGCTTTTTCCCTCTCTGCAGTACTGCTCTGCTTCTCATTCCCCTTTCTGATCAGATCCTCATCCTACCCTGTTTCCCTTTAGCACATCATAGCTTAGAAACTGCACATACCATAGGGGTGCAGACATACTCTCCTATTCATCCCTTTTCACATTCAGATTTCCTTCCTTGATGGAGCCCCTGATTTCCTAGTGAGTGTTTTAGCACACTGTATTATATTTCTAAAGTAGGGATGATGGTCACCATCCCATAATGCCTTAAACCCATGCCTTATTCTCCTATAGCTAAGAGCCATCCCTCTCCATCCATTTTCCCTGAACCCAGCCACATCTCTTCTCCCATTTGCTCCTTGGATCCAATCCAATATGTGTCCTCCACTCTGCAGATTACTTCCTAGGCAGCCCTCAGCCCAGGGCGGACAGCATCTCTTCTTCCTACAACTCACCTGTCATAATTCTTTTGGCTACTTTCTATACAATTTACTGCAAAATCATGGGGTTTTTTGGTAATGGGAGAAAGGATGAAATGTGCAATTTTTTTCTCAGGTTTTCTCAAGTGGTTGGAGTAAAGGTTTTCTAAATTCTCTTTTCTTCCTCTCCAGGTTGATCAAAGGTAGAACCTAATTAGCAATCTAATTTGGGAAGGTTCTGTATTAATAACCTCCATTATATATATAATTAACTCCCCTTATATATTATATTACATATAATTACATACATATACATATTATGTTATTATATGTGTGTATATAGGTAATAACCTATGACAGGTTAATGTAGTTAGAGGCTGTAATTTTGCTATTAGCTCAGGGCTAGCATCATCCTGAGATCCAGAGAGATGATCACTATTTCATGACACTAGAAGGTACTGAGTAATGTTGACTGAAAGACAGACTGCATGCTTTAACCCTCGGCAGCCATATGGCAAAGGTTTGCCCTTTACTGTAAGGGGATGGACAGAAGAATGTAGACAAACCATCCAGCTTCATACCTCCACGCAAGAACCAGTTCAAAACACCCAGTGATGGTGGGCAGCACATTTACTAATGGTTGGTACGTCAGTATCATCTACTGATGTGAGAATTTGTCATTTGAAAATAACAAAACCATATACTAATCAGAGGGAGGCAGGGATAGAGAACAGTATGTTAAAACTGCTTTATGAGAAATAATGTTTCTGATGGACCTTCTCTGGGTTTCCTATGTGTACTTTATTGTTTCCATCTTCTTCTGTATTAGCCGGCTCAGGTTGCCATACCGAATACCACAGACTAGTGGCATAAGCAACAGACATTTATTTTCTCACAGCTCTGGAAGCTGAAAGCCCATGATCAAGGTGCCAGCAGGGCTAGTTTCTGGTGAGGCTTCTCTTGCAGACGGCCACCTTCCTGGCCTCTGCTAGAGGTATGTCCTCACCTGGCCTGCCCTCTGTGCACTCACAGAGGAGAGTTCCTGTGTCTCTTCCTCTTCTTACAAGGGCAGTTCTGTCAATTAGGGCTCCACCCTTATCACCTCAACCTTAATTGCCTCCTTAAAGGTCCTATCTCCAAAATGAGTTACGTTGGGGGTTCGAACTTCAGCATATGAGATCGGGGGGCACACATTCTATCTGTGGCATCTGCCAGTTACGCTTTTGTGCCACTCGCCCCCAACTACCGGTGGACCATTGTTTCTCGTGTGCTAATATGTGCCGGCTGCCTACAGCACTTTCCATGCCTTTCCTGTTCTCCCTCTGTGTTTTACCTGTCCTAACTCAAAGCTTTCTAGAGGCTTTGATATTGAACTTGGATGCAAATAATACTTTGCATCAACCATTGGTACCCAGTCTATTTGTGCATCTAGAGCAGACTGCTGTCGTCTGTGTACTGCAAGGAAGTGTGTGTTCCAAGGGAAAGGAAACCTCTCTGGCTAGTGCTGCAAAGGACTGCCTCAATGAACTTACCTACACATTCCCATCACCTTTGTTGTTTTTTCAGTTGTACTGGTTTGGCTTCAGGCACTAGAACTCCAACTTGAACCCAGTTCAGCTGAAAGGAGTATATAGGGGCTCACAGAATATAAGGACGGGCTGTGGAGTTAACTCTCGGAAGGGCAGCGATGCCACTAAGCTCAAGAAGAGCTGGAGCCGGGCCTCAACTGCATCCAAGACTCCTTCTCCATCTCTGGTTCTGCTGCATCCTCTTTCAGCACAGACATGTGTTAGGAAGCATGACTGCCTCCGGCCCCTAAACTTTGTAGCTTTATGTTTTCTACTTCTGAAGCCAGAGAAAGAGGATATTAACCCATCTTGGGTCAGGTGTCCATTCCCAGGCAAATCAACATGGCCAGGAGCAGGCCTGTTTAAGTACTTGGCAGCTCCTGAAGTAGCCCTGGATATATATTGGAGTGCAGTTCCCAGGAGGTGGGTGGAACCAAGCAGAAACCCAGAGACGTCCTCATGCTGGTGCACCCTTTTCAGAGGATTTCTCGCCATCCACAATCCCTGTCTGCTTCACTCAAACCCCAAGAGACACAGCACCTGGGTCAACACAACCAAGTACAGGCACTGTCTTCCTAGACAGTGCTTCTGTCGCCCTTTGTGCCTCCTTTCACACCTAAGAAGTGGCATTAGATAGCCTCAAAGCAGACCCAAAGGCCTTCACTCTCTCTGCACTAAGCTCAGATCTGATCCCATGTAGCCAGCCCTTTGTTCTTTTGCTCTTTATTCCACCTCGGAAGCTCTAACTCCCAAGCTTAAGGCAACCCCAGCCCAGAAGAGAGAGACAGGGAGCAAGGAAAAGGCAAGCAGTCTTTGCTTTCACTCCACCCCCAGTGCAATCTCTTTCCAACCTGATGATGCTGAGAAGCATAAGGGAAGAGGAGGCCATCCTCCATCTCTTCCTGGTGTGGGGTATTCTTCCCCTCCTTTCAGCCCTCTGCCACACCTTGTGGGGTAAACCCTCTCTGCCACTCTTTCTGGAAAGGATCAACCCCCACAAGAAGCTAGAACAGTTAAGGTAACATTCTGCTAAGAGCCCGAGTCGCCCATAGGAACTTCTGGGATGGGGCACTTTGCTGTCTGCTGTCTTTTCCAGGCCGTGATGATGGAGAACAGCACACATACGAGGCAGCACAGGTTCGTGAGCAGACGTTACTTGCATAGGTTGTAACAATGGCTGTGACATAAAACATTCTGGTGCCGTTTGTAAGAAGTCCACGCAGGCCTTCTGCACACCTTTTATCTACTGTCACACTCTCCTCCAGGTGACGTTATTCTCTGCCTTCTGCACAAATTCCTCTTCAGTTATACCTGTGAAAGACAGGACGGTGGTCCCTCAAAGTTGTCTGTGTCCTAATCCCTGGCACCTGTGAATACGGGCGGTTACATGGCACATGGAGATTAAGGTTGCAGGTAGAATTAAGGTTACTAATCAGTTGACCTTAACATTGGGGGATTAGCCTGGATTATCTGGGTAAGGCCAGTGTAACCAGGAGTGTCCTTACATGTAATGAGGGTGGTGGAAGAGGCAGCGTCAGAGTGAGGTGAGGTGAGAACTGCCCAGCTGGGTGCTGCTGAATTGGGAGCTGGAAGGGGGCCTTGAGCCAAGCAATGTGGGCAGCCTCCAGAGGGTGGAAAAGGTGAGGAAATGGATTCTCCCTAGAGCCTCCAGAAGGAACACCTCAATTTTAGCCCAATGGGACCCATTTCAGACCTCTGACCCTAAGAACTGGAGGATGATACATTTGTGTTGTCTTAAGCCACTAAGTATGTGGTTGTTTGTACAGTAGACTTAAGAAACTAACACACCACCCAACCCCTTTCTCTTAGAATCTCAAAAAAGATCAAACTGTACATTCTCTTCCTCTTTAAAATACCTGCATTTCAAAGACTCTTGCTGATCCTGTTGTAGCCCTGAGACATGTTTGTCTAGTTTGGATCATTCCTTACATCCTACACCTACCAATGAAATAGGAACATTCAAAATACACAGGCCCATACAATTCCTGTCTCCTTTCCAAAGCCTCTAAACAACTATATGTAACCAGACTTCAACAAAACAACCTTTCCTCTTCCAATGCAATGATTGCCCTGCTGACCAGTACTGCCCATTACTGGCACTGGTGACTGGGTGGTGATCACACTGACCTGCGCTCTGGTGCCTTGGCGCAGACTGTCAGACATTTCTGCAGGAAGTTCTCAGCCCTCTCTTCACGTGTTCCTCCATGTATATCCTTGCCGCCGCCTGGCCCCTGCTCTGAGTAGGCGCAGTGTGGGGTTAGGTCACAGGAACAACTTCATTCACACTAATGCCTATTACATAGTCATATCTTGTGCATATTTTCTGGTCACAAAATCTCTCCCTGGGCTCTCAACCACTTCTCTTGAACCAACATCACCCACCATTAAATCTCACCACCTTTCCTCCACCCACTCCACTGAAGATATCCCCAAATTTCTCTAGAAAAGACGTGGCTGTGATCCTGTGTTTCATGACAGCTTGAGTCCTCACAGCTGCTCTCTGGCCTTTTGAGAGTCTGCTGCCCTAGGCTGCTTGGTGGGCAGCTTCACCCGCCTTTCCTGCAGTAATAGGCAGCTGACTGAATTCTCAGCCTCTCCTAAGTCTCCCGTTTTCCCCTCATCCCAGAAGCTCATTCCAGGCTCCAGCTGGGGACTCATGCATGGGACCTGACTTGGCTGGCTGGACTGCCTTCCCAGGTTGGAGGTCTGACCATATGAAAGGTCTGATAAAACAGGCTGGAGAGAGGGCTGAGAAAACTACCAGCCTATCTCACAGAAATCTCAGAAAGGGTAAGGAAGGGAGTGGAGGAAATTTTGTTTTTCCATTCCTATGTTTTATTTCACGGAACCCATTTCTGGTTAAAAAACAAATTCCTTAAAGCCCGCTTGCTTGTTCATTCTCACCTAAGATGCTGCAAAGCTCTTAGTGGTGACGTCTTACCCAGGCAAGATGTGTACCCTGTAGATTTATAGGACAGTGTGCCTCCACTGCACGAGGTGGTTTTGGTCATACGTCTTACACTTGCAGAGGATTTGGAAGTCTCTTTTGAAATGCTTTCCCAGTTTTTATCAAATGGTCCAGAGTGCTCAACAAAGCTGTTATGAAACATATGGTGAACTTGACAAAGATCAGCTGAATGACTCACCCAAGAACTAGGACCAAGGTTTTTCAACCTGGGCCAGAGCCACCTCTACCCCACTGGGTAACGGTCCACACCGGGGACAGTGAGGAGGCTTGAGGTGATAGGAAATCTGTATCTATGTTCAAAACCAAAAGTATCCCAATCTCTTCCATTTTGATTTGATTTAAAAATGGCACGTATCCTGAGCCCCTCAGGAAATTGAGGCATGATATGGGGTCCTTCTCACACTTTGTCGTGCATATGAATCTCCTGGAGAATATTATGAAAATCCAAGTCCTGATTCAGTAGGCCTGGGGTGGGGCCTGAGATTCTGCATTGTGTCTAAAAGTGATAATCAAGAATAGCTATGAAAACATATAATTTAGAAATACACAGGTGAATGCTAAAAGGAGCAGAAGGGTGGAAAGTGGACACCTCTGTGAGGAAGGCTGGGAGGAAAAACACTACTGCCATCGCTTTTATTTTTTAATTAACTTTTTTATTAGTTTCACATGTATAACACAGTGGTCCAACAGTTACCCATATTATTAAATCCTCACCCTCTCTGGTGCAGTTACTATCTGTCAACATAAAAGATGTTACACAATCATTGACTATATTCTCCATTTGCATGGGAAATCATTTAGTACTATTTCATTGTTTTAACTGTCTACATGTATTTTGATAAGCATGAAGATTTCATTTTAAAATATTATATGGCCACAGAAACAACTAGGAAAACTAAGTTACTCTGTGAAAAAATGCTTATAATGTGTTAACTTCTGTTGGTCGGCCAGGACTTTCAAGTCTCTATAACAAGGAAGTCGTCCAGCTGAGAATGCTGGGCTGGCAGCCTAGAGGAACTGTCGCATCCTTGGTGTGCCCCAGCTCCTTGAGATCTAGGTCTATGTGAAAGGGCAATCAACAAGCAGCCTTGAAGCAATGGATCAGTAAGGCTAGCATGACCAGGGAGGGATGCGCCAAGGTTCAGTGAACAGTTACGTGGGAAAAAGATAAAAAATGCATATAGAAACTGTGCTTGCAGTCATGCAAAACTGGTAGGTTCAATATGAGAAGGGAACAAGGGCAAATGAAAGTAACTCAGTTTGTCGGAAGTGGAAGTGAAGGTAATTTTTTTCCCTTAGAATTATATGAAGACTGATGTAATGCTTGTGTAAAACAGAATGCAAGTTTTGAGAGGAAATCAGTGGCATTCTTTGCTCTGCTTCCCTCCTGCAGCTTAATTGCTTACACGGAACAGTATGTGGAATATGATCCTTTGATCACACCAGCTGAGCCGTCCAATCCCTGGATCAGCGACGATATCGCTTTATGGGACATAGAGATGAGGTAAAAAAAAAAAAAAGAAAGAAAGAAAGAAAAGATTTAATGTTTGAGAGTGGGAGAGATGTGGGAAAAAAAATCTCATGAGATTGTGACATTACGTGATTCCCTCTCTTAATCTGGCTCTTTTTATCACTAGAAGAGAAACCCCTCAAGTTACCGCCCGACCGCATTCTGCTCACTAGCGGGTTTACCTCCCCCTAGCTTTGGTTTGTACGTGAAACCTTTGTGGCTTCCCTCTGACCTCTCTCGGGCCCTGTGGAGGTCCTGATAACAGACACAGCCCCTCACATTTCCTTGTTCTGATTGCTGGAGAGCTGGAGGGAAAGAATCTCTTTGTTGTTTGTTGTTTTTTTTTATTATACAGCAGCAGCAATAATTATAATAGCCGGCCCTTATTCAGTACTGGCCACCTAGCAACTGTCTTACATGGAATCCCCACGACAGATAAGCACTGTTTTTCTCACCATTGAACAGATGAGGAAACTGAGGCACCGAGGAGTTCATGAACTTGTTCAAGGCCACACAGTGAGCAGGTGGCAGAGTTGGGATTAGAACGCACGCTGTGGGCTCCACAGCTGTGGTTTTCCCCACTCTGCACCCGTGGAGGGACTGGCAATGGTGATTCCATCCAGTAGCTCCTTTCCTGTGCAGAAAGCTAGTGTGTTTACCTAATAGCTGAGGAACTGAAGCCCAGAGGGAGTTGGGCCACTTTCAGACTGAGAGACACACAGACAGATCTGGTGTGGTGTGCCTTTTGTACCTCTGCCCCTCAGCAGGAAGACTTACTTCCTTTTTCATTTCCCTGTATCTCTCTCATTCGCTTTCACTCATGCTGTTTTTGTGGCTTCTTTTTTTGAAATGGAAAAACATATAAAAGTAATAAAAGTCATAGATAGTTATTATAAAAGGTCCAAACTATTCAGACGTGCATAATGAAGAAAATTCTCTCTTCCTCCAACCCAATCTCATTTTCCAGAAAGAACCTTTATGTATAGCCTAATGCCATGGCTCCCAAACTGCTCTAGGGCATTCCGGCCACTGCAGGGAACTCACAGGGTTACCATGGATATTCTGAATCTTTGAGGGAAACACAGTGATGTTTGACTTGTGTCAGATAGTGCCTAGTCTACTAACTTACTGTTCACTGTTTTCAACATTAGATCGTATTAATGATGTCACGTTTGCAAATCTAGGTTTTCAGGGCGGTTGCTATGATAAAAAGCAAATAGTGTGTATGAAATGAAGGAGGCGGGGGTCCAATCTGATTCCAAAGTTTGAAAAGATGTGCAGTGTCCAAGTGGCACACATTGTGGTTGAAAGAAGTAAATATATTATTTTTTCTATAAATTAATATGTATTTTATAGCTACTAAGTTTTTAGGATATAAATATATATTAAGTCCTTTGAACCTGACTAATAAACAAAGCTGTTAGGTATTTGGGGGGGATGTCTTGAATGCAGAAAGTTTGGGAACTTTTGATTTAGTGTCTATCTTTTTAGATTTTTATGTATATACATTGTCACATTCTTTTGCATAAATGGGTTCATTATATGTACATTGTCCCATAATTTTTTGAAGTAACAATGAGTCATGGCATTCTTTAGATGTAAACATCTATAAATCCACTTTATCCTTTTTAATAACTACATCATGTCCTCTTGCCTGAGTGTAACATAATTTACTTAACCAATCCTCAGGTCATTAATATTTAAGTGTATCCTTTTTTTTTTTTTTTTGCTAGTATGAACAGTGATGCAAGGAACATCCTCATACAGAAGTCCAGTTATTTCCTTAGGATAGATTTCCAGAGGGCAGCATACATATTTTAATTTTAGTTCATGTGGCCAGATTTCTCTTGAGCAAAATCACAACAGATTTTTTTCATGCCCACAGCTTAAAAGTGACTATTTCCCAACATGCCTATCAACCCAAGCATTATCAATCTTTTTTTGCAAATTGATACATGAAAATAAAAATCTCATTTAACTTTTCATTTCTTTGTTAATATACTTGCAAATCCCTTCTCATGATTATTAGATATTCATTTTTCTTTTTGACTTGACTATTTTTCTGTTCTTTGCTGATTTTTCTAGGCGTGTGTTTTCTTTGGACACTGGGTTCTAAAACAATCACATTTACTTGGATCATCTATTTTATCTTTTTCCTGAAATTTCATGTTTTCTCAATCACTTTCTTCCTCCTTGTTTCTTTTTCTCTTCCCTGATTCTTGCTTTATTAGTGAAGTTTGTAGTAGCTTTTGTTACCCTCATTCCTCTTCTAGCCACTTACTTTTAAATATTTTAATTAAAAATGACATTAATTCATACCAATAATAATGTAGTCAATAAAGTAAAAAGTAGATTTCCCTTTACCTCCTCCAAATCCCATTCTTCCCCATAGGTGTGTTAACCTGATATATTTTAAACCAACATTTGGGATTTATATTTCCCTGTCAACATTAAAAGAAAAACAGTTTGTAGATTACTATCTTCTTTCAAATATTTCTGACATGCCCTAGGTTTTCCCTTCTAATTTGATCCATGAACTCAAATTTATCTGTAACTCAACATCTTTTCTTTTAAATCACTGCTACTCTTTTTCTGTCCTATCCTTTCTTTCCAGGAAATCCTTTGTAGGAATTCTGGGCTTCTGGGAGAAAACAGCCATATCTCTTATTTCTTCTCTGTTATAATTTCCATCTCTTCATCTTTCTATTCTATACCCAAGGATAGATTCCTTGAATTACTTTTCAGAGTCACCAGTTTAGTTTTTTTTTCATTTTCCAACTGCTTTATTTATGTGACTAATGTAGGCAGTTCTGATAGAAACCCTAAATAAAGCAAGATCCATTTTTATCTCCACTTCATTGATGGTGAAACTGAGATGCCAAGAAATAAAGTGACTTGGCCCAAATTGCATGACCCCTAAGTATCAGTGGTGTCCCTTCTGTGACTCTATACTCTAATGAGTTTTTCTTTTCCAACTGAGTGTTGGAAGGGGTGGTTGATTATCACACTTTTCATTTCCAAGAATTCTTAATATTTCTTGGACTCCTTATTATGGTAGCCTGCTCTGTTCTTTTGATACTTATCCTCTTGAATACCCCTGACAGTGTGCTACGGACTTTTAAAAATATTTCCCATCTATTTCTGATGCTTAGTCTGTTTCATTGGGGGTTGTTTATCAGAGAATCATTGTTTCATTACTACAATCTCTGTTCAGAGCAGGTGAGTCTTTTCATATACCCAGCAATTTGGGTCACTGCTCTTTTTCATAAATGAAGGTCTTGGCTTTTGACCCTGGCCATACATTAGAACCACCTGGAATAATTTTTTAAAAAACAGAAACTCCCACTCCCCTCCATAGGATGATTAAGTTACAATTTCTGGCAGTAGGGCATTGGTATTTTTTTTTTAATCTCTCCAAGTGATTCTAATGTGCAGCCCTGATCCAGATGGACTATATCATAGCTGGTGAGGACTCCCTCAGCAGTTGTGTGGGTCAGTGGTTCCCAAAGCTCAGGGTACATGTGAATCACCTGGGATGCTCATTAAAGATGCAGATGCCCCCAGGGGGTTCTGGGTATCTGGATTTCTAACAAGCACTCCAGGCAGGTGAGCCTTTGCACATGGACAGGAATCTAGGCTGAAGCAGGACATTGGCACTGATCCCAGCCTGTGCTTCTCCAAAGGAAAGTTCCTAACCACTGCCAGCATTTGAGTGGGTAGGAAGGTCGTCCTCAGAGAAGAAACAGGACCTCACAGCTTCTCTTCATTTTCACTTGTACCTAAATAACTCGATTCTGCTTCAAGGCAGACAGAACGCTTTAGGTGTCTTAGTTTGGGCATTACGATTAGAGTACAAGCCTGGGCATTAAGAGCAGAACCAGAGCACTAGTTGTAGGGGCAGGGAACATCCCCTGGGGGACAAGTGCTGACAGGTTGTGATAAACCGGTGGCCAGGTGACCACCATTTTCTCAGATGATCACATGCTTCTTTGCTCACTTTCAAGAAAGAAGGAGGAAATCCCAATGTCCATGATGAATGAAGTCCATGCACTTGCCGCTCCTCCTTTCCCAAATACCAGCTGAACAACCCACCTACCCCCCTTCCAGCCTATACTTTCTGAGTGCTCACTATGGGCCAGGCATAGGTCTAAGAACTACATTTAGAAAGGGAATCAGGAGAAGGAAGTGATATAGAACAGCTAGACAGATGGGGTGGCCACTACAGATTGAGTGGTCACAGAAGACCTTTCTGAGAAATATTCTTGGTACATCCATTAACCAGACAGTGGATCTAACAAAAGAAACATGGCATTTCCAGCAGAACTGTGGCTCATAATTCACTTTCTCCACATGATTTAGGTTTAGCTTTCTCTCTCTGCTGGGCAACAGGTGTATCGGTAAACTACAAGGAACCTGGCTCATCCTGCTTGGCCATAAGCACCCGCTCCCAGCCAGCCTGACCTGCTAGAGGCAGAGACTGCCCTCGAGATGCCCTGCCCAGAAAGTTTGATAGAACTCTTAATCCAAGATATTAGTCAAATGCCTTCCTTGTGGTAGTCAGTCTCCAAAATGGCGCCATCCTCCCTCTTTGTAGGCATGGACCACTTCTTACATCAAGAGAGGACACCTCCCTCCCTTTTCATCCGTGCTGGGCTTGGTGCCTTATTTGACTAGTAGAGTGTGACAGAAGTCACATTCTGAGAACACATCACAAAGCAGCCCTGTGGCTTCTACTTTGGTCATTTAAAACATTTGCCCCTGAGATATTCCTTCTTGGGGCCTGTTGGCCATGCTGGGAGAAGCCTGAGCCATTGGAGAAGCCATGAGGTCGACAGTCTCAGCTGGGCTCCTGGCTAACAACAGCGTCAGCTGCCATGTGATGAGCCTTCTAGGCTGTACAGCCCAGTTGAGCCTTCAGGTGACCCCACCCCCAGCCACCATTCAGCCACAACTACTTGAAAGACTCCTGGTGAAAATCACACCCAGCTGAGCCCAGTCCACCATGGAATAGTGAGAGAGAACAATAAATCACTGTTTTAAGCCACTGAGTTTGGGGGTGGTTTGTTATATGGCAGTGCATACCTGGACTACTCCCCTTTGGAGTCTTTCAAGACCCTCAGATTGTTCTTGGGACATCAAAGAAAATTACAATTGTTCCTTCAATAGCCTTGGCCCTAAAATGGCATCATTGGATATTTTCTCTTTAAGGAGCTGTCCCTTGTTTCACAGTTTTTCTAGTAATTAAAAAGCCCTTTGAAGATAGCTTTCATGTTTCCCCAGATCTTAGTTTAGACATTAAATGAGGAATATATAACAGACAGCAAGGTAGTGGGATAAAGAGAAAAGGCTTCAGGGACAGGCAGACCTGCCTTCAAGTTCCAGCCATTTATCAACTGTGTGATTTGGACAATCTGACGTCTTCTGAGCTCTGGAAATTTAAAGACAAATATCCACTTCCTTGCTTATATTGAGATTAAAAAGGACCACTGGAAAGAAAACTGGAGAATGAATATTTTTATAGATAGCTCCTTCCTCTGAATCTGCCTTTCTTGTTCTCAATTTGAGAGATTTCCTCCATGCTCTTCAGTTGGGAGATGAACTGGCGTGAAAGATGGACTCCCTTGGAGAGCCGCCTGTCTCTGCTCTGTGTTTGCTTGGGCGCCCCAGTGGGAGGCAGGAATTTGGTGAGAATAGCTGGGCACAGAAGACAAATAAGAGTTAGAAAAAAGCATGCAGCTAGCAATTAGAAAATGCTGTCAGTAGAAGGAACACATCACCCACATCACTATACACATTTTCTTATTGATTTCCTCTTTTCACCCTTGCTGAGTGAAAAGCACTATGGTGAATACAAAGTCACATTAGACATGGTCTCTGCCTGCAAAGAGCTCACAAGATAACTGGAGAGACAACGATATAAACACTTAAGAAGCTAAATGATGATCCAACCTATGATTAAATGTCACAAGGAAGCATTTCTATACAACGGATGGAAATAAAGGGGCTGGGAGATGGAAATAATGGGGCTGGGAGCTCCATGGGCCAAGGGAAAGTTACTCCACCAATCACCTGGAGATGAATGTACAGAGATATTTTAATTTTCAGGATTAGTTTATAATCACAGAGACCATTCAGTGGCAGCAACATGTTCAGATCTGATCTGGAACCTTAAAGGCAGTAATGCTGGGAAACACCCAGGTGATACAGGAAATACACGTAAAGAGAAGTTGTATCCAAGGAGCTTTTAATAGAATAGATCCCAATGGCCAAATGTACTAGAAAAAAAGGAGCAGCTGTAGAGTATCCAGGTGTAGAAATAGGGATTATGAATAATGGGTAGTTGAGGGAATCCAGGTGTAGTAGAAATGTCACCCAGAAATTCATATCCTCCCCAGAACCTCATAATGTGATTTGATTTGGAAATAGGGCTGCTGCAGATGCAGGCAGTTAAGATGAGGTGATCCTGGAGTAGGTGGCCTCCTAATCCAATATGATGGTACCTTTGTAAAAAGAGAACTCAGAGACAAGGCCCATGCGAGTGAATGCCGTGTGAGGACCACCCCCGGGAGGATGCCTGTGTCCGTAGAGGCAGACATCTGAGTGCTGCCTCTGCATCTGCAAGCCACGCAATGCCGAATACTGCTGGCAACACCAGGAACTGAGGGACAGGCACACAACACATGCACCCCGAGAGCCTGCCGAGGGAGCATGGCCCTGCCAGGATCTTGATATCAGACTTGTGGTCCGCAGAACTGTGAAATAATAAATACCTTCCATTTCAGCCACCCAGTTTATTATCTCTTTGTTACGAACACCCTAGGCAACTGCTGCACCAGGGTATCCTGTTCTCCAGACCTCCCTCTTTCTGCTGCAGGCTGACCTTGCAGCCTTCTGTTTGTCCCTGCCTTTGGCTAGGCCTCTGTTTCTGCATCTAATGTGGCACCCCAAGCTTTGTGGCCCACCCCAAAAAGGCCCTTCTCTACCCTGACACTGCCAAGGACCCCAGCACAATACATGTGGGCTCACCACGTGGGTGCCAGGAAGTGGTGACACTGGCGGTGGTTAGGCATCCATGCAGCAGTCACTACAAAGACTGAGCAACTTCCCACACCTGGCTGGCTGGGCACAGCCTTTGACTGGGGTGCAGCTCACCGCCCCTGCAGAGGCCTGCAACCTGGCCTGGCAGAGAGCAGATGGTTGAGCCCATTCCAGGTCCCAGCATGGGACCTGGCAGAAAGAGATGACATCCCACAGCTCCGTAGGGCTTATATTTGCTGCTGGCCCCAACCCCAGGGGGATTTCTCCATAAACAGTACTTTTTTGTCTCCTGGAAAGCTATTGAGTTTGATTTTTGTTCTGTGGCTTGAGTTTGAGAGAACCCAGGGTCTTTCTTCTTGTCCTGTTGTCAAAGGCCTGGCCTAGAACTTTGAAAGAGATCAGTTCCCCGTGTCTGGGCTGGTGGGCGTGGTCTTCCACTATGGCCCTCTCGGGCTGAGCCTGGAGATGCACAGTCAGGTACAAGAACCTCCCAAGCCCCAAGCGCATAGTCTCAGAATTAAAAGCTCCTGCTGCAGCTGATTATGTCCAGCAGTGCAGAAATAGAAGGGTTGTGTTTGAATCACTTGAGTCCAGATCTACACTTGCCACTAGCTCCATATGGCCACTTAAATTTAAACTTTAATTATTTAAAACTAAAGCAATTTAAAATCCAGCTTCTCAGTCACACTGGCCACATTTCAAGTGCTTGGTAGCCACATGTGGCCAGTGGCTGCTGTATCGGGGAGCACGATACAGAATGCTTCCATCATCACAGAAAGTTCTGCTGGGCAGCACTGGTCTAGAGCTCTTTGTTCTTCCAAACCTTTCAATACATGTGCCCTCTCCCCCGTAAATAAGTATAATTCTCTAAAATAAACATTGAGAACACATCAGCTCCATAAAGAGAGGAAACATGGTCGTAGTCCCTTAATGTCTTTTAGAAATAATAAAAAGGCGGGGGGCCGGGAGAAGCATTGTTAAGCCAGTGCATCTCAGAGTTTAGTGGGCACTTGAATCATCCAGGGATCTTCTTACGCAATGTGCTCTGATTTCACACATCTGCGGTGGGGCCTGAGATGCACCGCTGGGCCATAGACAGCTCCCTGAGTGCGAGATGACAGCATGTGGCTTGGGAACTAGGACCCTATTGCTGCCCAAAGGGCCAAAGGAATCAATACAGCAAATGACCTGTAAGTGGAAGGACAGAGGCTGAAGGAAATACTCCTGTCTTCCAACACCAAGAGAATAAGGCCCACCCCTACTGTGGTCTGACGAGGGCCACAAGATTGGGAAGCAGAGCTCAGAACTGCACTCTGTAGCCATGCGGCCTGCACCTGCATCTTGAATTCCTCACTTCCTAGTGTGTCCTCAGGCAGAGTTATCGGCAGGCCTCAGTTTCCCTATCTGTAAAATGGGGACATCCCAGTGCATTTTTTTCAGAGTAGTTGTGAGGATTCGGAGTTAATGGATGTAAAATGCCCGGAACATTGCCTAGGAATTGGACACGCTGTACAGGTGGTTGTTAAATCAGCAAATGAATGCGACATTGTGCTTCTAAACAGGAGGGATTTATCCTGGATGGGATGATGCATTTCGGACCACTTGTACCTCACTTGGGTCTAACCAGGATGTGTTTCTCCCCTGTGGACTGAGGAAGGTGTCTTTGATGACAGGTTGGATCCACAAGACATCCTCAGTTTTATTTATTTTTTTAAGTGAAGAAAAGGAGTCAATAGTTGGGCCTCTAACTGACAGGAATGATCGAGGAAGCCAAATAAATGGAGTTGTTGTATTTCCTTTGGACAGCAGCCACTTGGCAGGCATCCCGTTGACCCTTGCCTAAATGTCGCCCCTTTCAAATGCTTTCTTTCAAGAGACTTTTTGCTATTGGCTGGTAGAGTTGTGCAGAGGTCTGCATTTGGAGTTCATGCAGGTTGTACAGAATCTCTCACTTGAATTGGAGGCATTTCCCTTTGGCATGCGGCAGCAAAGTAGATCTGGGTTGCTGGAGAGACTGTGACACAGGGTTTTGCCTGATATTGATTGTTTGTCAAACCTTTATTCACCCCAAAAGCAAAGAGCCCAGCCAGCAGCGGGTAAAGAAATGGGGCTTCTCTTTCGACGAAATATTGAAGGACCAAGTGGGGCAGGACCAGTTCCTACGATTCCTGGAGTCCGAATTCAGTTCAGAAAACCTCAGGTAAATCTCTCAAAACTTTGCAAAGTGTATGAAGAATTTGCATAATCAGTCTCTCTCTCTGCCTTCCTTTCTCGATAAAATGTTGTGGTTCAAACTCAAACTGCAGCTTATCTGGTTAAGGTTGAAGTGGGGAAGAACAAACTTATATGTAGCATATATATATATGGTTATTTGCTATTGCCATATTAAAAACCTGCCAAAACCAGCATTTTTTGTCTTTAAATCCAAATGGCACTTGTTCAAGTGATTGGAAGCGTCTCTAATAATAAGTCACTGGTCAAATGGATTGGATGATACCACCCATTCACTAAAACCATGGAATTGTGGATTTTCAGAGCAGAAAAGCAGCTCATAGACCCTCCCCTTCAAAATTTCCCATCCTGGGGTCCTGAACACTTGGTAGACTAACCAGAAGAAAGAAGACTGAGTGGGCTCATTGCAGAATGTCAAAAAGCCAAAGTAAAGGTCATTTGATAACTAGAGACATAACTGTAAAAGCTAATTAAAACCTGCTCTTCCTTTTGGCAGTGGGTGGGGAGGGGAGGATTCTGTCAATTCCATGTCCAAGTTGATACTCTGGCCCCCTGCTGCCAAGGAGGGACATCTGGTTCTTTCCATTGGTCTATAACTCATCAAGGTGAGAGAAAATGTATTAATGTATTAATAATTACTGTTCAGGAGAAGAAAACAATAAAACTTTCAAAACATGAGGTCCATTGAGAGAAAGGAAAGGGAGGATATGGAAAGGGAAAAGGTCTGTGGTCATGAAATATTTAGGAACTTGTGGTTTCTTCAGGCATTCATTGTAACAGATGTAGAATCAGAGGCCTATGGGAAAAGTGACTAATGTAAGACCCTTGAGTGACCATAGCAAACTGGTGACTTCTCAGTGGATCAGATGGAAATCTCAGATGTCTTTTATATACTAAGTTATAACACATATATATATGAAACTTATAACCTGGCACAAGGTTCCCTTTTATATACTAATTCTTATCTTCCAATGGCATTTTTTCAGAAAGGGAAGTTTTATTAATTTTTTTAATGTTTTTAACTTTAAAAAGTCAGAGCATATACTGTGGGCAAAGGACTGACCACTCCAATGTTAATGTGCAAAGTCCATTTTATTTATTTGGAGTTAGAGACCATGTAAGTCCTATATATCAATCAAGGGATATTTATTATACACCTATGTTGCATCAAGCCCCACAGGAGTCTGCTGAGGGGATTCAAGAAAGTCAAGATGCATGATCTTCCTGCAATGACCCTGTACATCCTTGAGGAAAAAACACAAGCAACTATTAAATCATTAAATGAATATAAATGAGTATACACTCCAAGAACCATTTCGGAAGTGTTTTAAAAGAGGAGGGATGAATGTAAGCCTGAGTAGACAAGTCATAACTGGACTTTGAAGAATACACAGGATACCAATAGATGAAAAAGAGGGAGGAAGGCAGGTCCTGAGGACTCAGAGCTGAACATGTGTTAACCCTTGGCCAGGGCAGCCACGTGTGGCCACTAAGGGGGAAGATCCTTTGAGCAAAGGTGTGGTGGTGGGACTGTCCTACACCATAAAGTCCTGGGAGCACAGGTAGATGCCAATTAGCTGTATGTATTGGCCTTTCTAGGCAGCCATGTGGCTATTGTAAAACAGATAAGGCTGAATACCTGAATTCAGGTTATGACGCAAGAGTTCCTTCTTTATGCTGAGGCGTTATTCTAAACACAATTCCCAGTCAAGGATTTGTAATAATAGAAGGCTTGACTTCTAAAACTCTTTACTGGGGTGGTGTTCAGACCTGCCTGCCAGGCTGTGCTAAGGGTCCTGCTTGGGAAGCCATACCTGCTGTAGCCAGCATGGTGCACCCAGGTGGCCCCTCCAAGCAGCCTCTTCAGCCCTGAGTCCCACCCCAAGACTGGTCCCCATGAACCACCCCTGGGAGTCCTTCTCATCTCTCCTCCTCATCTCTGTCCCCTGTGGGTCCCCACAGGGGAGTGGTATAGAGGCCTCCTTTAATGGACTATTTCTCAGCCCCTGAATAGCCTTAGGACCCTCTCCACCTGCATTGTGACAGAGACTTTGAAGAATGACCACAGGGTCCTGTTTATTGTAAGAGGCCAAGGAGTGGGAGCATCTGCTGGCTCAGCACCACCTGACCCAGTCTGAACGTAGACAGAGTCACATATCAGTGCCGAGTGGTTTCACGAAATACGCATTACACTTAAGGCCAGGAGTGTGTCCCTGGCAGGTGTTCAGGACCTCATCCTGCCATTACCTCTTGTACCGGTGCCAGCTTCTTCCTCCTGTGCCAGGAGGGCTCCATGTTGGGGGAGAGTGTGTGTGAGTGTGCTGGGGACTAATCCACACCCCCAGCATGAACGCATAAATCCAGACGTAAGGAGGGTCCCCTCTGATCCATGGCAGGAGAGAGGATAAAGAAAACAGAACAGCCAGGGATAAAAAGTATAGCCCAAGAACTTTTAAAATCCTTTCTGGAGGCCCAAATTTCACTTTTATGATATTCAGCATAATTGGATATATGGGGGCAGGCTTGGTTTTAAATCACAAGACGTAAGGACTCTTTGGTCACCCATAACCAGGTAGTTTCTTCACCTTCTTTTGTGTTCATCCCTTCGGCTACAGATATTGGCTTAGCACCCACTGTGGCCTAGGTCCCAAGCACTCAGAGCTGAGTATAGTTTACCCCTTGTCCACAGCAGCCACGTGTGTCCTGCAGATGCACCTCCGCTGTGGTCCCTATGCACGATGCCCCCAGCGCTGTGCGATGTAGCACAATTCGAGGGTCCTGCCAGTCTGTTGTGTTGGCCACACTGGGGTCGTCCCTTCTCCCCAGATTGGTGAAGAGCCCCCGCAACTGGCACTGGAGCATAGGAGGAAAAGGAAAAGAGAGTGACCAAAACAGTGCAGAGGCCTCCCCACTTTGTTCTCTCTCTACTCCTTTGCATCTCTCAAGCAAAAGGGGTACTCAGATCAAAATGTTATGATCTTTTGCACAGCACCTGGAGAGCCAGGTAAGTAGCCCAATGGTTGGATTTACATCAGAGCTTCAGAATGCAGAACAGAGGAGCCCCAAAGAAATAGGTATATGGCTCTCACAACAGCAAAGCCTCACCCCGATCCTTTAAGGCGAGATGTTTATGATAATACAGTGTAAGTTGAAGTCCCCTTTGATCATTTTTCTTCTGGGTGAGCCTATGAGATGAGGGAGGGGCATCACCCCCAGGGCTTAGGGGGGCAGGGCCAGCACATTCGGTGCAGACTGCACGGGGCATGATTGTTCACTCTCTGTGGCACCCTGAGCAGAGCCCAGGGGCTCCATCCGGACTGGGTGGGCCTTTAGAATGCACGTGGCTTCCCATCCACAAGGTGGGGGTCTCCCAGTTCTGAAGCAGGGAATTCCAGTGAGTTATCTGACTTCATCCTTGCTTCTCGGTGCATTTTCCCAGAACGGAAACAGGAGCCCCTTGCCACTCTGACCCCCTCTATCTCCCCCACACAAACCTTTCTCCTTCTGTCTCAACTCCCAGCCGCATGGCAGGGCATGAGTTAAAAATCAAGCCCTACAGGAAAGAGCGTTGTGCCCCGTACATTTTTTATGAGCTGTAACGTCCCCTGAGAGAACGTGGTTGTTCTTCCAACCGGCAGATTCATTATCCTAGCCCCACACAGCGCCAGCTGAAGGGAGACGCAGTTGAAGAGCGCACAGGGGAGTAGCCAGGCTTTCCCGAAGAGCTCCCATCTCCGATGGCTGCCTGCCGTCCTAAGAAGACCTCGGAAGGTTCACCAGGGCCCAGCGGGATTTCCCGCTAACCAAACACAGGAGTCAGCGGAACAGAGGTGACACAGTGCAGTGACGATCTGCGGCATTTCAGCCGCTGCCCGGTAAACTTCACAGCCATGGCGGTACTAGTGCGGTTGCTAGTGCAGAAAGCGGAGGGTTTCAGCCCAACCAGAGACTAAATCAGGTTGAAACCGCCGTTCCTGAGTCTCTGTTGGCCAGCAGAGGGCACAGAAGCCCTTCTTTCTGCGTGGAGTTTGCTGTTTCTCTGGAAACTAACTAAAAGCTGGATTTTCCTAACCCTTGAAAATCCTAGTTTATGAGAAGATAGGCAAGCTGGGAACGGAGGAGCTGCCCAGACCTCCTGGCAGGATGCAGAAGGACAGACTGCTGCATGGTTTCCCCTGTTCCACCCAGCCTTGAGGGGGAAGCCCCACTCCCTGTCAACACCCTGGTCCTGAGAGACAGGACGCCCCCCGGGGCAGCCCCAGACAGCCTTGAGTCTGTCCACTGCTGCTCGGCCCAGTGGCATCTGAGTCCAGGCGCCTCCCCGCCGGGGCCGGTTTCTCTCTGCGTTCCTCAGCCGCGGACGTGGATCACATGCCGGCACACGACGGCCTCCGCACACTCTGACACCACCAGCGAAGCGGGACAGATGGTCTCCCCGATACCAGCGAGTCCTTGTGGCCTGCCAGTCATGACAGCCGTTCTGCTGCCGGCCATGGAGGCTTCGTGCAGGACGAGAGGGTTTTGACGCTGCCCTGGCGTCTTCCTCCCTGCCGGTGTCCTCAGTGTCCTCGAGGAGCGCTACCTGCAGGCTTCTGATAAGAGCCGAAGCTGCTGGCCCCCCCTGCCAGCCCCCATCTGCCGAAGATGTGCAGAGGGGAGCTCCTGTGGCTCTTTCAAGGGGAGTGTGGCCGGACAGCTCAGGCCTGTGAGCTCGCAGATGGCCACACAAGCCAGAGCCTGTTCTGAATTTCAAATCGACACAAAGGTTCTGTGAATGGTGCTGGTAAACACATAGGAGATGTCAGCATGTTGTTGTGACAGCATTTTCGCTGCCACCTCAGAGGGATAAGGCAGGTCATCTCCAAGGCAGACAGAAGGCTGAGAGGGTTCCCGCGTGTGCAGGGAGAGAATACTTCTGTCAAGGGAATGTCATGCTGCCTCCACCTCCCCATCCTCCTCTGCCTCCTGCCTGTTGTTTCTTCTTGCGCTTTTTTTTTTTATAAAGGGAAGCTTTTAATGTTCTATGTAAAAGTTTATTAAATTTGATTCTGAAATTTCCATTTCCATCTGCTTCAGACCTTTTCTCTACCCAGTTGAGTGATATGCATTAATGGGCCTCCCAAATCATTCTGGCGAGGAGACCCGGAGGCCTCGGGAGCCGCAGGGAACCTGCAGGGCCCAGAAGCTGCCAGCTCCTCAGGGACCCGGAGCTTCAGAGCTCCTCCTCAGCGCAGCCTGGACCAAGGGACACAAAATGACAGGGGGTGACACCCCACGTGACATTGATTGAGGGAGCAGGAAGTCCCCCGGGAGTCGTCCGTTTGTGTGAGGAATCGCAGGGTATGGTGGGCTTGGGGAGGACGCTCCCCAGAGAAGCTGCTTGCAGCCCAGGGTCTCAGCCAGAGGCGACTGCCTGAGAGAGGGCTGCTTCCCTGGCTGCCCCGCATGTGGCTGCAAAAGACTTGCCACCTTAGACTTTGGTGAGCGGCCACACTCCTCCAGTCCTTTGAAAACCAGTACTGGTTGCTTTCTTTAGAGCTGGGTTTTCTAAATTTCACCTGCCCATCAAACACTGCCCTCCAGGCAAAGACAGCCTCCAGGGACTGTCGTCATCAGAGGACCAGTCTCACCTTTAACCCTGCCAGCCACCTCCTTCACCTCACAGCAGACCTACAGGGTGGGACAGAGACCTAAGGAATCTGGGAACAGGCCTGGGAAACGGAGGAGACCCACTCCCCAGCTGAGTCTCAAGGGTTCCCCTGAACAACTAAGCACGTGAACGTGGACTTCCCTACTCTCCCGTGCCCTCTCTGGGCTCTGGGTGAAAAACCATTTACTCTTCTCCTTTCTCCAGTAGCCAGAGGATATGAGCGCCAGACCTGGGGCAGAAAGAAAGAGGGCTGGTGTCGAGGGGCAGGTGATGACCGTGTTGAAGAGTCCCTGGGAGCTTCTGCCCAGACTGCGCAGAGAGAAACCCAGTACTGAATCTGTGGCCACCACCCGGACCCCTCCATAGCTCCCACCCACGGGACCTGGAGGCATTTCAGAGCTACCCCTGGATGGGGTGTTCTTCACGTAGCCCTCCACCCACTTTGTACCGGTTTTACAGATGAAGGAAGGGATGCCCAGAAAAGTACGATTTCAAGCACAGCCAGGATGAGGGCTGAACTGTGCTTCCTGATCTCCTGGTTAAGTGAGGTCATGACAGCTCCTTCCCTGCCTCTCGCTTTTCAAGACCAACGAGGGAACCGAGGGAACTGTGAGGGTTTTTTTTTTAAGATCATTAGAATCCCAAATGGAAAATCAAGGAAGAGTTTGGAGCCCACCCACACACACACACCAGTCTTCTCTCCTTGAGGAAATGGAGCCGCAATGACCTGATTTGGCCACTTAGTGGCGCCTTTGGGCCATACACTCGGCTCCAAAGACTTGTCTAACCAGCAACATGCTTAACCTTTTAAAAAACAAAAAACAAGTACATCTCACTTTGGGGGAAATTTGGTGACAGATTGAATGCACTTCCCACCATGTCATGGTTCAGCTTCTCTTGTCTCTTCTTTCATTGACTGGAGTACATGTGATCCTGGTGGCTATGGGAATCACAGGCACGCAGCCCTGTACCTCGTAGATTTGTTCACAGGACACAAACTGCGCCACCCAGACCTTCACGGCCTGGGGAGCTGTTGTCCAAGCTCCAGCCCCGGCTGCTGCGGCTCTCAGCAGAAAAGAGCTCACCACCGGCTCTCCCAGAGGCCGTGGACATGCTGACCCGGAGGCTTAGGTGAGAGGCGAATAAGCAAGCGAGCAGGAGATTTTTCTCTCCAGGGCTCCCTGGAGTATCTTCTGGCAGAGTGGCTCCCCATGAATACCCCTTCAGCTTTGTTCCAAATGAGCTCATCTTCAGTCCAATGCCCATTTATTGGGTGCCTGCTGTATGCCACGCACCATGCCCGGTACTGATGTGGCAAACGAGCTGTTTCCTTCCCTGTCTCTAACATGAATAGCTGGGTCCCTCCAGCTCAAATATCCTTTATGATCCCAAGATTCTATCTGCTTCTGCGATCTTCCTTCATTCTGATGCCTCCAACTGATCCCAACCAGATAAGACAAAGGAAGTCACATTGTCTGTGTCATGGCATCTATGGAGAGCAGTGGTTCTCAACTAGGATTGATTTTACCTCCAAGAGGACATTTGGGAATGTCTGAAAAAAAATTTCTATTGTCACAGCTTGGGGAGGGGAGGCCACTGGTATCTTGTAGGTAAAGACCAAGGTTGCTGCTAGACATCCTACAGTGTACAGGGCGGTCCTCCTGCCCCACAAAGAATTAACAAGCCCCAAATAGAAACAGTGCTGAGGATAAAAGGAAATAAATCTTTTTGGCAACCTGAAGCACAGTGGCCTTCTAATGTGCACTTCTTTCACCTTCTGCATTTTCAGCAGTCCCCAGGGCCTTTGTTACCTGGGTGGTGGCAACAGGGAGGTCTGCGGGCTGCAGTAGAATGAGTTTCATGTCATGTCTCTTCTAGAACCACATCCAGCAGAGTCCAGATGCCAAGCCCCCTGGAGCTGACTGTCTTTATGCTTCCACTTCAGGTTCTGGTTGGCTGTCCAAGATCTCAAGAAACAACCCCTACAGGATGTGGCCAAGAGGGTGGAAGAAATCTGGCAAGAGTTTCTGGCTCCAGGGGCCCCAAGTGCAATCAACCTGGATTCTCACAGCTACGAGATAACCAGTCAAAATGTCAAAGACGGAGGGAGATACACATTCGAAGATGCCCAGGTTTGTTTATTTACTCAAATAGTTCTATCAAAAGGTATTCATTCATCCACTCCACCACCCTGCTCTAACCCGAGTCCAAGGCCTTGTGTGTGGTTAGACTTTCAGATTGTATTATTTATAAGGCCAAAACCATTCCAGGCAGATGCATAATGAAATTCCAGGAGGATTGTTTTCCTAGATTACACAGAAATAGAAATTTACATTTCTGTGTGTTCTTTCCCAGGAACATCTCAAAAGTTTTTTTTATAAAATCTGAAGTCCTGGAAACCATAACACAACATCAGCAAAGTGGGTGGAGCTAGCAGGGTCGTGAGTCAAGCCCACATCTAACTGCAAAGCCCGTGCAGCTACCACCCTATACTGCCTCCACGGAGATTCCCGACTACGTGGTTTCTGTTTGGGGAGCACCTCATATTCCAGGCCCTGTGATATGAGATGCCACAAAGAACAGCAAAAGCCCCTGCCCTCAAGGAGGTGGGCAGTCTTGCCCATGGGAGAAGTGCCTCAAAGGGGTGAGCTCAAGGGTTTGAGGAAGCCCATACAACCTGTAAGGCACAATTTGAGGTGCAGATGTGATGAGGTTGATGAAACAGAAGCCACATAAGCCACCCTACCTGGCAAGCTTTACCTTGAGGGCTGGGAGGTGCCATTTCTAAAGATAAGCATCAGGTCAGTTTCTTGCTTCCTGGCCTCTAACTTTTATTCCTCCTACCATCCTACACCCGGCAACAGGGCTTAAGGCTTCGCTGTTGTCTCCTCAGCCCTCTTCATTTCTCTCACCTGTGGGGTCCCCGATAGAGAATTTGGGCCATATGCCCTCTCACAGACGTTATTATCTAATTTTGGAAACTCAGAGGCACCGATGCAAATAACATCATGAGAATAGAACCAGTGTTCCTTGCCATCCCGATCTGCCTGGTTATTTGCTAAGAACATCAGAATGGGAACCCAGCAGCCCCAGCACCATACCTGTATTTTCTCTCCTGTTGTCATGAGCTCCACTGAATGCCTGTGTTAGACAGATTTGGTTCTATTGAGTGCCATGTCTTTGTTTTATAAAATTGCAAGTCCCTCACCCTTTGCAGCCTCAAAGCAAAATATTTAAGTCATGAGAAGTCTTTTTTTCTGATAGATTTTTGTATGTATCTGTATATATGCTCCCAAGAACATACTGACATCTCCTAGTTTTTGAGGAGAGTGATGGAGGAGCTCCATGATGCTGGAGAAGCTCCCGAGTTGAATAATCTGAAGCACACAGCTTAATTCTCCATTATCCATGAAATATAAGAAAAGGGACACTGATCAGAAGCATGCTGCACCCAGCCCAGTACTATCACATGAAGCATGACATTAGGAAGGATTATTTTCATCTTTTATTATGTGGAAAAGTGGAAAGAGTCAAACAACAAACCTTTATGGACCCTCATCCAGCCTCAGCAATCATCAACACAAGACTGATCTTTTATCTGTGTCCTACCACTTTTCATCTACCACTGGCTATTTTAAAGCACATCCAAGACATTCTATCATTTCCTCTGTAAATACTTGGATATGTAACATTACCACAATACCATTATCACACCTTAACAAGCTAGCAATAATCCCTTATATTATCCAATGTCAAGCAAGTGTTCAAATCTATAGTAATCCCATAAATGACTTTTTTTAACCTTTATTTAAAATCAGAGTATAAATAAGGCCCACACACTGCAGACTGACATGTCTTTTGAGTTCCTTTTAATCTACAGTTTCCTGTGCCCCTCCCCACCCCTTTGCAATTTATTTGATGAAGAAATTGGATTCTTTGTCTTGTAGAGATTCCCACAGCCTGGATTTTTCTGATTGCAGCCCTGTAGTGCTATTTAACATGTTCTTCTACCACCTCTATTTCCTATAATCAGTAGTTTAATTTAGACATTTAATTGGATTTACTTTTGAATATTGTGGACAAAACTACCTCATCAACTGTGTTCTGCCCACTTGTCAGAGGCACATAATGTCTAGCTGTCTCTCTTTTTGTGATTTTTAGCAGCGGTTGATGTTTATTGCATAGATCCATTAGTTGATTAGGGGTTACAAAATGGTGATGTTCTAATCCTACCATTCTTTCTTCATTATTAGCTGAAATACAAATGATTATATACGTCTACTATTTGATTATCTAGTAATACAGTTCACACAAGAAAGATAGGGTGAGTGAGTCTTTCCCTTTATTGGTCAGTTTTCAAAATGAGTGGTCTACTATCATTTTCCAATGGTGATCAGTTAGGGTTTTTTGTTTTGTTTTTAGTATCTCCACTTAAACATATTTAATGTGTTTTAATAAATTTTGTTTATTATTTTTATTGATCCTCGTGCCATCTCTGGCCGGTTGGCTCTTTCTGACATGACCCTCATAGTCTTTGATGTCATCTAAAGAGCAAGGAAACCAAGATGTTCCCAGCCCTTCTCCAGACCTTGAATCAGTAATTCTCCAAGGATCCCTGGTTCATCTTAGTGGAAAATGGTTTTTAGAGAATACAGTGAGGGGCGCTTGGAGGTGCTCATTGTTCCTGGGTTGATTATTGTTTCCAAGCATTTTCTATGGACAGAGCTAGGAAATGGGTGGTGGTTGTTTGTGGTAAAAATGCGTTATGAGTTCATACTGATATTCTCTACTCAAATTGAAAACTACAGGAGTTTTTGTTTAACCTCTTCTTTCTTATATCTGTGCTTCCTATCTCTACACTGAGAATCTTGGTTCTCAGGCATGCCACAGATGAGACATTAGTGCTTCGCATCATTACTCATTTATCCTGCATTACCACAGAGCCATCTCAAAGCCACAGTGCCAACAAGAGCAGCAATGGTGTGATTATCACCTGGCTTTTTAATTGCTGCATAGTATTCCATTGTGTGGAAGTGCCATAGTTACTGTGGTCCTTAATAAGATAAATATTTACTATTTTATTTTCCTGATGTTGGTAATATTCTTTTTTATGCTTCTGTGTTTAACATGTCAACCAGTCCTCTCTTCTTGACATTTGTTGTTTCTAATTCAACAAAGATACGATGGGAAATCTTGGGAAGTCAGCAGGTTGTTCCTTGACAAGTTTCTGAATACACATTAGTACAGTGCTCTGCCACTTTTCAGGTACTTGCAAATGCATTCTACCTCACTCTTGAGGTAAACTAGACATGAAGATTCTCAGAACATCTCTAAGTTTATCATTATATGTTAGGATTGGTCTCCTACAAATTCAATAACATAGTCTTCCTAAACCAGTTTCCATTTTCAGCCCATTCCCTTTTGTTTCTTAAGTGTGTTTTCCACCATGAGTATACATCGTGCTTCTAACTAGCAGTGTGACCTTGGGCAAGTTACTCAGACTCCCTGAGTCTTCCTTTCATCATCTGTAGAACAGAGATACAGTGGCATCTATGCATAGGGATGGAAAGGGGGCAAGGTGAAATGAAGCACGCCAATAGTAAAAGTGTCTGACCCACAGTAAGATAGAAGAAATATGCACTGTTTTATTTTTGTAACATCATCAATAGTCTTTTATTATCACCCAAATAGGGTGATTCTGTAGCCTGCCTTTTACACAATGGGTTGGTTAAAAAAATTAAACTCTTTCCATAAACAGCTAGATAATATAAATTTTAGGCTTTGTGGGTCATATGGTCTATGCCACTTGTACTCAGTCCTGCCATACGAAACAGCTATGCTGTAACGTGGTAACAATGTAAACAACATAAGTGAGTGGGCGTGGCTGTGTTCCCAAAACCTTTATTTATGGACACTGAAAGTTCAGTTTCATATAATTTTCCAAGACATATTATTCTTTTGATTTTTTTCAGCCATTTAAAAATGTAAAAGATCCATTCTTAGCTTATAGGACATAAAGAAATAAACAGTGGGTCAGATGTGAGCCATGGGCCGTAGTTGAGACACCTGTGCTGAACAATATATCACAGAAATCATGGAAATGTTTCAAGAAAAACAGAAAGAAGAAAGAGGGTTGGGAGGGGTTAATCTTCCGTTTCATGAAAGAGTAGACTAGGGGAGACTCCGTCTTGGTGCGGTAACAGCAGCGCCCCAGTGCGCAAAGGTTAAGGTTTCTGCATCAGGGTTGAATGTTGCAGAGTGGAGTGAGAAGTCAGCCAGTAGCATGATACAATGATACTCACACTGCCTTACCCTTCCTGGCCAGCACGACTGCCTGCACCAGCTACACAGGTGTAACTCAGAAGTTTCCAGGTAAGGAAAGACAGTCAAAATCCCTAGCAGCTCATGAGTACCCAAGACTTATGCTCAGATCTCCCTACTTGCTGGCTACGAGTCTGCTGTTCAGAGCGCACTGCGCCTGGATTGTTAATGCTGAGGGCTCGGTTGTCATTCTGAGACTTGGAGAAACAGGTGGCTCCTGTCCTGCATATACTTTGTCTAAGATTGTACATATAAGTCCTTTAAGCTGGCTCTCTCAGTTTGCCCAGCTGCAAAGTGGGTATGGTGACCCCTAAGCCTTTTGGAAACCCCTCTCCCCACCATAATTGTGATCAGGAGCTCTGGACAGAATCCTCAGCTGGTCACAATGGTTCTCACGAGCCCCCCACAGTGGTCAGAATGCCAACAGCAGGGTGAGCGTGTGCCCTGCCATTTGGGGTCAGTAGCTGGAGTAAAGGCTCAGCCAGGTTTATGGATTCATTTGACATGGGACTGAGGGTGGGGTGCAGGCGCTCTCTGAGGATTTTGGTTTTTATTTGATGTTATTGTTAGAGCAAAGGTAATTGCCTGTGTTTGCTTCCTGTGGAAATATTTCTCCAGACACCCTGTCAGCATGGGCCCAGCATTTGTACTTGTGTTTTGCTGATCCAGTTGGCTCTTTTGAAAATTTGGGCCAAGACCAAATCTTCCATAAAGGTCTGTGGGCTGTGACCGTAGCCCTCAGCTGTTTGCTGTGTTGTTCCAATTTCATAGATTCTGCCTCTTGAGGCGAGAAAAAAAAGAAAAATGGTCTATGATTTTTATTTTTTAAAGGACTCAGTTCTTCAGGCTAGTGATTGAATTCTCTGCCCTCAACCATGGGGCCCTGCACTGCCACCCACTTGCTATGTGGTTTCAGACAAGGATCTTGACTTTTTGGGCCTTGGTTTTCTTGGGTGTAAAATGGGAGTGATGTCTTCTCTACAGCCTTAAGGATTGTTGAGGAAACCAGATGAGCTAAAAATCCTGAAAATTCTTCGAATGAGATGTGCTATATATTCATACTCGTGAATTCACAAAAATTAATGACTTCAATGTTCTGGAGGTCTCGGGGGGTGAAAATGCAGAAAAAGAGTACAGGATCCAAATTTGGGGGGTCTTGAAGGTCATCCTAAGGAATTTGAACTTTACTCACCCTGAAGACAGAAGGAAAGCATGGAAGGCTTTGAGCTAGAAGAGCATGAATCAGAAGCTGGTGGGCAGAGAGAGCTGGATCTCGGGCATGCAGTCAAAAGCTTTGCTGGTGGGTTTGGAAGAGAAAATGAAACCACAGAATTGGAAACCTAAGTCTTCCTCCCAGGGCTTCACCTCTTTCCAGAGCCCCCATGGGCTGCAGGAGGGAGATGGGGTGCAGTAGCTGCCTGGCTTCAATTTAAAAGTCTCAGAGTATCCAAAGATGTTCCAAGAACTGTATTACTGGATCTTTTCAATCATCTGTCCATCTCCCCATCCTTCCATTTATACACATTCATTCTCCTATTCCAGCTGGGAGACCTGGACCTCGGTTATAAAGTTCTATATCGAGGGAAATTACAAAGGAAATAGGAGGCCTAGGTGGTTTTTTGACATTAGGCAGAGCTTATTTAAGAGCACATCATTCTTTACAAACAAAACAAAACAGGCCCAAGAAAACACTTCGTTGAGATCGGATTGGATTGGAAATCTGTCTGTCAAATGGACTGACAGTTGAATTGGGCAGACCAACTTGTTGGCTTTGGTCCCTACAGGTTCCCAAGTAGGCCTTCCAGCTGGCCAGGCCCCACTGCTTTCCTGATCTGCAGTAACTGCTGAGATGCTCCACCTTGCCCAACACCTGTAGTGTCGGCCTTCCAGCACTTCTGGATTTGGAAGTTCTTTGATGGGACCGTGGGAATTTAGCCTTCTTTAACTTTTATAAGTCCCTTTGATACCAAAGTACTGCTCTGCATATGGTTGGTTGAGGTTTAAAAAAATTTCCTGGACAACTCAGTACAGAATTGTAACACTCTCAGCTGTACGTATCACAAAAAATAAGGGCGATTTCTCCCTTGGCTTTCCACTTTGCAAAATCTTGCCAAACAACCTTGGGGAGTACATATAGTAAGTGATCAATAAATACTGGTTAAATTAAATTTCTATAATATGCCAATTCAGCAAAACTTAATATCCACTAAGCCCAGATGTTCTAGGCTCTGGGAATATAGAGATACATAGGAGGATCCCTTCCCTTAAGCAGACCTCAATCTCAGTTACTAAAACCCTAGTTGGCTATCATCCATGCACAGAATGATGGAAGGGCAACCTCAAAGACCAAATGAGGTCAGGGTGATGAAATAGATAAGAAATATACCAGCAAGGCTACACCCACCTGGAGTAGACAAGAAGCCTCTAGACAAAGTTTCTATTACTACCTAAAAGATAATTGACACAAGGCTTCCAACATGTTTTGTTTTAACAACCAGTGCCCAGTGGAGTACACGTTTATGATTCTCCCAGATTTCTCAGAAATAGAGGTCCTCCTTGCCTGGTGAAAGCTGTTAATCTTTGGTCCAGTGGTGGAGGTGGTAGCATTGTGTGCTTGTATCACAACACTGCACCAAGTTTCCTGATATTAATCCTTGATTGGAGGGCATTTCCTGATAGGCTTCCCATGCCAGACATATTTTACTAAAGAATGCCACAGAACTGCTTGCTCCAGGAATTACTCATTTTATTCTGTGGGTGGTTTTATTTTAGGGAGATGAATAGCAGAGGGAGGGATGCACTCTGAAAAGAACAAATCAGTTGTTTGTGATCTGGTTCTGTTTGTTACCACGCAGACTAGTAGTTCCTGGAGAGAAGGCGTCAGAGAACTACATTCCAACATGTCTTTGTTGATGCTTCAGAGCACAGATACTTGCACCAAACCCCGTGACTTTGAAGAGGAAAAGGAAAACACTTGTCTAAGTTAATACCCATGGTATTTGGGTAGGTAAAAGGCAATATGCAAAGCTGTCTTTGAAGCTACTCTTATCTAAGAATAGAGGCTAAACAACATCAAATTACTGTGCCCTTTGGCCAGTTAAATTGAACATATTTATACAAACGCTTTGTGGGGTAAAGGCAATTTACTCAAAGATAATTTACTCAGACACTCTCTTATGACTTGAATGCTGCATTACATGGAAAAAGGAGCCCCCGTGTCCTACTTAGAAGGACAAAGGAATCCAAATGCGGCTTTCTCCTTTAAGATCCACATTATCCTAAGATGATCATCCAAAGCTATATCCATGAAGACACGAGCTACTATCTTTCCCTCAGGTGGCTGTCCGCATGCCTCTTCTGTATTTGTTAAGCAGATGCTGATCTGGGATCCACATCAGTTCCTTAGCACCATGCTGTCCTACCTCTGTCCTCCTGCAGGGCCCACGTTGAAACAAATGCTAACTTTCCCCAGGTTTCAGCTAACCATGCCTAAGGTCTGAGGATAGTCAAGGGTCTCTTGAAAGGTGAGACTTGGGGGATCTTCTGGGTGACTTTCTTTGACACAGCCTTGCTGCTTATGACTTCCTGAGGGCCCTAGTCAGTGCCCAGAGCTGTGCCAGTTCGGAGCCTTCCTGCTGGTATGGAAAGCACCTTTAAGGTGAGAAACCAGAGCCTATGTCCCCCTGGGGGACTCAGCCATTACAATCACTGACAACGGTGGTAGTGAATGGTTCCTGAAAAGGAATGGGAGGTGGCTACACCTGCTACCATGATGACTGAGATTAGGACTCGAGAGGATGCACCTAACGTTTCTGCTGGCCACACTTTGAAGGCTTGACTTGTCTCAGTCATGCAGCACTGACCCCCCGAAAACCCCAACTTGAGGACAATGAAAAGCAACATGTTGCAAGGAAAGAGCATGTGCTTTGGGGTCACACATTTCTAGGTTCAGATTCTGGCTCTGTACTTGAGCAAGTCCCTTAAACTTTTTGAGTTTCAGCATCCTCTTCTGTAAAATGGGGTTGTTTAAACTTAGACCCCAATTCAGAGCAAACAACAGCACCAACTAAAATAATACAGCTGGGCTCTGCCTCACCTTTCCTCCTATCCCAGGCAACTTTGGGTTGCCCCGTGTCACCCCTGGCAAGCACAGTCACAAAATGAAGGCTGGTTATCATTACTCTACATGCACATCGTTTTGTAGTGCCTTCACTTATGCTTCCTCATTTACTTGTGTAACAGGCAGAAGTAGAGAGCTGAGAAAGGGCAGAGTCAGGACCCCAATCCCAGACTCTGGCTCCCAGGCCAGCTCCCCTGCCACCACCCCACACAGCAACATCACATTCTCCCTCACAGCCTCATCTTCCTCCAACGGACCCATGGTTCCCAAGTCTGGATGTTGTTCCAGGAAGCATGGACATGGAGGGCAGAGATGAGGCACATACATCTGCAAAAAGGAAGATAGGACACTTGAAAATCACAAGAAGGGCTCTTGGCAGCTGTGCAATGCTCCAGATGCATGGTTTCCCCCTCCAGGTGGATGTCCTAAAGCTGGGAAATAAGATCTTAGCTGTTTCAGGAACCCACAGCAAAGAGAAGAACATGAGGGTGTCCTTAAGCAGCTCAGCTGCTCCAGCTTGCTTAGGGCCCAAGGCCCCAGGCATTTGTCTGATTACCTTCCCCAGTACTTGTGAGGGTCACTGTGTTTTGTCTAAAAATAAAGGAGATTTCCAAATGAGCACTGTCACAGCAAAACATTGATTTGTAGCAGGTGTAGTTTGGAGACAGCTTGCACTGCTCGCTCCCTTCAGCTCCCACATGTGTCTCCGACCCTACTGATTCCAGCTTTTTCTGCTTCTACCTTAGCATCCTAGGAAAGCACAGTTCCCCATCCCAGGGCTAGGCCCAAGAAGGGAAATGAGGCTGGAGTGTTATCAGGGTGCCATCCTGTTCTATAACTGTCAACACTGCAGGTGTGGATCACACCTCACTGAGAATTGTGGCTGCAAAGTTCAGTATGATTTGGAACCCTAGAGCACCAATTTCTCAACCCATAGAGAAGCTTCCTCACCCTCCCAGAGTAGGTGCCTCCTCATCTGTCAGGAAGGTAGCTACGGACCCTGGTAGGTCTGCTTGTTCATCATCAACCCATTCATCTCTTTTCAGAAAGAGAGGGAGGGAGGGAAGGAGGGAAGGAAAGGGGGAGAGAGAGATAAGACAAGAAAAAGCAAAGCCGAGAAGAGAAAAACTTCTTTTTCTCTAGCCCCTTAGGAATCCTCCCAGTGGGGGCTCGCTGGTTTTACCAGTGGCTCTCTTGCTCTTTGCAGATTCTGGATATACATTTCCCTTAAGATTGGTTGTCTGCAGAGCAGAGGAAACAAACCAGAACCTCTCATAAATCAGTAGAGGTCACTGCCAAGAGCTTTGTACACTTGCTGTCCCTGGCAGTGATAAACTCGTTGCATTTGGGAACTAGCCAAAGACCCTGAGTCCTATCTTAATTCTCATTCCCAGAAAAACCTCAGAGCTCTGTTCACCCACCCCCTGTTTACTGTCTTTGTGTTTCTTAGACAAAGCTGGCAAAGAGGAAGGAACAGAGTTCCATAACTGGGTACATCAAAGGCTCCAGTTCTTTGCCTGGGGGAGGAGAGGAGAGGAGTCATGGATCTGTAGGCTGTGGGAAAGGAGGACAGGGCCAGAGGGGCCTGAAGTCCCAGGCCCTGCAGGGGGCACACACGACCCACAGAGGTTCTTGGTCCCGTTTTCCTCCAACTTGCACCTCGCATCTGCTGTTTCTGCTTTGGTGGTTGCTCCTCATAGGGGCATGTGAGACCGGCCAAGGGCCAGGAATGGAGTTGGCAGGCTAAGATATCCTTAGACAGCCCACCTCCGCAGGTCATATACTCACTCCCTACTTTCTCCCACGTGCCCCACGTTGGTTCTCGCTCTGGAGTTGCCATATGATATGGAGAGGATGACGGGGCCCAAACGGCTCCTCTGACCCACACCAACCTCCAGTGAGTGGCCCACCACTGTCTGCTGTCTCTTCCTCTGCTCCCGCATTGGCCTTCTTGCTCTGGTTGACCGGATATCCAGCGGCGAGACCAGGCTCAGTGCCCATAGAAGTGAGAAGTACATTTCCCTCTGCCCAGACCTTCCTACTTTGATGAGGATCCTGCTGGTTGATGGAAAACCATTCCCCACCTCTGGCAGGGTAGCTCATCCACGTACTCCTATTCACAGCCCTTAGCTCAAATATGCCCCCATATTTATAAACCAGGGTACAACCCTACTAATGGGAATGGGCCCACGGCAAGGAGCCAGGCGAAATTAAAGAATTGCTTAAATCTGAGACAGCTTTGATAGTAGAAGTCTATCATCTTGGTGCATCCATCTTGCCTTATTAGGCGAGATTTTACTGAATCTAAGCATTATGACAGCAGGGACCTCTTCTGTCTTGTTCAGACTATAATCTCAATGCCTGACACAGGGCCTGGCACCTAATAGATGCTCAATAAATATTTTGCTGAATATTTTTGTGATTAAATATTTAGACATCTGTTTTATCCTGCTCTTCAACTGACAATTTCTTTATTTTAATGGACCATGTTTTTCCTGCCCACGATGTGGCCAGAGGAATTAGCTGGCTCAGGAGTGAAATTTGCTGCCAAGGCCAGCAGGGCTGGGCGAGGAGACATTTCCTTACTACTCTTGGGGCAGTAGGAGGGTATTTTTTAAAGAAACACCTGGGGATCCAAATTGTTCTGAGAAGTCAGAATGAGCAGCAGGAACCCGTTGCCCTGCAGAGGGGTTTGAGAGGTTGTAGACATAAGGGACAGGCCTCTCTGGATGACTCAGGAGCCACCTGGCTCTGCCGGCCAGACAGAAGTGATACCTGAGACAAGAGGGCGGCCGAGTGTCCTTTTCCCTCTGGGCTGACATTTGTGCCTAAGGTTTAAGTGCAGAGCAACTTAAAGAGACAAAGATGAGCGGGAGGACCAACGATGGGCTTCAGCCTGGGGCCCGGGCCCCCGGGGAGAAGCCAAGAGGCCCCCATGCGGCACTCCTTTGCGCTGAATGTGACCCCCACTGTTCTTCCATACAGAGAGCAGGAATTGATCTGGTTATAAACCAAGACAGGTATTGAGCTTACACACTTGCTGAATGTTAAAACTCAGAGAAACCCTTCTATGACCCCAGAAACAATGTAATTTCCATGAACATTTGACCCAGTGCTGGACACTACACAACATACACCACACACACACACACACACACACACACACACACACACACAGACATATGAGATAAAGACATATTGTTCCCACCCTCAAAGGACTTAAATTAGAGTGAGCTGGATTTTGGTCTGAAATTTGCAGGAAAACACTTTGGCATGTTCTCACTGAGTTTATTAAATTAGAACACATATGGATTATCCAAGAAGGTTTCAGATCCAAGCCATTCTTTAATCCTCTTGGCTCCTTGAAGAGGGCCATTCCCATTAGCTGGGTTGTAAATATTAGTTGGGCATTCTCAGGGGGCATCACAGGAAGAATGAAGCTGGTGCCCAAATAGATCTGCCTGTGGCCCAACTAATGATGGCGTGGAGAGGGATCCACATGTGGCCAAGGTGTTCTTACTTTCTGCCTTCATTTCCTTTAAGTGGAAAGGGAGAGGGTCTTGGCAAGCCCTTGTCATTACCCCAGATTCCTCTGGGATCTAGCAGCAGTCCAGCCAGGTATCTCTAGAAAGTGCTCCCCAGCTAAGGGGAGGTGTCTGCCCTCCCCTCTCATCCTCTCCCCTGGAAGGTATGTACACTTGAAACCAGTTTTGTTTTTTAGATTCCACATATAAGTGTAATTATATGGTATTCGTCTTTCTCTGACTTATTTCACTTAGCATAACACCCTCTAGGTCCATCCATGTTGTCACAAATGGCAAGACTTCCTCGTTTTTGGCTAAGTAATATTCCACTGTGTGTTTATCCATTCATCTGTCAATGGACACTTTGGTTGCTTCCATGTCTTGGCTATTGTAAATAATGCTGGAATAAGCATAGAGGTGCATAAATCTTTCCAAATTAGTGATTTTTTTGTTTTCTTTGGGTAAATTCCCAGAAGTGTAATTACTGGGTCATAATAGTTCTATTTTTAACTTTTTGAGGAGAAAGAGGTCCTTAATGACCAGTCCAGCCTCTCAGCTGACCATTCTCTCATGATTGACCAGCTCTCCATTCCCCTTAGAATCTGGGCCCTTGTCCAGCTTCATGCAATGAACAAAGAGTGTACATCAGGGAAGATGCTTCCTCTATCAGGCCAGCCTCTGCCTAACAATTCCATCCTCCCCACCCTCCCTCCTAACAGGTCCCCTCTTGGGACAGCCAAACTTCCCTGTGCAATTAAGCTACATTCCATTTCAAATGATGAAGAACACTTTTTCAATCAATAAGCTCCCTCTCTTACTGAACCAAGCTTTCCCTGCTCTTAGTGAGGACAGATCTGTCAGGAAGAGCTCATGAGGTTGTAAGAATTAGCTGGAGGTCAAGGGTGGAAGTCATTGCCAAGGCCAAAATGTAAAGTTCTCTAGGACCCAGGAGGAGAGAGGGCACCACACCACAGCATCCATCCCTCCTGGAGGTAAGCCTCAGGTCTGGCATATTTGCCCACATACCCCATGATCTGCTTGCCAAGCGCACCCTTCTAGAATGAGATGGCCCTGACGTGCTCAACTGGCCCAACTGCATCTTTGCATGGGAAGGGTTTTTCTCCCTTTAAACTTTTAATTTTGAGATACTTCTAGATTCACATGCAATTGGAAGAAATAATACAGAGATGTACCATTTACCCAGTGTCCCTTAATGGTAACATCTGCAAAACTATAGTACAATATTCAGCCATGATATTGACATTGCTACATCCACTGAGTTTATCAGATTTCCCAGTTTTACTTTTACTCATGTGTATATTTAGTTGTATACCACTCTACCACATGTGTAAGATGCATCAAGATAGAGAGCTATGCCATCACCACAAGAATCCTTCCTAATGTCTTTTTTATTATTATACTGGTTTCAAGTGTACAACATGGTGATTCAATAATTACATACATTGCTAAAAGCTCACCATAATAAGTGTAGTTACCATCTGTCACCATACACAGATGTCACAATATCATTGAATTGACTATGTTTCCTATGCTGTACTTTTCATCCCTGTGACTTACTTACTTTATAATTGGAAGTACCACTTTACCCCCTTCATCTATTTTACCCATCCTCCCTCCCCCTCTCCTATGGCAACCACCAGTTTGGTCTGTGTATTAGAGTCTATTTCTGGTTTGATTCATTTGTTCTGTTTTTTAGATTCCACATATAAGTGTAATTATATGGTATTTATCTTTCTCTGACTTATTTCACTTAGCATAGCACCCTCTAGGTCCATCCATGTTATCACAAATGGTGATACTTCCTTGTTTTTGGCTAAGTAATATTCCACTGTGTGTTTATCCATACATCTGTCAATGGACATTTTGGTTGCTTCCATGTCTTGGCTATTGTAAGTAATGCTGGAATAAACATAGAGGTGCATAAATCTTTCCAAATTAGTGATTTTGTTTCCTCTAGGTAAATTCTCAGAAGTGTAATTACTGGGTCATAATAGTTCTATTTTTAATTTTTGGAGGAACCTCCATACTGTTTCCATAGTGGCTGCACCAATTTACATTACCACCAACAGTGCATGACAGTTCCCTTTTCTCCACATCCTCACCAACATTATTTCTTATCTTTTTGATACTAGGCATTCTGACTGGTGTGAGGGGATATTTTATTGTGGTTTTGATTTGCATGTCCCTTGTGATCCAGTGCTGGAAACTACACAACACACAGACACACACACATGAGATAAAAACATATTGTTCCCACCAGTGATGTTGAGTACCTTACCATGTGTCTGCTGGCCATCTGTATGTCTTCTTTGGCAAAATGTCTATTCAGGTCCTCTGCCCATTTTTTAATTGGATTATTTGTGGGGTGTTTTTGGTGTGGAGTTGTATGAGTTCTTTTTATATTTTGTACATTAGCCCCTTGTTGGATATACCACTTGCAAATATATTCTCCCTTTCAGTAGGTTGCCTTTCTGTTTTGTTGATGGTTTTCTTTGCTGTGAATAAGCTTTCTAGTTTGATGTAGTCCTTCCTGCTGTCTTTTATAACCTCACCTCCCTCCCTTTCTCTATCCTATCCCTAACTCCTGGCAGCCACTAATCTGCTGTCTGTTTCTATAATTTGTCATTTCAAGAATGTTATATAAGTGGAATCACACAGAAGGTAACCTTCTGAAGGTTGGCTTTTTCACTCATCGCCATCCCATTTCCCTTGAGATTCTTCCAAGTGGTTAGGTGTATCAGTAGTTTGTTCTTCCTATTGCTGTGCCTGTGGTTTTAATTATTAAGCAATACTGCATCCCAACATGGCACCAAGGCCCAATTACAAAGCCTTTGGGGCATGATCCTCAGGATCTTTAAGAGAGAAAATGTGCTTTGTTTGGTGTTTCTGAGTGGGAAACAGAACAAAACAAACGTGTTGTACGATCTTCTAGATACATACAAGCATACCTTGGTTTGTTCCTCTCCTAAAACAGTGCCAATTGGGTTGTAATCTTCTTTAGCTCTGGGTGATGGTTCTTATGTCTTCCTGCCTGCTTCCTTCTCAGGAGCACATCTACAAGCTAATGAAGAGTGACAGCTATGCCCGCTTCCTCCGGTCAAATACTTACCAGGACTTGCTGCTGGCCAAGAAGAAGGTACCCTTGGGAGGGGCAGGCTTGCCTTTCTTAGCACCATTGACCCTTGCCTGCTGCTTGCTGCTGGTGTGAAAAGAGAATATCATTCCTTGGGTTTTATTTATTTTCTCTTTTTTTCTTTCCATTCTCTATCTGTTCCCACTCCAATGGAAAACAAGTTAGGATTGTCACCACCCCAGCCCACCCACAAGGTCCAGGGTGTGGCCTCCTACTCCATGTCCCCATTACCTCCACAGAGGGGAGTGTGACCCGATACTAAGGCCGCAGTGGCTCAACACAAGAGATGGCAGCGACACCAGGGAATCCCTTAGGAAACCAGAGCTAGCCCCTCACTGCAAGGTCCAGCTCCCTCACCACAGATGCTCTCTCCCTGACCAGCTCGGAGATGAGTATGAGATTGAGGCAGCCCCCTCACTGGATAGGAACCCTTATAGGTTCCAAGGGGACAGTCTGGCACCTGAGATCTTCCTGGGATTGTTCCATCCTTGACATCCCCTACTGCCCCTCACCCAGCCCACAAAAGAAAAGTGTTTCCCTTTTTCTTTTAACCAAGAAGTAACTGCATCCTAGCCCCTTCCTCCTCCTCCACTTAGAATTATATCATGGTTCTCTGCAGCCCTTGGCGTCTGGATCTGGGGGCCCAGAGACCCTCAGCATGCAGGTGATGAGGGGTGACTGAGACCAGGGTGAACTCAGCTGGATTTCTGAGAGGAGGGAAGGAAGAGCTGAGAGGGGGGTTCTGGAAAAGGGGAGGCACCTGAGATGGCTTGTGATTCTAGCATGCCTGCACGCCCTCTGCACTCTTCAGCTCTGAGCCAAGGCCCCTGTATGCTTAAGGGTGGCTCTCCTAGCACCAGATCCCACGGCTTCCATGCCACACCACCTAGGAACATGTGCATCCCTTACTTTGTCCCCCATCAGCCTCCCAACCCCAGTCCCTAAGCATGTTTGTTCATCAGCACGCTTGGTCAGGCTCCTCTTCCAGCCACAGAGCCCTTCTCTCTGTGTGCTGTCAACCTCATGTGCCTGGATTCTGTCTGCGTATCTGGTTGGTACCATGTAACTCCAGTCTAGAAGAGCCTTTATATCCCACTCTCCTGCCCTTAGGGAACCCTAAGAACATCCCTGATAGTCTGAGAAAGAGAAAAGACTCCTGGACCACCCACATTGTCATAACCCTAGCTTTCTTCTTAACTGAACACCTGCCATCAGGGGTCAATGCTACAATGGAAAATGTGAAGCCTGGCCTCTTGCCAGCTCCCCTGAAGGCAGATGGAGATGGAGGGGCTCTGAGGCAGAGGGCCAATACCCCTGCAAAGTCTTGGAGGCCCATTTTTTCAAGAAAAGTTATAGAGACTTTTGGTATCTCCAGCCCAGATCTCATGGGAGAAGGTCAAAGGAAGTGTTCCTTTTTCACTGTGGCTCAGGCCACTGAGCTCATCACAATTTGGGGAAAATCTTAAGGCTCCGGTAATCTAAGTAATCTGTGTCTGTCTCACCCAGAAAAGGCCTTACAGGTTTGAGCACAAAGGGGAGGTGCCCCCAGCTCAGGGAGTGGGGCTGAGATATTGGCACCTGCCAGGCCCCCCACAAGAGGAATACTTCTCAGAGGAGGTCACTCGTGAGGGAGGAACCAATGGCCTTCCTGTGAAATGTGACAAATGAAATTCAGGAGAATTATCCTCCCAGCCCCCACAGTAAGCTCCTGCAGATGCCAGCACCCTTTCAATATCCAGCAGTTGTTTCCAAAAAGAGTGACAAAACCTACTTTTTCTTCCATTTCTCCCTGAGAGTCTCCAGGTGTGGATTTGTCACTCAGCACTTTCAGGTAGGCCTAGAGAACATTCTGATTTCAGGGATGGGCTCACCACGGGATATAAATGTGCCCCTCATAAAGGTGTGTGAGAGTTACAAGCTCTAACTAAGAGAGGAGATAGGAATCCACCTCCCTTCTCTGCTGAGAAAGGCCCCTAATGCAATGTGGAGGTACAGCTTTCTGACCCTTCATCCCTAATTCATCCTCCTATCCTAATCATTTCAAAGCTAATGTTAGTCACTGACAAACCAGGTCCTCGAAGGATAGGCAAGCTGGGTTTCGAGGGCTCCTCCAGGACCATTAAGTCCCCGTGATGGTGATTTTCCAGGGCAGCTCCAAGGGCCTGCGCTAGGCAGAGGGACCCAAAGGAGTCAGGCTGATGGCCGCCCTCTGTGAACAGCAACTCAGCAGCCAAAGGACAGGAGTTCCAGGCACAGGGTGCCAGCCGCAGGGCCTACAGTCAGCCTGACTCCAGCCACATGTGCGCTGCCCAAGTTGCCACTGGATTGAAGCTGAGTCCTGCCATCCCCAGAATGGAGACTGGGTATGGTGCCCAGGGCCAAGGGTGAAGCCTTCAGTTCCTTGTGTGAGGAGAGAGACCGGCCTGGCTCTGTGATGGCATGTTGACTGTATTGTGTTTTCCTTCTGCAATGTCCTGTCTTCTGGCAGCCAGCTGAGGTGATGGGCATGACTGCCAGGGAAGCCCCCTGACCTTGTCCACACAGACGGTAGCCACCCTTTGCCCACCCCCTCTGCTTTCAGTACATCCTGCAGGCCCACGGACATCTGGCTGCTTCCTCAGCCCCCTAGTGTCCTTTATCTGCTGGGTGTGTGTGTGCACGTGTGAGGGTGTGTGCTCTCCGAATTTCCCAGTCTCTGGCTCAGGACTCTGGAACAGGACTGTAGGATAAACTAGCGGGTATTTGGGGGTATAATTTTCTCCTGAAGGCTCTTGGGAAAGCAAGAAGCCTGGGGAGAGAGTCAGGTGCGCACCACACCCTCTCCTCTGGGAGTAGTGAGTGGCAAGGCCTCAGGGACGGTCAGGGGCTTTCTGCCTCTTCCCCCTGCTGGGGGACCCTCAGCTAAGGCTTCCCTGGAGAAGTCCAGACCCTCTGTAGCCTGCTGTGAGTAGACATTGGAAGGGGTCACCTGCCTGGGTACTCAGGGAGTATTTTCTTTTCCGGGCACTCCCTCTGAGGCCCAAGACCCTTTGTCGTTGCAAAGGACTTGGGTAGGCCCTCCACGAGCACAGAATGAGAGTCATTAGGGAGCCATTAGGAAGTCACTCAAGTTAGTGAACTTTGGGCTGCGTCTGGGACTCCTGGAGGAGTTGATGACTCACCTGGCCTGTGACCACTTCCTGACATCTCATCAGCATGTCCCCAACACACACACACACATGCACGTGCGCACACAGAGCCCTCAGAGCGAGTCTGTTCTATCCCCACTCGGGGTCACAGATGGCTGCCTGTGGCCTCCGAGACACAAGGGCCAGGGGCTCCGGCGCACGGACACGGCCAGTCAAAAGCAGTGAGCAGGCAGCTCAGAAGCAGTGCCGTGGGCTCTGGGCAAAGCCGCCATGGCCCCGACACTGCGCCCTGAGGCATGAGCAGTGGCCCCCCACCAGCTCCCACCCCTCTCCTGGCTCTGGCAGGGCAGGCAGTGCGTGTCTTGGGCTTCTGTCCCCACCTCTCGCACTGACTCTCACACAGCACTGGCTGCTTCTCTTCACCCGTTTTTTCCCCACTGTTTTGCTTTCGTTCTTGTTCATTAGCTGCCGCTGCTGCTGTTTGAAAACCACAAGTAAGCTGAAGATTTTTTTTTTCTGTATTTTTCTCCCTACTTTTTTTTTTTTTTTTCCCTAAAGCCAGAAAGTGAGCAAGGTCGTAGAACTTCCTTAGAAAAGTTCACTCGCAGTGTGGTAAGTTCAGCTGGTTTTCTTGCCTCAACGTTTCTTTTGGTTTTTTGTTTTGTTTTGTTTTCTTCAGTTGTTCTTATTGTCTTTACCTTTCAGGTGGGAGGGAGTCCAGTGCTTTCTCCCTCAACACACCCTTTTTCTTTTGCGAGTGTCTGCGGCTTCTCTTCTAGGGATGGTTTTGCAAAAGACCAAGCGGCCCCCTCTGCAGAAGGTGCACACACAACCGCCCAGCCTAAGGCCTCGTGTTTGACCTTCTGTTCAGGGCTGTGGGTTGGAAGGACCCTGGCGGCCTGGGGGCTGCGTGGTTGGTGCACCTTCTGCAGCAGCCCAGGGAGGAGGCCACCGAACTGTACCATAAAACAAATTGGCTCAGAACCATAGCACCTCAAAAAAACAATCCAAATTTCCCTCCGTGAACTCTGACAATCACGCAGGCACGGATCGTGAGCTGGTGCTGCTGTGTAGACGGCTTTTGCGTGTGCGGAAGGCGGCCGTGCTGCGTGGGCTCTGGTGACGCGGTCTGGCTGGCGTGTGTTGGTGGCCTCTGCATGAGTTCCGATGTCCCTGACAGCCCCCGTCAGCCCCATTTGCACAGCATGACCAGGAGAGGAGGCAGTAGCCAAGGGGTGGAGGAAGAAACAAGTCCCTGCACTGTCCCAGTATCCCCAGGCCTTGATTCTGATAGAGGGAGTGAAGGCGGGCCACGGGTAGGGAAGGGGCCTTATGCCCACACACACACACAGCTGAGAGGGTAGTAGACACCACACAGTGGCATCTAGGGGAGCCCACAGTAACAGGGGAGAATGCTGAATGAGCAAGTGTCCCCCGTGGTGACAGGGGAGATGCTGTGGTCTGTACAACAGCACAGACGCATCTCCCCTTTCCAGACCGTCTCTCCAAGATCTGAGCATAGGGCTGGGTGCACAGGACATACTCAATCCCTCGCGTGCACTTACTTGTCAAAAGCAAGTGCTGAGTTCATGGGGCCAAGCCTGCACTGTTAACATCAAACCAGAGGGAATCAACATGGCAGCAGAGAACAGGGATCCCACTCAAGGAACTGGCCACGGGTCCCTTCCCAAACAGCAGAAACCCACTGATGTGGACTTGCCTTTCCCTCCCTCTGTGGAAGAGGAAAGTCCTTGTCAACCTGACTACTGGGTGATTAGTATCTTTATTTCATCCTTTTACCATAAATTCTAAGGATTCTGCGTTGACAGCAACCTAGTCATTTACTTGTCATAGCTGGATGCATTTTAACAGAATTTAAACATTATTTTGAATTTGCTAGATGTAAACATCACAGTATCTCTGGTAGGCGGCAATTAAAATATAGGTGCTCCTCCCTTCCCTTCTTTGGTCTTCTCTCTTTCTATGGTCTTTTCCCCTGAGACCTCAGAGCATGCGGACTGCCAGGCCCACTCATCCCCCGTCTGCCTGCATGGCTGGTTTGTGTGGCCATGTGGCTTCACCCACCAGGAAGGTGCCGCAGGCTGTCAGAGGCAAGGGGGTTCTTGCACCCCCAGCGGCCCTGTAGAAAGTGGTGAGAACCCATCCTTCCCTGTCTTTTTAGAGGCCTGGATGCTGTGGAGAGAGGATGTTTAGGGATTTTGTTGACAAGCCCAGAGTGGGAGGCATGTTGGACTGTCAGGTGCAAACTTCAGGGAGGTTGAGTTCCACAGCACCATGGAGGCCTTCAGGATGATGGTTTGGGCTGAGGGTGTGAGAGAGGAGCCCTAGTATCGTACAAAATTCCCAACATCTCCCGATTGCTTTACATGAGAGGTGGGGATGGGAGAAAGCGAGAATGATCATAGTGACACTCCGTGAAGAGCATCTATCGATGTGTCTTCATCCCAGAAGTGGTGTTCATTCAGTAGTTCTCCACCATCTATTAACAAAACCTCTGGAACAACAAAGCACCAAACACTTTCCAAGCGTCTCAAGTGTGCATGTGGGAGAACTTAGAGATGTTTTGAGGGCCAGCTGAAAGTGAAAAAACTCCCAAGCTCCTGAGACTTTCAGGATTTATATGCTAAAAGGCCCAAACGTAAAAAAACAAAAACAAATTCCCTGCTGTTCTTTTATGAAGACTAATGGGTGGTGCATTCTGATTTTTTGGTTCCAGTGGTGGAGATGGAGATGGATTTGCGCTGATCTATCCATGCTCCTGTACTCTTGGGGTAACACCACCCCACCCCCCCAGGATGCGGCTGCGTCTGAGGAAATAGCCTGGGGCCATAGAATAGTGGCAACACTCAGCAGTTGAGGCAGAAAGCCAAGAACTTGGGCTCCACAGTCCAGTGTTCTAATCAAACAAAATTAACCGACCAACCTACATGCCTTGCAATTGAACAGCCATTTTCTGGATATAATATATGTAAAGTATCTGATTTCTCTAAAAGAAGGTCTACATGAATATTTCACTTGCTACATACTACAAATTAGAAAACTTGATGAAAGGTTAGTTCGATAGCATTCTCAGGGTGCTGGAGAATATGTATACAAGGTCCATCCCTGTCAGAGAGCTACAAGGCAATGGAAAAATGGAAAAAAGGAGTGAAGCTGGGCAGTTCATGGACCAAAGACGTGAGGCCAGCTTCCACTTAGGATTGAATTGGTGGCAGAAACGTCTGTCCAGGTGTCTGATTAGCTCAGTCAGCTAGCTTCTTATGAAGACAGAATCTGAATCTAGAATTTCCCTCATGCCAATGTCCTTTCTTTTCTTGATAAAGGCCAACTATTTGGAAAAGACAATTGTGCTTTCCAAGTCTCACGGTGTGTCATGACAAGGAGGGATTATCTGTTGAAGGCCACAGGTTCACCCTTGTACATGAGGTCCTAGGGCACAATTTAATGTGTCTCATGGAAACTGCTGGAGCCTTGCTAGTTAAGGTGCAGAAGGGACTTTGCAATCCCCAATACAGGATATCTGTAGCTTCTCCTTCCAATGGAAGTTTCATTCGAGTCCCCCAGAACTTAATATACAAAGCAAATGTCTGGGGATATGCTGTGCCGAGCATGGTATGGTTTGGCGGAATGGAGGCACAGAGCCTGCATGAAGCCCTGCTCATTTGACAGGGAAGGCCCAGATTCAGAAGCAAACATAACAGATTCCAGGGCACGGTGCAACCAGCCCATATTGCACCTTTATTTAAAACAGACAGCAGTACTTTCTCTGAAGGGCCCAGCCCCACAGGTGTCCAGCTGACCAAGCAAAGCACAGGCCAACCCCTGCTTGGCCCTCAACTGCATACATGGTGGCCCTGGTCCCAGGAGTCCCAGCATAAGAGCTTAACACATAACAGCTTCTCAAGCTGGGGGGCCGAACATGGCCTCAGATCAGATGAATAGACCAACCCCTCCCTAGTCCTGTCCAGGAGGGAGCATCCTTGCACAGTGGCTATAAAACAGGAAAGCTACAGTAGCAAACATCCGGCTTATCACTGGGGGTTCCCTTTCCCTTTGCTTCATCTTCCATCTCCTCTTCAGATTCTTTGGTGGGAAGCCCCAGGCATTACTGTCCACAGAAAGGAGGGGGCTCCCGCTCTCAGGGCCAACCAGCCTGCCGTCCTCCTGGTTCTGCGGTTGGCAGGTGACAATGAGGACGTAAGGGGGACCAGAGCTGAAGACCCCACTGTGCCGCTGCCGCTGCTTTCTCAGGCATGCTCACTGCTTCAGGCCTACCGCCAAGCGGCAAGACCTCACAGGGCGACTGGCCAAGAGGGCGCATGGGAGGGGGGCCGGCAGGGCAAAGGGCCTTTAGCCAAGGCTCACCAGCAGCAGTTTGGTCATTTTTTTGGGCTGGTGGCTGAAGCCATCTCATAAGAACTCCAGCCTGGAGAGGGGAAGCTAGAGAATGTCCTCGACTCTTCATGCACATTTCTATGGAAGAGGCCATGGGGGCGACACACTTGAGGTGGGAGGAATGGCAGCCCCGAGGATGCTGGCATCAGCCTTCCTGGACACCTGTAACTGGGAGCTCAGTGGAAGCCTCTGCTGCCTTCTTAAGAGCTTCATCATTTGTGGTCCTGAACCCCAAAAATGGGAAATGGGGCTGTTGGTGCCTAAGCAAGCACTAGAGGCCACAGAGGAGAGCAAAGATGCAGAGCAGGTATCCACCCACTTCCTAAGAGGACCTGGCAGTTGAGTTTGTCAAGGTGCTCCTTGGAATTGAAAACGCAAGGGCCGGAGCTGAGGGCGCCTTAGCACGTGCCGAGTGGCATCTGCATGACAGTCTGTCCAGTCTGCTGGGGAATGCCGCGGGAAAGCCAGGAGACCAGGATGCTCTGGAAGCTAGCTGTCACCCACTCTCCCTCCCTTCTCCTTCCCCTCACTTTCCTTCCTCTCTGGCCAAAAAGCCAAGGAAGAGCCAATGAGAGCTAAAAAGCCCACAGCTCACGTCACCTCCTCTCCAGGCAGCTCTGCAGCACGAAGCCCCCAGCTCCGGGCACAGGCGTTGCACCGGAGGTGGAGGGCTGCGGCTCCTGGCGAACAAGGCAGAGGGCAGCAACCAGGGCACGCAGCATGAGCAGCCCCTTGCCCCAGGAGGCGGTTTCCTCCTCCCCTTCAGTGTGTCAGGGCGAACAGCCATCCGCTCTGGTGGAATGAGTTCTCAATACCTAGACTCAGCAGAGGCCCCAGAGGGCTTGACCTCAGTCAAAAAAATCCTTTCGGGCTTCCAGCGAGGGACTATTGGCTAAAAATCCACACCGGGTCGGCTTTGATTGCAACAGTCCTGGAGCCCCTTTGGGACCACTGGATCCCAGACTGTAGTGCCAGCCTCTCCCATCCCAGAGACCTGACATCCAGCAGTAGTGAAACCCTGGACTGTCTAGAGATGGAGGCGGACCTCCATGGTAATATTTGGGAAGGAAAGCATGAAAGCCTGCCTCTCTTCTCCTAGGACTCTGTGAAACTCTCAGCAGCTCCTGGGCAGAGTGGGTCCGGCTTCCAGCCTCAGCTTACTGGCTGTGGGAGCTCAGGCAGATCACCAGCCCTGTCTGCACCCTGGTTTTCTCCTAAGTACTATGGCTTCAACTAAATAATCTGTATGGATTTTTCCAGCTGGGAGTGTCTATAGGTCCATGCTTTTCTCTATCCAAAGGTTTCTGAGTTGTGCTAATCATCTCTCAGAGCGAGCGAGAAGCTCTCTTTCTGAATGGGAAATGGCTGCCAGCCTTTGAGGCCAGGAACTAAACCAGGGGTAACATTGAGGGGGGTGTATATTTGAAAACCCTGGGCAAGGATGTGAGAATAAAGCACCTGCAGAGCCAAGAGCGTGGCAGGTATGCTCTGTTGCTCAGGCTTCACTCAGACAGTGTGACCTCTGGAGGGCAGGGAGGGATGGGTCACAAGGAACAGGGTCAGTCCTGCCCAGGTCTGCAGTCCCCACCCTTCTGGGAGAGAAGCCCAGCTGGCCATGTGTTAGGAGATGGGGGTGGGTCAGCTAGGCAGAAGATGGGGCTCCCGTGTGGATGCTGGTGCCTCACCCCATGCATTGTGGGGCACGGGAAGGAATGGATCGTGAGCATTTGCGGACCTTAGCACCGCTCCACTGCTCACCTGCTACCACACTCTCTGCATCCCTGCGGAATTCTGGGCCGGCTTGCCCTGGTCCTCTCTTAGAGATGGGCAAACGGAGGCTGTGAGAGTCGGTTCTCCTGCTGACAGTTGTGGTAGGCTGTCTTCTCTGGTCTCTTTCCCTTCCTCTCCATCTTGGCTCCAAGGGAAGTTTGAAAAAGCATATTTAATATTACAATTTTGTAGCTTCCTGGAAAATAAAAATGGAAAAGTCTGTTTCTATAAACAAACTATAAAGTGTAGGACAACTGAATCAGCTTGGCTGGTAGGATACAGAGCAGACACGGTTGTAAAGTGATTCTCTATGGCAGGGGATGGGGGGTTGTTTGGAATGGGGTGGAGGGTGAGATATTTACTTATCAAAAAGGGTCAGAGGTTGTCATTTTTGAGAAACTTGGCCCTCAACCCTGCCACTTCTCTTGGAAAAAGGAAGCCCCAGCAGCTGCAGCTGATGGTTCAACCTGTCAGCCCACAGCAGCCAAAAACCCCCTCCCCACGGAGCTCCCACTCAGAGAACAAGCCCAGCAGTGACTCAGCCTCCCCACACATGGGGCGAGCAAGGCTCTGCAAAGCCGCTCTGGCCTCCTCTCGCCAGCCCTCCCTCTCCCCCAACCAGGCCCTCTGCTGCCTTCCCCAGACCCTAGTGTGCCGAGCAGTCAAGTGAAAATCAAGCTCCTCTGAGGCAGAAAGGCACAGCTGTGTGTTTACAGCCGCTGATTCAGATCCAAATCGCATACCCTGCCAGTCTCCCGCAAGGCAGGCTGGAGGCAAACTGCGTATGTATGTGCCAGGCGGGAATCTATTTCGGGAGGTGACCTGCAGCCCTTTGCCATAACAGAACCTTCCTCCCACCCCCTACTCAGAAAGGATGTCCTTCTAGAAGGAGCTCTCACTTTAGAAGTGGCTGATGGGGTTGTGGGCTTGTCACTTGTACAGACTCCTGGTGCCTGTCCCCAGGCAGCCACACAGGAACAGCCATGGGCTCCCATCTGCCTGGTAAGACCCAGAGGGTGAGAGTGACCGCAGGGCCCTCAGCAGTATGAACAGTGGGAAGTGCAGACCTCTCAGGGGACAGGGAACCCACTTCTGCAAAGGACAGAATCTGCCTCAATTCTGCCAGGGGGATGAAGGGGCAGGAGTGAGAAACCTCCTCTCTTTCAGTCAGGCTTTGGAATAGCAGGAACACAGGAAGGGCACAAAGCTGCATGTCAAGGTCAGGCAGGAGAGACCCAGCTCTGCCTGCATCCACACTGGAGAGTTAGCAGTCAAAGAGCTCAAGGCCTAAGGCCTCAAAGGCCTCAAAGTAAGACTGTCCTGGAGTTCCCCCAAAATGAGCTACTGGTGAAAACAACTAGGAAGGCTTCCCTTTTATCAAGTAGCAAGTGAATATCTTTGCTTGGAGCTGAGTTTGGGAAACTCAGCATTCTGGGAGGACGAGATATAAATCCTTACATAGGAACAGTCTGTAAAATGTTGCTATAAGGCAGAATGCTAAATGGACACTGCCACAGAGCTGAGAAGAGCTCAGAACAATGGGGATTTCAATTTGGTGATGTTACCAGAAGGCCAATGAGAGACAGACCCTTCAGCGGCTCCCTAGCAGATGGGAAGATGGGGCAAGGGTGGGAGTGTATAGCCACTCCAACAGTGACAGGGCCCAACTGCCGGTGGTTCCTCCTCTCTCCCTAATCACGGTCAGATCACTGGGACCTGAGCAGGCATGGCCCTCACTGGTGTGACGTTTAGGAACTTTCCATACCCTCAGCCTAGCTCTTTGTAGAAGAATGACCATCATAACTATACCCCCTGCTCCAAAGAATATTTATTTCTGAACAGTTATTAGTGCAATAAAGTTGAAAATAATATCCATTTGTGTCCTCTCTCCCCCTCTCTACCTCTACTCTCTCTGTGTTTGCCCAAAATTAGGTAAGATATTCACAGGGTCTGAATGGCTGATAAGAGGACAAATTCACAGATCTGTGTCAACTGGAAAGGCAGTTTCTGGCTGTGGGCCACAGGGGTCTAGCCAGGGCTCTGTCCTGCCAGCATCCTTTTTGATGACATGGATGCTGATCACATTCAAAATCCAAACGTGGAAGGTATTCTTTTGGGAGATAATGGAATTACATTTGAAACATATCTCCTTCAGATGAGATGATGGGTCAACAACGTCTAGATAAGTTAAAAAAAAAAATTCACCTCGCCGCTACAGGAGGGCATTTGTAGCCTGCACTGTAATTCAAGTAAACAAAATTTCTGGGATTTTAGTTGACTATAAAATTAATGTAAGCAAAAGCAGGTTGCAGTCCACGGCATTCTGTGTTGCTCGAGACCATGTTGAATCTTGGTTCTGAGCCCTCACAATCTAGAGAAAATTCAGAAGAGAATAACTGGGGTCTGTGGAAGTTGCGTCAATTGAGACTGAAGTAGATAAAGATTTCATCTAGCCCCTAAGGAGACTAGGTAACTATCATGAGATGTATTCATATATGTCCTCCAAAGTGAATGGCTATTTCTGCAGAGCTCCGGACAAAGCTAGAACAAATCACTAGAAGATATGGGAAGGGTCACTCTACTGAAGATTATTCTAAAAGTAGCAACTTCCCAGCAATGGAATATGTTACTTCAAGGGCCAGTGAGCTCCCTGGAAACGTTCAGGAGCTAAATGGCCAGGGATATTGTAGAGCAGTTTTCTGCTTTGAATTCCATCATCTCTTCTAACTGGGATCCTCTAATGCCTTAAATATTTGTTAAATGGATCCTACTGCATTTTATTCTGTGGTTGAGAAGTAAACAGTGGAAAAGGAGAATGGATTATATGGAGGGAATTTGCTGAGACTGGAGGAGAAGGATCCAAGAGCCAGATTAGCCCATGCCTTGAGGGAGAAAAAGCCAGATGATGACACAAAGCAGGGGAACTGACAAGGGCTGGAATTACTGCCCACCACAGGCCAGCTTTGCTTTCGTTTCTTTGGGGGTTTTTAAGCCACTGCCGCTACGGCTGAGCTCTGGGCAACAGGCCCCCTCCCTGAATGCCTGAAAGGAGGTCCGCGAGCAGAGGCGCAGGCACCCGCTGACACAGGGAGGCTGAACACAGGCAGGTGGGCGTGTGGGGGGGCCACCCTGGCTCTGCGCTGGAGAAAGCTTGGTCTTCATCATTCCCACCCAGAAAGGGTGTTCTGTTTGTTGAGAGCAGACAAGACGATGATAATAACGCCAGTTGCCTTTTACCCAAACGCACTGGCAGATTCCAGGTAGGCAAGCTGGCCCCAAAATTGTCTCCACCTGGCCAGGAGCAGAACATGCCCCCAGTGCCCGTAGACTGAGGAGAACCGCCCTTCCTGGGCACCTCTTCCAGGACCCTGCCTGGAGGACTCACCTTCAGCCCAAACTGGGGGAACGGAAGGGCTCTCGTGTCACGTTCTTTCCAGCTGTCCCGAGGACCCACCTGGTTGTAAAGGACACTGCCCCCTCTCTCGGACTTCACGTAGGATTGTATAATTATGGTGATTACAGCTTCCTCTCTTCATCTTTTGCTTTCAAATTCTTTGAGGCATCTCATTAAACATGGCGATCCCGGTAAAGTCAGCAAAGTTTTAATAAGATGTTTTTTAAAGCTACACAAAACCCAGTCAGAGTTGATGGTTACTATATTGCCTTAGACAGTCTTTAAAACTCTGTCGTGCATGATTGGTGCCTGGATATAAGAGGCAGGGGACAGAGGGGTCTGGGGAGCCAGAGGCGCCCATACTGTTTCACAGAGTTGGAGACCTGTTTGACACCACGCCCGGGGCCTTTCTCATCTGCACCAAGAGTTCAGTTCTCATCTGAACCCCCGTGCCTAATGGGAAGAGACAGACCGTCAAGCAGGAAAGAGGGCCTGGCCTTACATCATAGCAGATAAAGCTGAGAAATGGAGACAGAGCAGCCACCACAAAGCTCAATTCACCTGTAATCTGCAGCAAAAGGAGAAGGGAAATTCTGATGGCTTCTCAATCATGGGTGATACTGGCAGGTTCCAGGGCACCCAAAGTCCTAGATATGAAGGAGTCGACTGTTAGCATTTGTGAGTAATCGTGATCAGCGGTCATATGCTTGATGCGGTTTCCTTGGTAATGACACAGCTTCAGAGCCCAGCACTTGCTAGCTCTCAAGCGTGGTTTTCCTGAATCATTTCTAGATCTGTAGCATGTTGTGGGAAGGCTTGCCCGGAAGGCATGTAGGTGGGATGATGGCCACGGGAGCCCCCAGCCTGTCTCCTTCCTTCCCATGCTCCCCAGGGCTACGCCGACGGCTGCCCAGCCAGGTGCATCTTGCCCCAGCAGGCATGTGCTTTGCGAGGCTCCGTGTGGCTGACCACCCTGCGCAGGGCAGGCGGCTCCTCGCCCCGTCGTAGCCAGGTGCTCCCATCCGCGGTGTGACTGAGAAGCAGCAGACACCCAGGGTTAAGTGCTGTTGAAAACCTGGCAGCAGTATTTCTCCCAACTGCGTTCCTCTCCCCCACTGATGATGACCTACCCATTTTGCCCGGAGAACACCATCCCTTCAGTGGCCACCAGAACGTAGAGAAGTGGGCCAAGTTAGGGATGGGCAGCCCCAGCTGAATCCTGTTTCTCCACCTGATATTGATAATAGACCCCAGGCAAGTCGTTCTCTTGCCACGTGGGTATAGGAAGCCTCTGGCACCACACAGGGTGACCGTTGGCACTAAATGAGGCCCTAACAGCAGTGGCTGCCGTCTCCAGGGACGCACAGCATTACACTGTGGGTGTCCGCGCCGTGCTGAGCTTGGCCTGAGAGGGTCTTCGATTCTACTCCAGCTCTATCACTTTCCTAGGTGGCTTGGGCAGCTCTCCTAAGCCTCAGTTTCCTCATCTGTAAAAGGGAGATGAGAGTAAATGATTAAGTGGGAAAAAATACATAAAGTACTTAGCACAGTATTGGTAGTATATGTGCTCGAGTCTAACCCTTCATATTATTATTTTCATTATTACAATACTAGCAGCCATGTTTAGCTCTTATTACCTTAATTAAAATTCCCAACAATATTGTGAGAGGTAGGTATCCTTATATTTATTTTGCACTTCAGGATGGGTATGTGGGTATCTCATATATGACAATGTGTACAAAGCACATGTATTCATTACAGTGGCCAGCTCGTGGAATTACTCAGTAAATGACAGCTATTATTATTGGCTTATTTTTACAATCCACTCAGAGAGCTAGTTTCTCTGCTTCCCCTGGGAATGGAGAGACCGTGTGGCCCAGCAGGCCAGCTTCCACCCTGTGGTCAGCTTCTCGGGGTCTCTAAGCACTGCCTGGGAAGCTGGGAGCTGTGCGGGCCTGGGAGGTGGGGAGAGCCGTGGGAACATCTTGCATGTTTGCCAAGATCTGGCATTTGCCGCCTTCCAGAGGTGCAGGTCCCTAAGATAGCTCCTGCCTTCAGACCCAGATCGAGACTAGTTCTCCCCACAATAAGAGCATGAAATCCAATCCTCCACATGAAACCCTTCCTTCCCAGAAACCCTCACCTCTCAGCTGGCTGCCTGCCTGGAGCCACGCTGAGCAGCACGGCCTCACCAAGTCTGGTTGCTCCATCTGCCAGATCACAAAGGTTTCTCTTTCTTTAACCATGTACCACAGAGTGGGGTTCTTGGAGGAGTCAGAAGCAAGTGGCAGGGGATGCTTTGAAATCCCTCTAAACCAGACCCCTGGGGTGCATGCTCCTACTGCCTGTAGTATTGGCAGACACAGAAGCAGAGAGACCATTTCCACTGACATGAATGGCTTTTTCCTGGGGGGAATTCAGGTTTAAATCTATATATCTTAAGGTAAATGCTCTCTGTGTTCAGTGTTTGTCAGATTGGCATCGTAGGGGCCAGATGTAAAGCTCTATAGCCAATCACATGGCTGCTTATGCACCTTGCATGAGATGCTTATATAAGTGCCTGGGGTGTAGCATGCTCATGAATGTGTGCACAGCTGTATACACAGGTGCATGTGCTACCTGCCTAATAAATGCCTCTGTGTTCCGTGTATGGTACGTGGTAACATACGCTGCTGACCTGAGTGTGCCTCTCTGTGCATGGATTGCATGCTTGCTGCAGCTGTGTGTGTATCTGGGCAGGGGGTGCCCCTAAAGCCACAGGTCTTCATGGTTTCAGCTGGATAAGTTATTCTTCACTTCCCTTCCTAAAAACACAATTGCCTAGTGCTGCTGGCGCAGAGTCAGAATGGCCGCTGCATTTCACCCCCGAGGTGGCTTCCTTCCAGCAGTGGGTGAGTGATCCCGGCGTCCGCCCTCTCTAACCTTCTTTGGGATCCTTCTGCACAGAAGGTGCTCCAAAATCTGGAAGAGATGTTCTGCTTGTCCATGGCCTCATCTCCGCCTGACGCTCCTGTTCTCATACCTCTCTGTGGACAGCAGCACCCATTTCTTGATGTCCCTATTTTTTTCTGCTCATTTTTTTGCACCCATAGTTTTTCCTTCCTAAGAAACAAGGAGCCAAGGGGTCCAGAAACAATGCTGAGATGAGTCCCTTGTCCCAGAAGCAATGTTCAAATACTGTCTTAAGGTACTGATCTGTGACTCGCTTCTCCTGGGCCCCTAGCAGAACAGAACGGAATGCCCACCACCTTTGAAGATGGCCTTAAATCCAGCGGTGGCATCACTAGGCTTTGTCTCCCAGTCACAGGAGATGTAATAACCCTTCCTCTGTGGCCGAGGGCCAAGTCCGGTGGGAAACTTGGAACAGTCACATTTCTAAATATCAGAACACCAGGGGAGAAGAAGGCTGGCAACCACCCATCCTCTATTCCACAGGGACCAAAAGCATGGCAGCAACATGTGAAGAGTCTCTAGGGAAGTAAGAAGACTCCCCATAGCTAGGAATTCTACCAACCCAAGTTTCTATCTAGAGAGTTCCTGAAAATGCTGCTTAGCCTGTCCCCTTCTGCACTTTTTGGGGTTAGAAATACATGTGTAGTAAATGGCTGCTGAGCTGCGTTCCTGGTGGTAGGGAGGAAAAAGAAATGAGCCGGCCATCTTCGCATATGTGTCCAAATGGACATGGACCTTCATGGACATGGGAAGATTATTCTTTGGATGGTCAGCATACTGATTGGCTGTGCCCTCTAGGCTCTGCCTTGCCAGCTGGGCTTAACCATGAACCCCAACCCAGACATGTTTTAGGTGAACATGTTTGCAGGACATGGGAGGTGTCCTTAGGAGGGTGGAGTTCAAGTCCTCTTGGATCCTCAGGAGAATCACAAGTGATTCCTCCTGCCATCTCATCCACTAAACTTCAGTGGCACTCTCCCCTGTAGCCATGGGCAAGGGTCACTTGAACTTCCTAGTTGGAAAAAAGTAGCATCAAGTTGTTGCCAATAGCAACACAGCCTTGTCCTTGTCTCCTTGAGTCTTTGGACCTTTGCCTCATTTGGAGTGAACTGGAGCTGATATCCTAAAGTATATTTGAGGAAGAGGAGGATGAAGCAGGCATTGCCCGGGCAATGGGCTGCAGGAAGGCATGCTACTGTGGGACCACGTGAATGGAATGCCCACCTCCTCCCCACTCTTGAGTTGACCAAGAACTTCCTGCAAGCTGAGTGTAGAAAGACACCAGAGCTGTTCAGTCAGAGAGATGAAAGATCTGGTAGTAAAAATGGGGCATTTCCCCTGCATAGAATAAGTAGCCCAAGGAAAATGAAGTTGCACAACTTGGAAAGGAAGCTGGAGAGTCTGCCTGGGCATTGTGCCATCCGTAAAGGGCACAGCTGCTGTCCCCTTGTCACTCCAGGCATGCTTGCCTAGTTCCAAATTTGTCCATGCACAGTTAGGGAACCGTGGAGGAAGGTCTCCACCACCCATAAAAATGAAAAGGCAGAGGCTAGCCTTTGCCAAAAGCTCCATAAGTGATGAGCATGATGAGGGACAGGAGTCAGAGTGCCAGGAGCATCACCCACAGCTGGCTCCCCCGCCTGGCTGGGACAGCCCAAGTTAGGTACTTGGTTCTAATTGGAGTGAGTTCCGCCTGCCCTTCCTTTGAAAGGTAAATATCACACCTGCTTCTCTTCTTCCTGGGATGGTTGCTATGGTGATCCCAGAGGCATCAGCACCAGTAACTCAGGACCGGAACAGAAGTAGTGGCTTCATCTGGCCTGTCCAGCAGGTGCACTTTAAACCAACGTGCACCAAGCAGGGGTCACCTGCACCCCAGCTCAGTGCTGTAGCCAAAATCTCACTTTGCCAGGCTTGCCAGCTGAAAGGTGGCACCCTCTCTGAGTCCCAAATATGATGAGGGAGAGCAGAAATGCCTGAGATGGTCTCGAGCATACCCAAGGGCTGTAGCTTCTTTGTCAGTGAGGTTGAGAAAATCACCCTGTGCTGCCCAAAGAGGTCGCCCAGTGTGGGTGGGCCTGGAGGAAGCTTTAGTCTCGAGTGTTTCCATCTGCTTCCTTGAGAGTGATGGCCGTGTACAAGGCAGATGTAGGGGTCATGAAGGCCGACCCACTCAGCTCTGCCACTGACTAGTGTATGCTCTCAGGCCCGTGAGATAGGACTTCCAGAAGATATGACAACTGGGAGATTCCATAGACCCACTGTTTACATAGTAAAACCTGGGTGTTTTATACCACATTCATAAGATGGTGAGCTGTCTCAAAAGAATCCGTGATTTTTATTATGATCATATTCCTTTTTTTAAAACACAGGTTTAAATATACATGAATGTATATTAATTCTTCAGCCAGTAAAGATTTTTTATTAATTCAATTTTCACCTATCTTGTTATTGTTTTTTTTTAATTGGGATGTTGTTTTATGTTTGTGATATCTTATTTTTCTTAAGTCCAATAAAGAGAATATTTTAAAACCAAATGAAATGCCCTTCAGCTCCTGAGGGAGATCAGAAAGCTTGGTAAGGACCCAGGAGTATACAGACCCCGGGAATGGATCATGCCACAGGGCCCCCGCTCCCCGCTCCTGAACAGTGAGAAAGCCAGAAACGTCCTCTCCTCCTCTCTGTGCTGCTGTGACCGAGCTCTGCTGTGTATTAGCAATATGTCATCTTGGCTAGTCCTGTAATATGGTTTTCCCATTTCATCTGCCCCACGTTGCCACACCAAGTTCAATAGAAGGTGAGCTGATGTGACGTGAGATAAGAGATGGAGAGTTGAAACATTTTTTTGAAACTATTCTGTTAAGTATGGACTTTCTTACCGTACTTGTCCAGAGTTACTCAGACTCCTAAACCATCCCAAGCAAATGGCACTCTCTCCTTAATTTTAAACATCACTGAGAAAGGAAATGCCATGGAATTCCTTCTACTCCCTTTGGAAATCATTCCTCTTGCTTTGCTCAGTTGGAGAAGGGGCACCCTGGGCACCAACTCCCAGGAAAGTCACCCGATGAAGCTAGGCAGCTCCTTGATTCTCCCCCTCTTGCTAAACCTAAGCCAGGACATTTACCTTTCCACCCAGCTCCCAGGTTTCCCCAGCCTGTGATTCCACACATACTCATCACTTACACACTTGAGAATCATCTACTCATAGGTGACCTCAGTCTCCTTGAGAAGACAGCTTATTTCTGGGGCCTCCCACTTCTTGCCTGCTGAAGTCACTTGGTGAGCCTTTCAGCAAAACACCATTTTTCATTAGCAGGAATAAAAAATGCCTGTATGTCACAACAAGGGCGTCAGTTTGGAGGCTACAATTACAAGTTCTAGATCCCCCAGCAGAGGAAGCTGGGTTCTCCTATAAGAGAGGGAAGCATTGAATTTAACCCACAGGCAAAGATGTTGAGACAGCAACTGAAAAAGACTAAGGAGTGGGAAATTTCAAGGCAGAGATGTGATAGCCAGGATTTTTTTTCTAAGCATTTGTTTTCTTTTGAAGTATAATATCATATAGCAAAATGAGCAGTTCTGAAATGTGTGGTTCAGTGAATTTGACAGATGTATGCACCAGTGTAACCCATACCCCATCACCCTAGAAAGTTCCGTTGTGCCCCTTTCCAGTCAGTTCCATCCCTTTCCTCACAGAGGCAACCACTGTTGATTTCTAGCCATATAGTCATGGGGATTTGACTTGGTGGACTTGAGATCTGTAACTTTGCTCTTAGATTATCTGGGCATATCAGCAGGAGAATCTCATCACCAGCTCAGATGTCTTTACTCACTTAGCCTTGAAAAGGGTCCTGCCTGAGCCCCTAATGCTTGGCTCTGCTGCCCTCAGTGTCATCTGACCCCCAGGGCTACTTTCTGAGCCACAGCCCTTCTCCCAGCCAGAGTTTAGCATCAGTCCCCCAGGTAAGTAAATGACAAAAGCTCTTGGTAACCCGGATTGTGCATGCTTTGTTGGCTAATATCTGGAAGTGCAGTGCACAGAGCCACAGCATGTCAAACAGCATGTTGATTTTTCTTAAAGCACTTCACAAAAGGGAGCTGTTCCTTTTGTGCATTTCCTTTTAGAAACAAAGGATTCCATGACCACCTTCTTCCAGGCTTCTAGTCATCGAGATGGCCACAGAGCTGAAATGATTAGTCGGGTGGAGGGTAGAGATTGAACGTGTGGGTGTCTGTGAACCTGGCACTGAGCCCGAGGTCCATGAAATTGAAGGATCCCAAATTCTATTGAACTAAACTTTTCCAAATGTCCCCAAGGTGAAAAGCATTTTGTCTGTATGCAGAGCTTTGCTGTCTCTGGAATGTACCTTCTGCATCTCGGTTCTTAGCCACTGTGTATTTTTTCACTTGGACAAAGGCTGCCTGTGAATAGCATTTTCAACCACCTCAGCTGCTTCGCTCAGCTCTGCCAAGGCCTCAGGCCGAGCTGGCTGCAGTTTCCTGGCACCATGATCCGTTCCCAACTGACCGGCACTGAAGAGCATCACACATTCGCACCCTGAAAAAATGGCTTCCCTGAAACTGTGCAAGATGCCAGGCAGAAGCAGAATTATCATTCCCCTTCCTAAGTGTTTCCTACAGAATCATCCATAATGGAGGCAGGGAGGAGGGTGAAGAGAGGGAGGAAAGAGCCCTAGAGGATGCAGGGTGGGAGCTCTCCTCTCTCCGGGCAGATCAGGTAGCTCAGGAGCTCCCAGCAAGCCCCTAGCATCAGAGACCTTGGGGCAGCTCATCTCTCAACACAGGTAGCTTCTGCTGTCAGATTTCACTTTGATCCCTGAAAATTACAGGAGCCTCAGCTCTTCAGAAAGGAGGTAGCTGCTGAGCCGGTGTGATTGCAGGATTTCTTCCCAAAGCCTGAGGCCAGGCATCTAGCCATGCCTGCTTCCTGCATGAATAACCACCTTCCAGCCCCACTGGGGAGGTCACTGAATAGCAGACAGATTGTAGCTGGGCTGAGCTGCCCCGCAAGCTGACCCAAACCCTCACAACCTTCTTGAGCAGCAGTACTGGCATTTGGTAAATGCATGAGCAGCAGGAGTAGCAGGGAGAGGGAGAGAAATATGGCAGAGAGCACCACCTGGATTTGAGAGGTTGGGAACAATCTCGGGTTGTATTCTGTAGGCTGGTCAGCTGCACACTCCCCCACCTTGCCCCGTAAATCCTGGAAAATGGAAGCAGTGGGGGAGGGAGAGGAAGGCATTGATGAGCTGGCCACAGGTCCTGGGAGTCAGAGTTGTGAGGCTGAGCTCCAGGATTTAGGCAGGAAGAGATTAATTAGCACCTCAAAGCCCAGCCCAGCCCATTGTATAGAAAACAGGGAAGGATGGAGAATGGGGAGTCTCAGGGCCAAATTCACCTAAAACAAATAATCACACACCCCTCCAGAAATAGAATCCCCAACCTCCCTCAACCCACAGCCCCCTCTCTGGCTGAAATGACCTTACTAATGAGGAAGAAGCTGTAATGAGGGTTGGACTGCCTGGTAAACCTCACCTTCTTTGTCTCTGGGCTTTTAACATATGCATTGGCAACTGACTGTTATTCAGAAGCTTTATTGATTGTTTTTCACATCTGCCAGCTAAATCAGAGACCCACAGGCCCTGTATGGCAAACCCCTGACATATATATTTGGTGACACAATGTGCAATTTGTGACCCTGGTGGAAGAGTGATGGAAGGGGGGGGCAGAACCGGTATTTAGCACAATGCCTCCGTGCTTTTCACTGACCGAAGATGGACCTGGGAAAGGGGGGCAGGGAGGCTTTGGGCTCTCAAACCAGGAGGCCCCTAGACTCATCAGCTCCACATTTCCCCAGAGAGGACCTCACACACGCAACCCATGCTTCCTGCCTTCGGGCCTGCATGAAGAAGGCACCATCCCAGGTGAACCAACTGGATGACAAATGCCTAGAGCTCCATTTAAGAAAGGGCAGTCAAGGAGAGTACTCGCTACGTGTGTGCTTTAGAATACGGGGCTGGAGAGAGTCTGAAGGTCAACCCGTGCTGCTAGGAGCTGTTGTTGTACCTAACCCACTCTACACAGAGGAGTAGCCAGCCTGCTTTTAGTGATTTGCAAAGACTGGCACTGTAACCCACTAGGACTAAAAAAAAATCTGATTAAAAAATCCTTAGCCTAGTATAAATGTGTCCTGCTGCAGGCTAAGTTGAGTGTATTTGAAGAGTCAGATAAGGTTGCTGATGGGGAGATTCTGCATGTGTGTGTGTGTGTGTGTGTGTGTTTAAGATAGGGGAGAAAAATGAAAAGTTTTGTCTCACTCGTGAAAATGAGGAGTGACAAGAAAGTGATAATGGTGAAAAATGAGAGAAAAAGAGCCAGGGGAGGTAATAGCAGCTCCCGAGGGCAATTTCATTTCTGGACAAGTTCCCAACCGGGCCATCGGAATTCTCAACATCAAGCTGGTCTGTTCCTCCCTGGAGAGCTAAGCCAGAGGACATTGCATTCAGCAAACGCACAGCCATGTTGTTCGGTCATTAGCTAGACCCATCATCCATCAATTCATCAATCAGCAGGCTTATATTGAGTTACCCGACCAGGCTTCACATAGCTGATCAATTTTTTTTAATTACATCCAGCTTACACACAGCCAAGCCCAGTGAACAAGATGAGACCTCCCACCCCACGTGGAAATGAGCATGAGGAATTGGTCCCCCTTACAACCTCATGCTACGGAACACCACAGCCCATGCTGACGAGCGATCACATGGCGCTCCTCGAAGATGGTGGTGGTTCTGCTGACCCACTGTCAATAACAGGATGAGCTTTGAGTGTCTTCTCAGACACGGTGATCAATCTGCTTGGGTCCAGCCACACTCTCCTCTATACCCCTGTCCGGGGCTATGGATTTCTGAAGAGGGCGGGCAAGAAACAGGCACAGTCGAGGGCACTAAGCAGAGCGACTAAGGCTCGCTCATCCTCATCCCTCCTCTTGGTGCCCAGTCCCATGTTGGAGGCTCCACAGACACCTTCTCCTGAGCATGTGAACAGCTGGCCTCTCTCAGGACCTCTGTGCTTCATGCACCAGGCCTCACGCTCCAGTCCTTTTTTTTTATTTTCAAGAACTGCTACCTGGGTTACAAGTGAAAGGCTTGTAGCCCTCCAGACGTGGAGTCATCCGACTAAGCCCCTGGGTACCACAGATGCGGAGCCAAGAACACAGGAGGTGGCACGGCATACTGCCCTGGGTCCGCCAGTGGTCCCTGTCACCAGCCTGGTTCTGAGCACTTACTCCATACTTTCAGAGTCCCAGCGCTGGTCATCAAGAGGACCCAAAGCCCATGCATCTCTCCCAAGAAGAACTTGCTCCTGCATTTCAAACAGGATTCCTAGGTCTTGTGCATTTTTAAGGCTAGTTAATTCATTAATTTCTGACCACCCAGATCCTTAGCCATCATCTGACACCACCCTCCCTGTTCTTACTACACCCCAATCCGCCTTTCCTTTCTTACCTCGATAAAATCAAGTTCAGGCACCAACACTCTACCTAAGAGCTGAAATGCCTGGTTTGGTTTAGGGTAAGTAAAATTCCCACACCCCAAAAGAGTACCAGCAACACACCTCTCCCTAACATGCCCCAGAGTCCTGGTGGTTCCCACTGTCCACAGTTAAGGCTCCCAATCCCAAAGATCAACAGAATCAATTAACTAAGTCATTTGGCCTCCATGACTCATGCAATTAATTCACCTGTCTGGTTCTCTGTCTCTGCCCCTACCTGTTGTGTGTGTGCACCTGTGTGTGCCAACTCTGTCATCTATCTCTGCAGGGAAAGTCACTGGCGGGCAAGCGCCTCACCGGCCTGATGCAGTCCTCCTGACCGTTCCCACTGCAGGGCCCGGGCCCGAGGACCACATGGGCAGGCGGCAGCGCTCCACATCCGCGGACAGAGTTTCCTTACGGGGAGATCTGGTCGCTGTGAAAGAGAAAGAATGAGGGCGTCGACGGGCCACAGTGGGGAGACTCAGTGGGTGAACGGGGAGACCAGAAAGGAGTCCACAGAGCCTGGCATCAGCCAGGTAGAGGCCCCTGTTTACAACCCTCTGTTCCTTGTACAGTCATGCGCTGACACCCCTCTCTCCGAGAGGTCCCTGCCCCTAACTTGTTCAGGGGAAACACCGTGTGGAGCTCCTGTTGTGACTACCACTTGAGATTATATCCTGACCATCATCACTCCTCCCACTGTCTGGGGAATCACGCCTTCCAGCCAGCACAAGAGGGCCCAGCTTGCCCTGAGCACATCCAGTATTGTGCCCACCTGCCCACCGTCTCAGTGGTGGCCCCCCAGCACCCATCAGGGTTACAGCCACTGTGTCCCGGCCACCTCCTGCTTCCCCTATCTCTGCGGCCCCCCAGGTGTGACAGGCCTGCACCAGGTGCTGACCTCACGCAGCGTGTCCCAACCCCAGCAACAGCGCTGAGCACCTTGCGGATCGCGTCACCTCGAGTTCTTTAAGCCCCTTGGAGACCAGCTTTCAGAGAGGTCTCCCCAGGCCCGGCGGCTGCCCTCAGGTCCTGTCAAATGTCTCAGAGGTCCAACACCAGAGGAAACACTGCGGTAGATGAAAGAGCTCATGGTTTAGTGGCTGGGGAGGTTCCGACCATCTTTTTAAATTTTATTATCTCGTCATTTATTCTGTTTCTGCCCCTTCTCCTTGGTTTGTTCCCTCGTGCTTTGCGCAAAATAAACACGGCCATGAACTCAGGGGCCATTGGGATCCTCCCCTCAGGCGGCCCCAGATGGCAGATGGGAGAGTTCCCAGCCCAGGGGGCGGCTGGGTGGCGCGGCTGGCAGCCCCCACATGTGGCATCCCTGCAGGCATGACCGGGGCCGGGGCTGGGCCGGGGCCCAGTTGCACCTGAAGCTGGGGTGGAATCTGCTACAGAGGGACCAGGCCAGGGCCACATGGTTCTCTGACAGCCCAGCAAAAGGTACCCTGCTAAACAATGCCTGTCAGAAGGGGAAAAGCAGACACAGCAAAACCTGCCAAGACCTGCAAAAGCTCCACGTGTCCCTTCATGTGTGCGTGTCCCCGTCATCTGCCGACTTGGCTGTGCGGTGATGTGTGTAGCGCAACGAGCCAGGTGCCCGAGGCACATACGGTGCTTAGCAAATGGTAGCTATTACTCTCGCTGTCATCGTGACTCCCGTGAGCCCTTGGACACGGTGGGATTAGGCAACATATTCTTTAATTCAGACCCTCATGCCCCCACCTGCTATGACTATCCGCCTTTCATCTATTTTTGGCCATAGTTGAAAAATCTCCCATGGGAGTATATAAACAGAAAACTTAGAAGAAAAAAAGAGATCACTGGTTTTTCTTTACTCATGTAAGCAAAGTCACCATCCGGTAACTAGAGGCTCATGAGCTGGTTTGCAGACCCTCACCTCCTGGGTGCTCCCCCATGACCACGTTTCCACCCCCAACCCCCATGCCCTGCCATGTGTCAGCTTCCCTGTCCCGCAGGGCACCGTCCTTCCGTCCCTGCCAGCAGGGCCGCCGAGGGCATCAGGGTCTCGGCTGTGGTTGCACCTTCCTGGGTTCTTGACCACACCTCGGTTTCTCCCAGTGGCAGTAGTTGCTTCTCTGCCAGGTCCAGTGGAAAATTAGCATGAGGCAGATGTTGAGAGCTCTCAGATCATCTCCAAAGGTGGCAATATAGACCCGCATTCTCACTGGGCACTCTCACACCCCCGCCCCATGCAACCTCAGCAGAGCCTGGCACTTGGGAGACACTCGGTAAGGACTTGATGAATAAATGAATGAAACGAAGCCCTGTCAATGTTACGGGGTCTTTTGACTCCTCCCCTCGCTCCACCCTTAGTTAGCCCCTTGCATGTCACACAGACCTCCTGTTTAAGTACCATCTGCAGTCCAAGTTCCTCTGCACCCAACTTTGCCCAGAGGAAACTCCTCCCTGCCAGGGGTCCCCAGGCTGTGCTGACGTCAGCACAGGGTATGTGGACAAAGGAAGTTCCAGGATGTCAGGTACCTCTGCACCCTCAGTTGTCCAGGGCAAAGGCCCAGCTGCTTCCTGTCCTTCCCCATGGTCTGTGGACAGGGAAGAGCTGTTCCCCGGACCCCCTGGCTGCTGCTCCTGAGGCTTTGGCCCTCCCTGGAGGTCCCCAGGGGGCCGGCCAAAGGCCAGATGGACAGTAGCCCCCAAATGGAGCAGGCTACAGGCTTCCAAACACCTCTGGGGATATCCAGAGAGGAGGGCAGGCCAGCAAGCCCAATAGAGGTAAGGGCACTCCAGATGCATTCAGACCCAAGCAGTAAATCCCCTCATCATGCCTCCCATCCAGGTGTGCTTGGCCCTCTGACCATCACCACATGCTCACCAGCAGATAAAGCCAAGCAATGGGATGTAGACCGGGAGTAGTCCTCCCACACTGGCCAGTCCAAGGTCAATCTACTGTGTGGACTTTAGAATCCAAGTACATTTGGAAAATCTGGTCTTGGTCGGTTCCCCACTGGCCTGGTCTACACAGCAAAAACTTCAGGCCAGATTGGAGTTTTGAAGGCAGTTCTGTAGCAAAGCAGGTTCCTCTGCCTCCAGAAGCCTCCTTAGCTCCACTGACTAGACAGCCTCTGGACCTGGAACTCTTCCCACGGAGGGCTCATATCATGTCGGCAGCCCCATGACCAAAGCATTCGGGCAGACTGAGAAGCGACCCCCCCAACCTAATGGGCTCAGGCACACAGGCACCAGACACTAGGCATCTGATTGAAATAACCTTTGTCTATGTGGGAAGAGTAACACTTGTAGGTTGGCACATGTAAATGCCCAGCAGCAGCCAGAGAGCCTGGTCCAAACAGCAGGAGCTCCCTGGCCTGGGGAGAGAGCTCCAAAAGTGATGTGCTGTGTTCTACTGGGAAGGGGTTGCTCTATCCTGGGAACACAGCAGGACCCAGCCTGCCAGTGCGGTCAGCTGGGTCACACTCCAGGCCCACCGCTACTGAAGGATCAGGTAGAGGCCAGGGCCCCAGAGGGACCTCTGACAATGCTGAGTTGTTGCATGGACCAGGGAACACATGGGGACACACTCCAGGAGCTTTTCCCCTGGCAAGATTGCTGGTGTGTTCAAACTACCTCACCAACAGGACACTGAACCAGGGGTCTGGCCCTGTTGGTTGTACATGTTGATGCTTTTCCTAAAATTTACCCCACCCATTTGCTCCAAATGCATGGGCTTCAAAAGCCACCACTAAGAAGCTTTCTAGAAGCTGGAACGGATTGAGGGATATTGGCCTTTGAGCCTTGCAGAATTTTATGGAGGGAAGTGTCCCAGCAAGGGCCAGGAACTGGAAAGCCCTGGCATTGGTGGTAAGAGGTAATGTGCCACTAAGCTCGAAAGGGGCCAGCCACGTATGTAGCAAGGAACATGTGTGGTACAGTCATACAGTGGCCAAATGAACCCCAGAGAATTCACCATGGGACTCTCTGCGGAGAGTTCTGTATTCATGTAACAGTTGCACTGGCAGAGGCCAGCAGCCTACTCATTAGTACCACCCAGTGAAAAGGCATCCCCTGGGCATGAACCAGGGGCCATAACGTAGCAAAGCAGCAAATGTAGCAATAAGAGGCTCAGGGCTGTAAAGGGACATGGTTGAATGACCCAGCCTCGGCCCTCTCCTCAGCCCCAGTAAGGGCTCAGAGCCAGCTAACCTGGAAGGAGGCCCTGCTCCTGCCAAAAGCGCCTGGCCCATATTCTATGCCCACTCACTGCATGATCACAGACACGTCGGAATGGCCTCCTCATAGTGCATGTGGTTCTCATTAGTTTATTTTTCTGGAATTTGGGGATTGGACCCCAGAACCAAACATGCTGGTACAGTCTAAAAATAAATGACTTGAACCCACTATTAACCACCTAACTCTGTGTGGCTCCTTGATTGGGGGTTTCTTGGGCAGGATTTACTGCTAGGATAAAAAAAGCTACTTTCCCTTCCCACTCCCCCCACTCAGCCCCGTTATAGCACACACACACACACACACACACACGCACTGTCGCCCTCTCATGCCCAAGCACAGCGCTGAACAGCTTAGGGAAGCCAGTTCTCTGGAGTGGGGTACTCATCCAGGTAGGCTGAGACAATGGTGTCACCAGAAGGCTGAGGCCCCTGACTCTACCAGCATCTCCTTGGCTGGCTGGTCTCTGTGCCCCTCATCTTGCTCTGCCACAGTACCCAGGGGTATTGAACATCAGCCTTGGCCAGACACCATTCTGAGATGCCCTTGAGTTAATTCCCCAGATTGAAGTCTGCTGCGTACAGATGGTGTTCCTATGGGGAGGCTTGGTGTCCTGAGCAACAGATGATCTCGTCTCCCACTAACACCAAAGCAGCAGGACTTTGAGAGCCTAGAAGTCAGGCTAAAAAAAGGAAGGAAAGGACGAGGCAAAAAGGAGCCACAGTACCGTAACACCTCTAGTAATGACAAGGTTGGCACGTAGAAGCTCACTTCAGTGGCAGAAATTTTGCTCCTGAAAGTAGAAATGATCTGAGAGGCATGGGGATGGGCCTTTAGTCACAACTGCATGGGCGCCAGCTTGTTCCCCAACCCCTGGACCATCACCCAGAGCAGGACTTCCTGCCCACAGGTCCATCCAGATCAAGGTCACACCTGCCACTGCACCTCAATTGTCAGGTCTCCAGCATACCCTGCTGTCAAGTCCTAGCCCACCACAAAAGAGCCATGCTTCCCCGTTCTCCAGGATCATGGCCATCTGGCTTATTTCCAGAATCTTCATTTAGGAAGCTGTCACTTTGTAGGCATACAGTCCTGCTGATCCCCAAGAGCCAGGATCTGCTCCAAAGCCAGGAAGGACATGGGGATTTGGGGCTGCCGGTTACAACACTAAGAGCCATGACCCCTCCAAAATGTCAGATCCACCCCAGATGCTTCTCTTCCCACACCCTTTTGGGGACTTGCGGCACAAAGGGCATGGGGCTGCCCTTTCCTTTGGTGCTCACTGGTCCCATCCGCTGAGGGGCCATCAGGGCCTCTGACAAGCGTCTTCTACCCTAGGGCTTTCACTGGGAAGTGGTGGCCTCCAAACTGTGGCTTGGAGAAGAATGCAGGAGGCTGTGTGAGGGCCTCATTCCCACCGGGCCAGAGCTCTGCCAGCGGGCTTTCCCTCAGCCTGCCTTCATGAGCAGAGGCACTGCGTGAACTCCTGGCTCCCCTCACTGGGGATGCAGCTGTCCCTTCCCCTGCACACGGCGCTTCAGCACCCACCCAGACCCCTGTACACCTAGGGGCAGGTCTCCCTGGCCAAGGAGAGGCTGCAGGGTCTGGCTTGCTTTAAAGGGGCTTGGGGGGGGCAGATGAGAGATGGAGCTGGGTGTGAGCTCTGTCAGCAACAGAACTCTGTGTTGGGCTCCTGCCCCCTTAAAGTACGGGATCAGTCCCCGCCGAGCCTCGGCACTAGGCTGGCCAGGTCTGGCTTATTTCATGGGCAAATAAGTATGAGCACTAGTTTCCTCATTTGTAAGACGCGGATAAGAATTTTGAAATGTTATGGTTGTTGTGAATTAATACAGAGGGCTTAGCCTGTGCCTGGCACATAGTAAGTGCTCATAAAACAGGTGCTGAAATAAGCTATTGCTGCACCTGAAAGAGGCACCAAGAGGTGAATGCATTTGAAAATCCCCAACGGGCAGCTTTCCCACCAGCAGGCACCAGGGCACCAGCCCTCCTGGCAGCCCGAGGCTAAGGGTTTTGTTTATCTGTGCAGGCAGCAGTTCTCTGTCTGTGACAAGCCCCTTGCTCCCTTCTTACCAGCTAGGGCCTGGTTCCCTCTCTGTGTGCCAGTTATCAGTAATCCTGCATTAGGCCTCAGTACATAGCAGAGCAGAATGCTGGGGGACTCCTTCCTCAGACCCTGGATGAAAAACAGAAGAACTCTGAGCTCCACCTAGATTCCCATCCATCTGGCAGGCCTCAGAGGCTGCTCCTCTGAGATTTGGGTCCTGAGCCCTTGTTCAGAAACGCTGCACTTCAGACCAGTGACTCAGACCTTGGACCTAGGGTGAGTGGCTGGGTAAGGCCTTCCTCCAAGAATGTCAGGCACGCCCACTGACACACATGTATCTCCATGGTACACAAATGAAGCCTATTTTTCTTCTTTCCCTTATTGCATCACAGAAAGACTGTTTTTGAGTTGGGGAGGATAAAAGAAATCAAGGAAAGAAAGCTTAAAAGTGAGAGGCAGCCTCGGAAATCTCTTCCTGCTGCCCTGCCCCACGACCACATCCTCAGTAGAGATTCAGTAAATATTACTATTAAATATGTGAGGGACTGTGGAGATTGTCTGGTCCAATAGTGAGTATGCATGTGCATGTATATGTGTGTGTGTTTTACACTTTTGTTTCTTTGTTGAGGTGTAATTTACATACAGTAAAATCACCCTTTTTAGTTATTTAGATAATTGGTGTTACGAATTTTGACCAACTTATACAGTGATATAACCACCACCAAAACTCAGGATACGGAGTAATTCTATCACCCCAAAAAGTCCCCACATACCCCTTTATGACTAATCCCCTTTCCCCACCCACCTTTCCTGGAAGGTATTGATTTGTTTTCTGACCCTGTATTTCTGCCTTTCCCAGAAAGCCTCATAAAAGGAATCCCATAGCAGGTGGCCTTTGAGTCTGCTTCTCTCAGCACCAGGTACATTGTTGTATGCATCAGTCATACATTCCTCAGTGTTTTGTTTTTATGCATAAAGAAACTGAGGCACAGAAGAGGAATGCAGAGAGGGGGCTGGGGAACGGGCCTGGAGTCCAGGAGCCCACTCCCACCCCTCCCTCAGGCCCGTTGGCACAGCTTCTTCAGGAAAAAAGTCATCTTTTTAACCCTTCAAATCCATGAACCCCTGTTTGAGCAAGCACAGGCTTACAGAACCTGTATACTGCAGAGAAGGCATGTCACTCATCTCCTGGAAACTGTGTGTTTGGAAACAAAGAAAAGCAATGGCGCCTGTCAGAGTGAGGCACCGTTTGTTCAGTTAGCGAGGAGTGCTTTGCAGAACCCTCCCAGGAGCTCCAGGGTCCTCCACACCCTCTCCAAGCAGAGGAACACAGAATAATAGAGTGATAGAAGCCACCTGGAAGCAAACTGCCGACACAGACCCCAGGGACACAGGGATCTAGGGTAGAATGGTGCAGCCTTGAAACCCAGGCCAGGTGGAGGAGACAACATGGGGTTTCTCTCAGCTAGAGATCTCAAAATCAGAAGTTCCAAATAACTGGAGTATTTGAAGCATCGTTATGAGCTCATGAATTTAAATATATTTGGTGTATTCCAATCCATCCCATTTATTATCCTTATTGACATCCAAAGTGTCCCCTTTTTGGCCAATGGGAGCCTCTTCAAGTTGGCTCTTGAGTCCTTTAGACGTGACCTTGCTACTCTTCAACAGCTTTGTCCCTATCTGGTGTGATAAAATAATCCAGGATCATCTTATATATTCCCTGTCTCTTACCTAAATCCCAAGTGAGTGAAAAATCTAATGAATGCTTTGCTATAAAATCAGGAGGTCTTGTGATAGACATTGTCTGTGGAAACTGAGTCTCCTAGGCCTCCAGACTATCAGAATTGAAAATTCCTTTAACAATCACTTAGCCCAGAGCCTTCATTCTACAGAATAGGTAACAGAGGCCCAGAAATATCAAATGACTTACATGTGGTTACCCAGGGCTATGGCAGGGCAAAGGTTAAAGACTAAATCTCCTGAGTCCTGACCCCTTGTGCTTCCCACACCTCACCCTGCCTTACGCATCCTCCACCTCCTCTAGTCAGGCCCTTCCAAATGTCCCAACAATTCCACTCTTAGGTATGTACCCAGGAGAAATGAAAACATGGCCATACAAAAATTTGGACACTAATGTTCATAACAGCATAATTCATAATAAGCAAAAAATGGAAATAATCCAATTGGTTTGTCAAGTAATGAATACATAAATAAAATATGATATAACCATACAGTGGAATATTATTTGGCTATAAAAAGGAATGAAGTATTGATACATATTACAATGTGGATGAGCCTTGAAAACATGGTAGGTGAAAGAAGCCAATCACAAAAGACCATATATTGTATGATTCCACTGCACTGGAATGTCCAGAATAGGCTGATCCTACAGCTAGGAAGTAGATTAGTGATTGCCTAGGGCTGGGGGTCAGAGGTAGTCACTGTTAATGGTATGGGGTTTCCATTAGGAGTGATGAAAATATTCTAAAATTGATTGTGGTAATTTTTGTACAACTCTGTGAATTCACTAAAAACCATTGACTTGTATACTTTAAGTGAGTGAATTATTTGGTATATGAATCATATTCCAGTAAAGTTATAGAAAGAAAGAAGGAAGGAAGAAGAGAGGGAGAGGGTGAGGAGGAGGAGAAAAAGAGAAAGGAAAGGAGAGAAGGAGGGACTAGGAAAAAATCTGAGCCTGTTTTTCTAAGTCACCAAGAGAAAAGGGCAGCTCCCTGGAGACAGTGAGTGAAGGTAGCCACAGAGGACTTTGAAATCCTGCTTCGCATCAAAGACAGGGTAAGCAGGCACCAGGTCATCCCAGAGCCAGTGGTCCATTTTAGCTGAATCTGCCTGCTCTCAGAATTCAAGCTCTTGAGCCTCCCTTATAAGAAATTAATTAAATTAGGTGGATTAGTGATCTGCAGGATAAGGGATCCACTCTCAACACTCTCCTGCATGAGCCCTGTTTCCCAAATCTTTAAGCCCCAAGAACATTTAGGCTGTGAGAGAAAATGCCCTGGGTGGAACCAGAAGACTCCGATTCTAGCCTTGGATCTGCCACCATTAGCAGTATGGCCTTAGGCAGCTCATGGTAGCCCAGCCCACATGGGGCAAATGTTAAAAATAAAGAGTGCCAAGACCTACCTCCAGAGGTTCCAAATCAGGCGGTTTGAGAAAGACTCCAGGAATTTCCATTTTTAATAAGTATTTGTACCTGTGCAGCAAAGGAAACCATCAACAGAAGGAAAAGACAACCTATGGAATGGGAGTAGATATTTGCAAATCATATATCTGATAAAGGATTAACACCCAAAATACATAAAGAACTCATACAATTCAATAACAAAATAATAATAAAAATAATCCAACAAAAAATGCACAAGGGAATGCAACACACTTTTTTTTCCAAAACATATGATTCCTGGCCAACTAATTTCCAACCAAAGATGCTCACCTCCATTCCTCCAGCATAAAGGTCTGTGTGCTACAGCCTGGCTGCACCCAGAATTCCCCTAAACCAACCCCAACCCCTGCCACTAGCTCTCTGCTTGCCACCCTTACAAAGCAACCAATGCTCGCTTCCCCTCTTAGGACAGTCCCTCATTAGGGGTCAAGGACCCTCCATGTACACATGCACATACACACACACACACACACACATTCACACACACATACATATCCATGCACATGACTATGAGTTAATCTACTGAGCAGTTAAATGTATCTATTCATGCAAGACTTTGCCAGAGTGAACTCACTGAGCCTGTAGATAAATGCATCAAGTCAGAAACAAAGGAAAACACTGGGATGAAACCAAAAGATAAATTACAAATTGGATCAGTGGCTCTTCCTCTCACTCTGCTGTGAAGGCCTGTTATTAGCTGTCTGGACTTGCCCAGGGGCTGGCAACACCCACACATACAAGCACGCATACCACATCCATAAGGGCCTTCTCTGGCCAGCATGAAGCAAGGGTGACCTTGACACTTCTCACTCCTAAGCCTTTAGTGCTAAGATTCATGACTGTACTCAGGAGTCTGGGCTTTGGGCAGGAAAAAAGATCTTTCTCTTTGGCTGTCCCACATGGTACCAGCTGGTAAGCCCACAGAACTCCTGCCAGCTCACTTAGTGTTCTGTGCCGCTCCCCGGTCCCTGCTGCCCCCTCCGCCCCCTCTGCTACCCAGCATCTTGTTGTGGCAGAATAGGAATGACCAGCCAGCAACTGGCCCCACAGAGGAAGGAGGAACTGGCAGAAGGCAGGAGTGAATCTTCCCCAAAGAAGATGGGTGGGAATGAGGCAGGATCTGGGGGCTGATCTCATAAATAACCCAGGTGGCAGTTCTTCCGGAAGGCATGTCCTGGGGAATCTAAATCTGTACATATTTATTCGGATTGGCCATGAGACGGGGGTGTGCTTGCCGCTCAGCTTATGGAGTTGGGTAAAAGTGGTCCTTGTCCTCAAGGACCATACCTTCTAGTAGAAGATGCAGACATATAACCAACCAATTGGGACACAAGGCAGAGGGGTACAGGAACAAATTAAATGCACAGAGCAAGGAGCAGCAAATTTTACCTAGGAGGAAATGAGGAAAGAAATGACATGAAAATCGCTGACCTGTGGGAAATGGTGCATGGACCCCATGATGGGGGCGTGCAGAGCTGCAGAGCATGGAGGCCTGGAATAGGTGTGAAGGACAAAGAAAGGTCAGAGCTAGAGACCAGAGAGAGATGTCATAATGGCTCAAACCAGGGAAGAGCCTGGCAGTGAGGATGGAGATTGGAGACAGACTCCTGAGATGCTGTGGTAGAAGATAGTGTCTCAGTGAGTATGGGCATTGGAAAGGGAGAGGTTGTGTTGAATATTTTAGAGGATTCAGATCAGGCTAGAGGAATAGTGTGGGGTCCACAGACCTAAAACATGATCCATAAGGGCATGAGGACAGAGCAGGTAAGCTAGGAGCAGTTCTCCTGGGAGTGAAGGCAGTGAACAAGTGAAATGAAGGCAGTGGTGTTCAGAGAGGGCATGTCCCAGTTTATTATTTCAGAGATGGAGCAATTTTGAGGTATCCAGGGTATGGACCTGGAGCTAGCTGAACTAGAGAGAAGCAGGTAGGTCAGCGAGGAGGAGGTAAGCCTATTACAGTGGGGACTGAGGTCACTTGGAATGACAGCAGGAGGTGGAGTCGAGGAAGAACCTAGCAGTTGGGACTAGTGTCCTTGTCCTAGGGGAATATGGGAACACGGAGGTCCCTACATGAGGGCCCTGAGGATAAAAAGAGGATGAAGTGACAAAGTGATATTCCTTCAGGAGGAAAAAGGCTCCTGGACAGGGTTCACAGGTCAGTGGCCTGAAGGCAGCAGTGAGGGGAAAGGGCTCAGTGCGCCTGCCTCAGGCGTCATGCAGCTTGTCCTCAGAAGGACAGCAGGGACCAGCCTTTCTCCACCACCTCCATCACTTCTGGAAATAAAAGCCAGTCCCATTTGGTAGCCAAGGCTGTGTGGGATGCTGTGCATGGAGTGGCCCCCCCAGGCTGGATGAATTCTGCTCTCAGGCCCTGTTCCCATCTGCCCTCTCTGGCAACATGTCCTGGGATGGCTGGAGGCTCCCCAGCCAGGTCCCCAAGAGCCAACTAGTGGGACTGCCTAGCAGGCAGATACTCTGGTAAAGACATCCCTTTGATTGTTCAGTCATTAGACCCTGCAACAGGATTCAGAGTGAAGTGCCTCACATCAAATTTCAGCCTCTGTGAACATGGTTGAGGAAAGATTCTCCTTCGTTTGCAATTCTCCTGTCAGCGTTTGCTTTCCTTTCCGCACAAACAACACAAATTTTATCCTCTTGGATTTTCTATTTAAGGCATTTCCCCTAGGTCCTATAAAATCAGTTTAGCTATGTCTCTGTTTGGCATGTAAAGATGGGTACCTATACCCATGGGCTCAACACACATGGCTTCCCAAAAACCAAACAGGACTGTGCTGTTCTCCTCCCCAAAAAGTGCACACAGAGTCTTCACTAAATCACATCATCCTCTAATCTGTAATAGAAATAAAATAAAGATGATAAAAATTTATAGCAAAAGGAACCAGTTCTCCAACACCATAATGTCATTCCTTTAATGCATTATTAAAGCAGCAGACAGCTTAGGACACATCTGTAATTTCAGGAAATACTTTCTGCACCTTGAAGCATAAGCCCTTTTGTTTGCCTGAGCCCTTTGGGACAGCACTATTTGCAGGAATGTCATCAGAATGAGTATCTGTAACAATATAGTTCTGCGACACAGTGCTGCCCTTAGAGCCAGGCTGTGACCCCATGTGGACAGACTGGAAGAGACTCTGCTCTCCTCTTCCTCACTGTCAATCCAGGCTTCTCAGCATAATGGACCCAACTGCCTTTTTCCAGTGTGCCTAACCTGCTGTCCACTATCCCTTGGGAAGAATTAATGATTTTCAGAGGAGACCTGAAATCAAGCAAATTTCATTAGTAATATTAATTTGTACCAAATTCTAAATCTAGGCCCTGGTTTGAGAGCCTAAGGCTTTGAGCTACATTATGCCTTTCAGGTGAAATAAATACATGGGCTATGTGACAGCACTGACCTCTGTTCAGAGGACTCCCTTTTATTTCTGGAACCACTGTTGTTATCTGAAGAGTGAGGCTGCTGGTAGAGGGTCCCCAGGCTCATGAGGCTGAACCCCCATTTTGTTCATTGAAGTCACCTTCATGAATATTGGCACTGAAGTTCCCCACAGGGGGATGTAACAGGCAGGGTTTATTTGATATGAACACTAGAGCCCTAAACTATCTTAAACTCAGAAGTGATACCATTACTAGCAATAATTTTCTCTTGCCCACAATTCTATGTTCATGTCCATATGAACTCTGTATCTGTATTAATATTTTCTGAGCAAATACATTGAAAGTTTAAAATGTCATCTGCTAAGCATGGTCTACGATGCCCAAATTCTTGACATCTAAGCAAAATCTCTAAAGCAGAAGCAGAGTTCTCTACGTTTAAATGTGGCCAGGATTCTGCATTCCAATAGCATTCGCCAGGTCTCAGTGCTTACCTCTTCTCTTTGTCTCTCCCACCTTTCCTGCCTCAATAGCTGACACCTTTTTACCCCATCCTGCAAAGCACCTGCATTTACTATTAGTGCAGCTCTGTTTCTTACATGACAGGGCAATAGCTGACATGTCACCAGGAAACATCAAGAGGAGGGTAATTTGAAGAAAGCTGGGTTAGGTTGCCTATATATGTAATTTATGTAATAAAAATGCATCCACGGAGAAGGTTTTCATGCCACATACCGGTCTGAACAATGACACAAGAACTCCAGGTCCAGGTGCCATCTGAGTGCCACCTACCTCTAAAGGCTAAAAGGTGACTTATGCTTCCCAGTGTCCTTGGAAGGAGCCCCGTGCAGCCACCACTGGCGAAAGACATTTCCTCCTGTCATTGAGCTGCTATTTCCAGATGTGCAGGACACAGGAATGACTCAGAGTAGTGGCACTCTAACCCAGGCCATCAGCCCCAGTAACAGACAGACATGGCTTTCCAGACCCCAATCACACCTCACTTTAAATAAAGGAGTAAGTTGGAGTGTGTCACTTTCAAGCGAAGCACAGAGGCTGTATGAGTGGCCTGGGAATTCGCACAAGATAAAAACCTCTCTTCCACCTCCAGTGGCTAGAACTCGTGACCCCCAGACTGCTTCGGTCCTTACCACGAAGGGCTGACATTTGCGACAGCTCACACCTGGATTCTGCCTCAGGGCTTGTCGGCTTTTCTCTTCAACCCAGACACAAATAACTGATCTACCTGCTCTGACCATTAGAACTTAATTTCCCTCATTTGAGAGAGCTTCATTTTACTAATTTGGAAAAGGAAATTCTCTGAATTTTTTTTGGCTTCGGAAGACCTTCACTACCTTCTGGGACATACCCACATCCTCCTCCTCCCATGACTTGCCTCTGTGGTTGATATTCCACAGACCCCACCACCTAAGGCCTTGGACTCCACCCCTAGTGCTCCCCTTCCTTCATCCTCCAGCTTTGCCAGACACTGAATCCTGTCAGTTCTACTTCACGCCATTCTTACTGTAGCCTCTGCGTTAGCTGAGGTCCAGAGCCTAACCCTGACTGCTTGCTATTTCCAGACAAAAGCCTCCAGCGCTATCAAGATATATCAACATCTGGTTCAGAACATCTCAGTGGTTCCCTATTGCTATCAGATTTCACTCAGTTCAATTCCACAAATGTGTGTTGCATCCTCGTGACGTGCCAGGCTAGTATTGAGGATACAAAAGCAAATGAGACAGTCTGTGCCCTTAAAGTGTTTGCAGGCATCTGTCGGTGGGACAGACACATGAATATGGCTCCATGTGAAAAGCGCTAAAGTAAAAGGAATATAAACTATTTTTAAATTCTTGGGGCCAGAGGTTGGAAGAAACTACAGAAGACTGGTGACATTTGGGTAGAGGCTTAAGGAGTAGATAGGTGTTTGAGCAAAGGGACACGGGGCGGGGATCTTTCAGGGAAAGGAAATGACTTGGGCAAAGGCCTAGAATTATGGAAGCCCCTGAGTGGTTCCAGGCCCCTGAATGGGTAATCATTGTCCCTGGTCATCACTGTCACATGCCACAGGTACCGTCTTTAGCAGAAGATCATAAAAATTAGTCGGAATGCATCATTCTGTCCTGGTTGCTACAGTAGATGAGAAGCCAATTATCTGTATAACAAACCCAATTCAAAATGAACCACCACCCTTCCTGCAGACCTACTAAGGGGTTATGGAAGGGCAGGAAGGGGGGGAAATGTCCAGCCCTGATACCAGCCACTAAAGCACAGCCTCTGGGCCAGTCTTCAGTGGCATCTCTCTTGGGATGAGGCTTTCCCATGCCCTAGGATAACAGTATCCAGGGACACTAACCAGCCCCACTGATATCCTGGAGACTCATCCCAAAGAAGTCCTTAGAAAGGGCATTGTCCCTGACCACCAAGTACTTAAATCTCAGTGCATAGATGAGACCCCTGCAGAGAAGTGAGCTTGGCAGCATATAGTGAAGTGTCCACATGCAGGTCACAGTAATAAGGGAGCTCAGACAATAAAAGTCAGAGCAGTGTGGATGGGAGTCATTGGGGACGGGCTGCAGGAGCAGGTTGTGGGGCATGAGCTGAACCACGGAGGTTGGGTGGGGTTTGGACAATAAGAAGGAGGGACAAAGAACAACCTGGGGCAATACTGTCAGCCAATGCGTGAGCCAGGACATCTAGCTGCTTAGAACTGGGAGATACCTGAATGCTCATCTGTGCAAATTCTTAGCTGCCACAAGAACCCTCCTACAACATCCCCAACCATCCAGGCTCTTAACTGGGTGCTGTTGGGCAAGAGAGAATAATCAAATGGAGGGACTGCACGCAAACACAAATCCTCTCTCTGCTGCCTCTCCTGATAGGGACACCTTTCTCCAAGAGGCCAGTATCCTAAATCTTAAAATGTCTTTCCTTAGGGCTCAAGGAACAACCCTTCCTCTGACCCTGTATCTCAGCAAAAACATCCTGACCCAGGGTGACAGCTTTGCCCTGCAGGAGAGAAGCAATCATCCTCTATCCCCGGCATCCATATTCATGGGAATTGTTCAGGCTCTGACCTGTAGCCCGTGTAGAATGTCAGCCAGGGAACCCGGCTGATGGTCCCCAGAAGTGCACTTCAGGAATTAGCCCACAGCCATCTGCCTCTCCTCCAAGTAACTCGGGCCCTGGGAGGAATAAACAGCTGTTGTCATTGCAGTCCTAGAGAAGCATGAAATAGAGCAAGGAAGAAAGTAGGAGGCACCTTTCAGAGCTAAGGCTGCTCCTGAGAGTGTTTGAAGGTTATTAGTGTGGCTATAATCAGGCCATTAGTCAAATGCAGGTGGAGAATAAAGTGGTTTTAAAATTGCTTTCCAGAGAAAGCAGAGCCTGTGTTGGTATAATCTATGTATATGATCTCTTTCAAGCAGCTCTTCAGCTTCCTAAATAACAAAAGAGCTAGGACTCAGGTCCCCAGCTAATCACACACAGTCAGAACTATCCACTTCCCTGGCCCTCAAAGGGCATCAGTGGCTGCCAGCCACAGACCTGCCCTCTACCTGTTCCACCAGCCTGTGCGAGCAAAGGCAAGCCAAGAAGCCCCTTCTCATATTCCCAGTCAACGCTCAGAGACCCAGTTGGCTCAAAAATACTTCTTTGTAGTTCACAGGCAATGGCTTCATTCTGAAGCCCTAAGTGGGCAGCATCCAGTGCCCAGTCCCCAGGGTGGCCATCCCATCCCCTTCAGGCTCCCCAATGGGACTCAGCAGCAGTCTCATTTCTAGGGGCAACCTCTTGATGAGAAAGGGGTCCTCAGAGTGCCCTGTAGATGAAGCCTCCACCCCAGCCCCTTCTGAGCCACTTGGCAGATGCAGGCCTCCTTCTCATGAGGGCAGCAGGACAGAGAGGGGTTCCACCTGCCCCTCCTTGAAGTGCCTTGACTTCGTTCATGACCCCCCCAATCCATCCATCTCTCCAAGCCTAAAGTTCTAGTCTTGCTCTTTCTCTCATCCCCTTCCATAACCAGTTACAAATTCTGTATTTCTAGTTCTTCAGCCCAACCACTGTCTATGCCACTTCCACTGCATTGTTTCTGGCTCCCACCGTAGCAGCCTAACCCTGCCCTCCACGTGCAATTCTGTTCCTCTCCAACCAATTCTCCATGCTGCAGCCAGAATTATTTCCCAGAAATCTCAGATCTGATCCTCTAATGTCTCAGATCAACCCTTCCACAGCTCTCTCAGGATGGTATCCAAATGCCTACCTGACCCCTTGCTGCAGCCATGAGCCTGTGCTGCGGCCACACTGGAACGGTGCACTGTGTCCCAGTAGGTCTGCTTTCTCCCACTTGCAGCCTCTGCCTCCTTTCCCGTCTCCTCCCTACTCTACTAAATCCTATCCTGCTGCAGATCTCGGCTTAGGTTGTCCCCTCTCCAGCAGCCTTCTCTGATCCTGCTTTCCCCTAGGTTTGCAGTGAGGGCTTATTGCTGTGGGTTACCTGTATGTCTGTCTCCCTGTCCTGTGGGAGGGCGAGCCCTTCAGGGCAAGAATGCTATGTAGTCAAATTTTATCTTCCATGCCAAGTTACAACACATATATTTATTGAATACAACACATTGATATTTTCCAAAGTATCAAATGGTTGAATTCATGAAAAACAAATAAAATAATGGAGGAGGTTCCACAACACGCAAGTGACCCAATGAGTCAATGGCTTGGGTTGAGTGTAATTGGGGATTAAAATGGCCAAATCACATATGCAAATCACACATGCGGACCTGAGAAACTTTTCAAATGGAATACCTTCAGCTTCACCTCAGAGTTTCCTCTACACTTTTGACTGGTGTATTCCCTTTAGACCCATCCAATCAAAGGCATTGACTCTTGGTTCTGTGCATCTTACCACTGACCCAGAGAACATTTGGCATTCACCCCATAGCATAGCCTGACTAGGTGTCGATGAATGACTTGGCTATAATGAGGAAACAAGGAGCATAATCACAGACTCCATCCCATGTGGTCCCCTGCCATGGGAACTTCAATATGCTGGGTTGTGCTTTTCAACCTTGCATTGGGTGAAATAACCTTTGACAAATTTGTCCGCTTTCTTCAGAGTGGTTGGTGCAAGGACTCAGCCTTCTGAGCTGGTGTTTACTGGTTTCACACACAAGTGCAGGGAGGCCAAATGAATTACAGCCTGACTCACAAAGTGGAAACTTCTCCATCTGTCTCAGCCTTCTTCTCGGGCCAGTTTGTCTGTCAGTCCTCTTTGGTGCCCCCTGGCCTCCCAGGTTTCTTACACAAATGGGCAGATGTGTTTGATGCAATGCTGGCAAAATGACATACAGATGGTCACCCATATGGTGCCAGTTTGGATCTGACTCCTGGAGAAAATTTTGGAAGACCACACAGCTATGAAGGACACCCGCCAGCTTCCTGCACTGGGTCCAAAGCTGACTGCTCATGGGGACACAGGTGGGAAGCAGGTGTTCCACATAAATGGATCACCCTCTGCTAATCACCACTGATCAAGGTAGTGGTGCGGGAGAAAACAAAATGAGAAAGAATCATCCAAGAAGTGAAATGGACTGGATGCAAAGAAGTCAAAGGACAGGTCTGTATTCCCATAGTATAAAGGTCATATTTCAGGCAGGCTTTGCTTCAGAGCATGCCAGAAACTTGGAGACAAAGGGTGTGGGGACTTCAGATTTAATTCCAGTTGATGTAATACCTGGAGATGTTCGATCTAATAAATTCAATCTAATAAGAGTCCACGGCAGCCAAAGAACAGATTCATTCAGCCAATCATTCAATATTTATTGAACACCTACCATGTACCAGGCATTTATTGGACACCTACCATGCACCAGGCCTTGTTCTGTGTTCTGGGGACAGAACAGTGAACAATTTCCATAGGACCGTCCTGTTTAGAGATTTATATTTCAGCTGTGGAAAGAGAAAGACAAATAAGGAAATGTCAGATAGTAATAAGTGCTATGCAGAAAGGTAAAATAGTGGATCTGATAAAGAAGAACTGGGTGGCCACTTGAGTTGGGTGACTAAGGGAGTCCTATCTGAAAAGCTGGCATTTGAAGCTATAATCTGAATGACAAGGAGGAACCAGGCAACCACACAGGCATCAAGAGACTGGCTAGTGCAAAGGCCCGCAGGGAGATAGACTGATGCTCAAAGACAGAGGAATGGCAGTATCCTGACAATGGACACTCGGGCAGCGAGAAGGTGTTCCCCTGGGAGTTCTCAGAGATACTTGGGGAAGACTTGTTTGTGAGTTGATGTATAGGGCTCTCCAGGGACTCTCATAAATGTTGTTGAGGGGTCTTGCATCTGTGAGTACATGTAGGACACACCCTAGGGATTCCCAGAAAAACCTGGAAGGAACTATCATTCATGAACTCACAGGAGACATCCCTAAGGACTCCCACGAGTTTGTTGTGAGTATATGTGACACAGTCCTGGGCTCAAAATACTCGGCAGGGGTGGGGGGACCCAATCTGCACAATCAGCTTGAGGCAAGATCCAGTGCGATTTAAGGATTACAACCCATGTGACTTTCTTTTTACCCACAGGCCTGGGGCAATTTTATATTCATTTTGATTACTGAGAACTGCATTCCTTCCCCTCTTCTGAAGGACAAACTCATTATTTAGGTCTGGCAATTCTTTTGTTGAGGTTACTATCAAAACTTGCTGACCCGGGAGCCATTCTGACCCTGTCTAGAGACCTTGCCTATCACTGTTGTGCTCCATTAGGCAACAAAGTGACCATTTAACTCTCAGAAGGCAAGCTTTTGTCCCTCCTTTTTTGGGACCCCTGAGTGTTGCTCCCTTGCTATTTATAGAAAGAAGTGGGAGATTTCATGAACAGATTGGCCTATGCGAAGCAAGGAGTATGTGCCATCCCTGGGGTCCAGGGTGCCCCACCAAGGCAGTGCCCCGATTTCTGCCAGTATGTTTCTCTTCTCCCCTGACTCCAACATCGAACACTTCCACCCACTGCAACTTCTTTGCAGAGTTGAGAAATGAGTTTAGAAACCCATTTGAGAACAAAAGATATGAACAATTCACAGAGGATGAAAAATAAATGACTCCTAAACACTTGGAATGATGTCCAGCCAAACGAATAATATAAGAAATGCAGCTTCAAACTGGCTACCATTTCTACCCATTAAATTAGCAAGTCTTTTTTCATATAGGAATATCCAGTGCTGACAACAGTGATATTAAATGGGGTTTTTATCTTCTACCGGTGGCACTTTAAATCGGTACAAACTTTTTGGGAAGCAATTGGCAGTGTATATCAAAAGCCCTTTGTATGTTCTATCCTTTTATCTTATTCTGCTTCTAGGAATATATCTTAAGAAACAAACCAGATTTCTATGAGAGGGAAGGCACTGCAATGTTATTAGAGCAATCACAAAATAAAAGTGGAAATATAAATGTCCTAAACAGAACAACAACAACAAAAGACCTATTAAATAAATAATGATACGCATGTATGGCAGAATATTAACAAATATTAAATAACTTGTTTTCAAATAAAGTAATTATACGAAGAAATACTTACAAAATTAGATGGGGGAAGCACAGAATTCCAGAACACATAGGGATGATCGGACAGAAGACGTGACTCAAGATAAAAAACAGTTCTACAACTAAATACGATGATAACCCAATTAAAAAGCAGACAAAATATTTGGAGGCCCTTCACTAAAAGAAGATACGCAAGTGGCCAATAAGCACATGAAAAGATGATCAACATCAATAGTCATCAAAGAAATGCAGATTAAACCAATGAGAACTACACACACACTAGAATGTCTAAAATTAAGTATTACAAAGCCATGGAGCAACTGGAACTCTCATCTGTTGCTGGTGGGAGCTTAAAATAGTCCAACAACTTTGGAGAACGGTTTGGCAGGTTCCCATAACATTGAACGTACTCAGCATAACCCAGCATAACCACATAACCCAGCAATCCCACTCCTAGGTATTTAACCAAGAGAAATAGCAGCACCACATTAAAGTACTTGAGTATAAGTATTCATAATCACTTCATCAAAACTGTTAACAGCCAAATGCTCACCAATAGGTGAGTGAATAAAAAATGTGTGACATCTATAGATAATGGAAGAGTACTCATCAGTAAAAGGAACAAACTATTGATGTATACCATAATCTGTAAGAATGGCAAAAGCATTAAACCAAGAGAAAGAAGCCAGACAAAAGTGTTTATACTGCATGTTCCATTTATATAAAATCCTAGAACAGTAGCTACTTGGGTCTAGGTGACAAAGGAGATGTAAGGATTACTGGGAAAGGGCACAAAGGAACTTTCTTAAGATGGAAATGTTCTATATCTTGACTGTGATGCATTTGTTAAAAATTCAATGAACTATCCACTTAAAAGGGGTACATTTTATTTTATCTCAATAAAGTCTTTTTTTAATGTTATACAGACTTCCAGTAAAAGATGGCACATTAACTACATGCATCTCTCTCCAAGAGCCCAGTAAATGAAAGCAAAGAAAAAAGAGCAAGTAGGGGGCCCAATTTCAAAAGATATGGGCAGTTGGAATCCAACGGAAGAGTAGGAACTGACTCAGTAATGTGATGGGCCCCTCTACCTAAATCACATTCACTGGTTGAACTGGCCAAAGGAAAAAGGCTAGGGACTCAGAAATGCCACAGTGAGTAAGGGTAGGAGTGAAGCAAAAGGGTTTCTGCAGAATAATATTTTTAATATCTGCAGGTGGAATAGTCTGTTTCCATATCCACCATGCTGTAACAGAGAAAGCAATCAAATGCCCCCTTAAAAACACCACCCTCAATAAAACATCAGTGTGTTCTACTCTTAAACACATACGCACAGAGATATAGATACAGCAATAAAAAAGACCCAAATAAAATTATGGGAATCCTCCAAGATAGTAAGTCAAAATTTAAAAAAAAGAAAAGATAAAGAAATCAAAGTTCAATCCAGAAACTCCATATTCAAATATTAGGATTCCAGGGAAAACAGAAAATATGGAGAAGAAATTATCAACGAAATAATACAAGAAAACTTTCCAGAGTTGAAGGTCATGTGCCTACTGACCAAGAGGGCCTCAAATGCCTAGCACCATGTCTAAGAAACAATCTGTACTTAGCATGTTATTATAAATTTTCAAAATACTGTGGATGAAAATAAAATCCTGAAGGTTCCAGGGAAGCTTATAAGTTATCTGCAAGAGAATCAGAATTAGGCTGGCCTCAGATTTCTCAAAAGTAATGCAGGTGATGATTTCAACGTTCTGAGAGTAAATTACCCTGAACCTACAATTCTACACGTCACAGAAGTATCAATTGAGCATTACAGTAGAATATTCAAGGGCTCGAAACATTTACCTTCTTCACTCCAAGTTTTTGAAAATTACTTGATGTATGATAACCAAACAGAAACCTAGAGGAAGGAAAACCTGGAATCCATGAAAAAGAGGAACCAAGCCAGGAAATATGTGAGAGGAAGTATCAGCTGAGATAATGCAGCAGGCTCAGGGCAGTCAATCTAGATTGGAGCAGAACAGAGGCCCGGGAGGACAGCCTCTGGAAAACAATTTGCTGGATTACCTCACTGGATGGAAAAACTGGGGTGAATAGAGAATATGATAAAGACAAAGAAAATGGACAACAAAAACCTAGGCAAAACAGAGCTGTTCAAGCAGTAAACATACCCTTGGAGCACTGCTTGGCTCTGCAGTGAGCCACTGTGACATAGCCACAGTGGCATAAACACTGTTTACTGATTCTTAACTTTCCAGATGAACCTATAGGAAAGATGGGAAAATGTAATTGTTGTGGAATACCGTGCAAATGTTGGCAAAGTACTGTAGATAGAAGTGGATCTATGGAATGTGGGGAGGAGACCCGAAAAGGGTCTCAGGGGAAGGGACAGTTTTAATATCCTTCCTGTAGAAAGTGGTCAAAATAACTGTGTAGAGTAGACAGAACAAGATTAAAAAGATACAGATTTGCTGCTTATAATGAAAAGTAACCAATAGAATATTAATCACCATGGAGGAGACAGGGACAGAGAAGCCACATCATGAGAGCAGGAAGTCTAGCAGATAATATCTAACAGTGATAAGCAGGAAATAGTGGTAGACCCGTGTCAACTGGAGATACAGGCTGACATAACCCCAAGAAGAAAATACGAGAAGGGCTAAAGCAGCTGCCTCTGGGGATCAGGACTGGGGATGGGAGGAGGTAGACAACCAGACTGCTTTTCATCCTAAACCCTTCTATACTTGCCATTTTTGTTTAACCATGTGCACATATTATTTCACTAAAAAATTTTTAAATCATTTAAAAGAACTGTACGTAGCACATGGTTGCCAATATTATAAAATATAAACAAATAAATTCACAGAAAAAAAGACCTGAAGAAAATACAGTAGCTATGTCTGAGTGGCAGTTTTATGAGGCTATTTAACCTCCTCTATATACTCTTCCTTTTTTCCAAATTCTACAATGAACATCTTATTTTTATAAACAGATAAAGCAAATGTTATATCAAGAATCAAAACGATGTTTAGGAACAAGTTTTAAATTACACTGGAATGAACTGAAGGAAACAAAGTTGAATATAAAGATGAATTCAATTATTTAAAACAGTATTCATGAAAGTAGATTTAAGAAAATACTAACAGTAATTATCTTGGCAGTAGAATTACAGGTGGTTTTTTCATCTTGTAATATATACTTCATCCCAATTTTTTTTTCATAATAAGCATATTAAACCAAGTTTGGCCAGAGAACTAAATTTGATCTCTACATTGGCTTCAGACCAAAATAATTATATAATGCCTCTGTGAGTTGCTGACACCTAGAAGCCTTCCATGAACACTTGTGGCATTAAGGGAACTAAATGTAAATGAGGTTCTCTGGTGACTGCTTCTAACTGAGCACTGGGCTTCAGACAGTCAGCTTTCATCTAGTGCCACTGTGTCCTGTGACCTGCACAGGGTCATACGTGGAGGGTGCCAGCAGATTCACCTTGCTGTATGGCAGACCAGTTCACAGAAGAAAATAAACACCCACATGTGAAAACAGACAGAAATGTTCCCAGACCTATAGCAAATGGATTCATCTAGCCTGAAGGGATGAGTATCCTGTCTAGACCAGCCTTGGAAATCCTTGGTGGAATCCTACGGCCGCCTCTCCTGTCCCCTCCTGCTTCTCCTCCCATTTCCTCAATGTCCACTTTCCCCTTCTGCCACCTAAAACCAACAGAGGGCCTGGGAAGCAGTTCCCCTCCTCATTCCCAGCCCCAGGAGGTGAGAGTCCTCCAATTGTCCCAGACAAGGATGAACAGCAACGAACATCGGGATTCTTTACCATCCAACCGCACTTGACTCCAGGAGGGCTACTTAATCAGTCTCCTGTTACAGAAGCAGAGAAGCCAAAAAGAAGAAGAAAAATTGTACCCTGAGCTCTCTCTGCAAATGCTTTCCAAGGGAAGGCTAAGAAGTTACCAGGATGTTCTCTGGCCAAGTGCCTCCATAAGCCTTTCTGATGATCCCAGCCAAATGTATTGGTTCCCAAGAGATCATCAACAAGAAGTGCATAGCATGGACATGGAGGCACAGTGGTCTGTATTTCAAGCATCAGAAGTCCCTTGGCTGTCCTTATCTCCACTCGCAATTGCATCAGGACCAAAGCAAATATATCAAGATGTTAAATCAAAGTTTCACCTGAGACATCATGATACAATAGATACAACATTCCAACTTGATACCAGAAGATGCAAATTTTCAAGGTGAGACCCAAAAACTGTTACAGAACTCAAACTTCTCACCTACATCCACAATGACGATGTAAAATGGTCTGGATTTTAGAGATTAAGGGCTAAGATTTGTCAGGAAGATTTATTTGGAAAAAAAGTATTGACATGCTTCAAGCCTCATCCCTTCCAAGAGGGAGAGTGAAAGATGCCTGTCTCTCATCTCAGACCTAGTGAAAGAGGCTTCAGGGGAACCATTCAGAAGGCTTTTTATGTGTCCCCTGTGGTAGCATGTGTCTGGTCAGGGACATCTGAGTATTTCCATTGGACATATGTGAGCCAGTAGTACAGAGAGAGTAGGTGTGGTCACATTAGGCCCTGCCCAAGAGGGGCCTCCTCGAGGGCTGAACAGTCCTCGGCAGGGAGAGGCTGAAATGACTTCCAGTTCCTATGAGCCGTGGGAGGAGTGCTGCGATGAGCAGGAGGAGAGGGACGGCTGTGGGCTAGAGAGCTGCAGGGGAGGGCCCCAGAGATGGTGCATCTCCTCCAGACATAACCACACCCAAGAAAGACATCAGCTTTCCCTACTGCAGGTCAAGTAAGAGCCTCCCTGGCCATCTCGTCTCTCCCCTGCCTCCTCCAACTCTAAAGGAACCCTAACTCTGATCGGGGAGCTAGAGGAAGAGGAACTGAGAAAGAAAGAAGAAACCCACTGCCCCCACCCACCACCGGCCACAGGCTTCCTGCTGGGCAGCCCAGTTCCTGGATGAACCAGTGTCTGCTAACTGCAGGACTTTTTATTATTTAAGAGGGAGCAGAAAAGTCATGAAACTACATGAGTGTTCATCCAGGGAGAAGAGAACTTTCCTCCATGAACACATTTGAAAAGGAGGATGGAAATGAGAATAGCAGTGCTTTATACTTACATCTCAGGGGTCTCGGTTGTTCATAGTCCTTATTATTCCCTCTGCCATGGAATCCACTGCTTCTCCAAAACCAGCGAGTGCCCCCTCCTGAGAGATGAGCTCAGATCCGATTCTTTATACAGAGCTCTAGCCCAGCTAATGAAAATATTCAAAGGGACAGAAGAGGAGATCCCGGAGAAAGCAGGAAGCCCTGTAAGGGAAGGCGTAAGGCCAGCCATTCAAGCAGTCACTGCTCTTCTCAGGATCTGGATATTCTTCAGTATCGAAACAGAAGGTCCAGAAAGTTCCACCAACTCTGTTAGCAGCACCAGAAGGAAATAACCTGGGAGAATTATGATTCATTGGGATAAAGAAGAAAAGAATGAAATTAACATCTTGGTGAGCACTTTACATGTGCCAGTAAGTTTTACACATGTCATCTCTTTTATTTTTGCCACCGTCATGCAAGATTATACTATTATCCCCATTTTGCAGAGGAGACCCTGGGACTTGTACAAGTTAAGTAACTTGATCTTGGTCATTGTTTGTAGAGCCCATCCCCTTTCCACTATACCAGGCTGCCTCTCTATACTGTTAAATAATTAGATAGTGACTCTAACAGGCAATGTCACATGAGGGGCTAAGGGATGCTTTGCTGATGACTCTAAGAGTGATGCCAGAAAACCAGCACAGGAAGACAGTGTGCTAGGTGGGCCAAGCCCCAGTATCCAGGCCCTTCTAAGGGACTCCTTCCCATAGCCCTTTGCTGAAAGAAGCAGATCTTCAACCTCATGACCCTCATCCCCAACCCTTGTGTGGATTGATCTAAGGGCTCACAGCCTATACCCCAGAGGCCTATGAAGGAATCTTTTATTAGTCAGGGTTCCCCAGAGAAACAGAACAATAGGACATTATATAACAGGAAGTGGAAGAATGGGGAGGATTTATTATAAGAAACTGGCTATGTGATTATGGAGGCCAAGAAGTCCCAAGATCTGTGACAAGCTGGAGAGCCAATGTGTTGTTCCAGTCTGAGTCCAAAAGCCTGAGACTCAGGAGAGCTAATGGCATAAGTTTTAGTCCAAAGGCAGTAAAAGACCATTATCTTGGCTCAAAAAACCAGGCAAAGTTCCCTACTCAGGCTTTTTATTCTATTCAGGTCTTCAGCTGACTGGATGGGGCCCAACGGCATTACGGAGGGCAATCTGCTTTGCTCAGTCTCCCAATTCAAATGCTAATCTCATCCAAAACACCCTCCCAGGCACCCTCCTACTATCTGACCAGATGTCTGGGTACCCCATGGCTCTGTCACGTTGACACATAAGATTAGTCATCACATATCTGGAACAAAATCTCTACACAAACAAGGACTGGGGATTAACCAGACCAATTGGATTCCCTCCAATACAGGGCAAGACTCAGGACACATCTGTGAGAGTAGAAGCCAAATGGGACACTGAGAAGCCATTGTGCACATGCAAGAGAGCCAAAACTAGAGGAAGAAGTCCTGAGATGGGGAAAGAGGTCTCCGGCAGAGGGGGGTTGGCGATTAGCTGTGGCAGGAGCAGGAAAAGTGGAGATGGGAGTTCAGCTCCAAAATAGCAGAAGAGCAAGAATTCTTAATGCTGAGGAGGGACTAAGCTATCTGGTCATTAAAGCCAAGAAGAGCCTTCCAGTTGCTGAGCTATATTCCAATATCCAGGAGGCCTGGTGTTTGAGATCTTCTTGCTTTCCCGTGAGATACCCTTCTTCCTTTAAAACAAGTGTTGGCATACTACAGCCCGTGGGTCAGATCAGCCAGCCACCTGTTTTGTTTTGGGGGTTTTTTGTACATAAATTTTACTACAATACAGCCACACTCACTGTATTACAATATTGTCTGTGGCTGCTTTCACACCACAATGACAAAGTTGAGTTGTTGTGACAGAGGCCAAATAACCCATAAAGCCTGAAATATTTATTATCTGGATCTTTACAGAATAAGTTTGCCTTCAGGTAACATTTATTATTGAACCCTCTCTATATGCCAGACACTGTTTTCAATGATATATTTGCAAAATCTCACTTTGCTCTCAACAAAGCCCCTGTGAGATTAATCCAGTCTTCTCATTCCCTGAACTTTACAGATGAGGAAACGAAGGCTTAGAAACGTTAAGTAACAGTTTGCTCCAGGTCATCCTAAAGGACGATTGAAACCCAATAGCCTGATTTAGAGTCTATTCTTTTAACTTCTGAAGCTATGCTGTTATCCTGACATTGTTTATTCTGTGTATCTTCACAATAAACACCTTGTAAGAATACAAGCATTTTTATGCCAGAAACATATTTTTTTAAGATGATTCTAAAAGGATTTCTTCAAACATTTTTACCCAGAGTAATACCCGAGAACCATTTGCCGTGGTGTGGAGTGTATATGACGGGCTGACCCACCAGGCTGTGAGTGTAGCAGGTGACTTGATGACACTCCAGCCCCCAGGATCCAGAGCCATGCAGAGGGTAGTGGGTAATCACAGGGATGATGTCTCAGGACGCAATCACTGGTAGGAACATCATGGCCAGTAAATGATCTACTGTATTGAGATGAGCCCAGGGGCTGCTCTTTGCAATCGGGAGTCTAACACAGGCACGCTGGGAAGGTATTAGATTTTCTGTCACCGCCACCACCAAAAAAAAGAGCTAGCTACTAAGACCAAATCAGAGCAGGAAAGAGTTAGGAAATTCATGAGTCATTCTTGTTTTCTGCTTCCCCTCACAAAGTATAACAGTCTAGGACTTGATTATTGCTTTAATGAGGGCAAGCAGGGGTGACATCAAAATATTTTACAGCTGCTGTGGCACAGACACCCATCAGTCAAGAGAGATGCTCTGCCATAGCACTGTGACAGGGTCTTGGAGAGCCCCTGGGCGGCTGGGGCTAAGCCTTTAGGGCCTGGGTAGTATGGAGCTAAGAGAGTGTCCTAGGAGAGGAACCAAGGAGGTTGGGTTGGGACATTAGGAAGAGGAGGGGACAGCAGCTATTTATCACCCAGATGGAAGTGTTTCCTATTTTGACACACAGTACAGCCAGCCCTGTGCATCCTAGCTGAACAGAGCAGAAATATTCATAGACCCTGACCCTAAAGATCATTTTGATTAGTGTTTGCCAAGCATACTTGACCACATGAATCCCCTGAGATGCGGCTTAAAATTGCAACTTTCTAGGCCTCATTGCTAGAAGAGCTGGAAGTCTGTGTTTTTACATCCACCCGGTGACATTATAATCTGACATGTTCAGAAGGCAGTAATCTAATGCAGTCCTTCCCAAACACCTCTGGTGACAAGAAACAAATCACTGACCCACTCCACCTCTTCTGAATCAGAATTTCCAAGAGAGGGGCCCAGGAAGCTGAGTCACCCAGGGAGTGTGGGGACACTCGGTGCACCCCCTCATTCTATAATAAAGGAATGGGTTGGTGGTGGAGGTGGGACCAGGACCCAGATCTCCTAACTCCCTGGGACATTAGTTTGTCTCCCCACAAGCCCCCAAAAGATAGTGTGTGTTTATTAACCATCTCTTAATCCTTTAAACAGGGTAGGATTTTGTGAGGTACGTATTTTGACTCTTACTTTACAGAGGAGCTCAAAACTTGTAAAGTGACTTATCCAGGATCCAACATCTCAAACTTGGTAGAGCAAAGAATCAGAACAGGGTTCCCCCGCCCCAAGTGCAGGCCTCCACTTCCTCTTCCACCACCCCACCTCTCCAGCAGGAAGTCTGCTGTGATTCAAACACACCTGCAAGAAGCAAATCCATTTCCCCTTAGTTATTGACTACAGAAAGCCTAGGTCAAACTGTCCCCTTGGGCAAACTGCACAGTTCTTTAGTCAGCTGGTTGTTTCCCCCAGCCTTCTAGAATGATCTCAACAAGTTCTATTTATAGCTGACCCAGAGAGCACCGATTCTCTCCTTCCGACTCCTGAGGCCCCTGTCTGTAGGCTATCACAGCTCTGATATTCTGAGTGTGGGCAGAGTGGGGATTATAAAACTTTTTGCTGGTTACCCAAAAGCCTTGATAATATCACACCATCTTTCACTAGCTGCGCTAAGAGGAAACCATTTCCTCCCTCCCCTGAACTGCTTACATATTTAAAAGTTAATTGCCCAAACCTCAGTTCTGTTGAATTAATTGCCTCTTCAGCTGACCTCTCCTGGTCTGGCCTATATTGGGAATATGAAGCAAAATAAGGCAAGGGGCCCCTTCTCAACCAAGACACCCCTCACACTATCGGTCCCACCACATGGTGACTTCTGAAAACCTTTCCCTTGGGCTCAGCCTCTGCCTTAAATTCTTCCAGTGTGTCCACGCTCCTTTCTGTGGTCAGTAGCCATGCATGAAAGCCATCCAGAAATAGTGACTGAGTTGCCCTTAAGAGCCATATTTTCATAGTCTTTGCTAAGCATGGTATCTTCCATAAATGATTCATGGGGGGATTCTAAGTGCATTTTATTTTATAATAACCATCTCTCTCTGACAGTCCGTTATAGATGAACTAAGATACAGAAGAGTGGTCAACCCTTATGAAAGATTACCCCCTGCATGCCCAAAATGACCATACTGACCTTAGCAATATTAATCCCTGGCCCAGTTTTGCTGGATATGTCATACACATCCCCAGGTCACTGGAACTATGGTTCGGTGTATTTTTCTATCTGTATTATGCAACCTATGTATATGATTTAATCATAAGTGTGAATGTGCAGATGCAAATCACAACCTTTGGATACTAGAATTAAAAGGTGGCATGAACTGTCCAAAGGTCATCTAATCCATGCTCCTGTATCTCCACAGGCATGCCTAAATCATCCCAGACAAACTCATTTGCAACTTTGTGTGTTAAAAAAATTTTAACCCCTGAAAGTAGATGTCAAGCCTTTTTCTATAATGTTTTGTTGTTTAGCAGGTCTCATAAAGACCCTCACACTGTTGTGATGGATTTCCTCCTTTTTCTTTAGTACAGGTGAAGAACAGCCCACTGAGTGAATAGGCTGATTTACCATCAGTAAATTATGAGACGGGGCCTGTGTTTACACTTCTATTCTCCATCAAGGCATCTGTTTATTTAATTGATGGCCTCTACCTTCTTTAAAGGTTACTCTGATATTTAGCAGGGTGTTGGGAGAGGCTGAGAAGTGATAAATTACACCTGCATGTACTCTTTTCCATCATCACCACCGTCACACAATTGCAAACCCTTACAGTCCCAACTCCATCCAACCTGTGCTGCTTAGGCGTCTTACCTCCACGGAAAGTCTCCAATGAACCAATAATTACTAAACCTAATGATCTCTTCTTGGTTCATATATGGCTTGAACTTTTCAAAATATTCATGTGAGGACCACTTGAAGGAACCAGGGTTAGATAGCCTAGAGAAGAGACTCAGGGGACCAGCATACTGGGTTCAAGGATATGCTTTGCTTAGAATGCCCCTTTCTTCATTTTTCGATTGTGCTATATAACAAATGTAGAGCCTTGAAACAACACTGATTTATTCTTTTAGCTCTTGGGGGCCTGAGGTTCTAACATCAAGATGTCAGCTGGGCTGTATTCCTTTTGGAAGGTCTAGAGGAAAATCCAGTGTCTTGCCTTTTCCACTTTCTAGAAGCTGCCCCCATTCAGTGACCCATGGCTCCTTCCTCCATCCTCAAAGGTTGGCTGGGTCTTTCTCACATCACTCTTCCGTCTCCTTCTTCTAAATAAGGACCCTTGTGATTATGATGGACCCATCTGTATAATCCAGATTAATCTTCCTATTTTAAGGACAGCTGATTAGCAACCTTGATTCCAACTGCAATCTTTACTGCCCTTTGTCATGTAACATAACATATTCTGAGGACGAGGACTTGGATGTCTCTGAGGTGCCATGATTCTGCCTGCTGCAGCCCATAACTGGTAGGTTTAGGGCCAATGGATTGAAGTTACTGAAAGTCTATTTTCAGTCCAATCCAAAAGTTCAAGAAATAAAGAGCTTTTTAATAGTCAGAACCGCCTAAAGGTGGAATTGCCTTCTTTCGAAGATACTGAATCCCCAGTTCCTACAGAGTTTCAAGCACAGGCCAAAAGGCCATTTCATCCTAAATAAGTGGTTACCACATGCCAAGCACTGTGCTAAGTACCTGTCATCCCTTATATCACTTAATCTTCTCAAGAGTCCTGCCAACTAGAAGTTATTATTTTAGAGAAGATAAATCTCATGCTCAGAGAGACTCAGGTGAGAATCCCTGTTCTGCCTGGTATTAGCTGCATGACCTTAGTTACTTAGCCTCATTGATCCTAGGAACCCTATCTGTAAAATGGGTGGAATAATAGAACCCACCTCAAGAGTTAGTTGTGAGGATTCAGTGTGATAATATGTCTAACTCATCGTTCTATTGACCCTTACGTGAAATATGCTTAGCCCAGCATCTGTCTCATTGTAAAGATTCAGTAGTCTCACTATGATTCAGCACCACCTTATACTTAGTAGGATATAGTAGACTCCTTGGGTGCCTGCCCGGCACCTGGAAGCTTTTCCCAGAGTCGGGCTATGGGCCTCAGGCAGCCATGTTTCTCCTCTGTGTCCGTCACTCCTGGCCATGGCTGATTGGACCAGTGGCAATCACCTCATTCAAGCCAAGCCAATAGATGTTCTCTCCCAGGAATCAGAAATCAGAGCCCTGACAGACATTTGACTCAGTCTCTGTAGGTCACTTTCCTGGCCTTGATGTTGTGGAACATTCATTTTTCACCATGTGTACCAAGGAACTGAGAAAAATCAGTCTCAAGAGAGGATTAAAGCAGTTGCCCAGAAAGAAGCTGAAAGAAGAGATGGAGGAACCAGGCAGCTGTTCACACCCTCCTTTCCCTCCCCTGCTGACTCCACCACAGTGACACTTATGTGTTCTTGAGACACCCCTGTGTCCCAACATGTCCCTTTGTCTCAATTTATTGGCCTTGAGTTGCTATCTGTTGTTTACAACCAAAGAGCCTTAAGGCACAGGTATTCACAAACATTTGCAGACAACTGGGGCCACTCTCTTTGTTCATCCATGGGGGGCATATTGGTGCAGAGGGGTTAGGTGGCTCACACACTGAGCCAGTGGCAAAGCCAGGAGCAGAACCTAGAACCTCCTGGCTGCCAGGGTTCAACTCTGCCCTCCACCATTTGGCTGTCTCCAAATCTATTTCTTCAGCTCCAGTTCCTAGGGTTTGAGAAACTAGCGTGACTGGAAGTAGGGAGGAGCTGGGGACTGGGAAGGGTCCCGGGATTTGGAAGGCATTCAACGGAAATTTCACATTGGGAGACCAAAAAACCCATTTAAGAGGCTAATTTTGATGCAGGATCTGGGACTCTTCCAACAGCACCTGGGTCGGCCTGGATGATGCCGGGAAAGAGAGGAGCCAGGCGCTCATTTGCATATATGCAAATGAGGCCTGCCACAGCTGTCCAGAAGCCACCTCTGCTAGGAGCAGCCTGCTCAGCTGCTGTGGCTGCTTTCATCTGTCTACTCAGCCTTGGAAGAAAGAAAGACGGGCTTGCCAGAGCTTTTCACCAAGCCCACAGGGACACACAGTCATCCCAACCCTCAGAAGCGGGAGGAGCAAAGAGCTAAAACCTCCAGAGTAGGAAACTGGGGCCTCCCTCCTGCCTTCCCCCTACCCCCACCTGCAGTGGTCTCCCTGCTGGGCAAGAGCAGAAAGCCAAATCGGTGATCACTGCCAACAGGAAAGCTGCACCTGTCCTGGGCCCCCACATCTCCCTTTCCCCGGTCCTCAAAAGCAACCAGGCCATTTCTTCTCTGCAAGGCCTTCTCTTCCGTGGCTGAGCCCAAGGAAAGAAGAGACCAGACAATTGGCCTGGGGGTTGGGAAGCCTGACCTGAATTCTCTACCTCCTTAGCCAAGTCTCAGCCTCCATTTCCCTTTCTGTAAATTTGAGGGAAAGGGGCAGGGAGCCTAGAATTTTACCCAAGACACTTCTTCCCCAACAGCATCTCAGATGGACCCGGAAACAGTAATAGCTGTACCACCCTGGTGGCCACAGCGCGTGGGGATGAGGGGGCAGCCAGCCCCTGCCCACAACTTGTTCATCCTGGGGACCCCCTGAGGCCCATCAGTGCACACTTTGAAAACCATGGGTTCGCTGGTCCCTAAGGTCCCTTCCTGCTGCCAGAGACTGCTACGTCAAAGCGAGTAATGGCCGCCTTACAAGAGTAAGAAGCAAGGAAGAGATGGTGGGGCTGAGCAGGCGCTTATAAGGATTTTAAATAACAGCAGACCTGAGACCAGCAGGCAAACCCTGTGGGTAAACGCACACTCTGTCCTCAAGTGCATTATTTGTGGAGCTGCCCTTGGGAACATCCTGGTGGAGGCCCTCAGCTCCCCTCCACAGCTGCCCTGGCACCACGGCCTTGGGAGGAGTCCTGAGCCCAGCAAGCTCCCTTAGGAGGACTCCTCCCTCTCTCCCGCTCCCCCTCTCCTCCCCTCTCCCTCCCTCTCTCTCTCTCTCAACTTGTTACTGCCTTCAATCTCTCCCCCTCCTTTCCCCACCTCCCACTTGCCCAGCCCAGCCCAGTCCGTCCCTGGGAAAGTTCTTGAACAATACCTGCAGAAGGGGATCAGGTATCCTGGGGGGAGCTGGCCCCCACGAAAACACAGATGGTTAATCCCTGGACAATTCTGGGCTCTCCTACTTTCCTCCCTCCTCCCCTGCTCCTCTCTGTTCCCACTCCTGGGCCAGCCCCCAGCATCCCTGCTCTTCTGACAGACATCCTTTTCAGAAGAAAAGGTAATTTGCCCTGGATGGCAGTTAACTAGTCATGGGACCCAGTGAGTCACTCTTCGTCTCTAGGGCTCAGTTTCCTCATCTGGAAAATGAAGGTGCATTGACAAGGAGTGCTTAAGCTTTGGGGATGTGACAGATCCCTTTGAGACTATGAGGAAAGCCAGGCAGACACACACACACACACACACATGATTTTACAGACAAGTTGGAAGCTCATCCATGGACTAGAGAAAGGCTCTCCAGGAGTCCTGTCCACACTGGAGTTCTGAGGCTAGGACCCTGGGCCCAGCACCTCCACACCACACTAGCTGCACCACCTCAATGTCCTGGGCTGGAGACCCCAAAGGGCATCCCAGGGTTAAGCCAGGCCAAGTACCCACCCGGCTTCCTAGCCTCTCCTACCTCCTCCCCACCCCTGGCAGTGGCTCTGCTCCCCACACAGCTCCCCACTACTCCCATCTTTAGCCCTCCCTGAGCCTGCGGCAGCTGCATGAGAGAAATGACAAGGAAGGTGGGAGAGGAGAGGAGGGGGCCCCTCAGTATGCAGGGAGAGCGCAAAGGGGCCACGGCCTCTGGCGCCTCCCTCTCACCCCCAAACCCTCTAGCCTGGGGCTGTGGTCTGCAGCAAGCCTGCCCACACACCCCTGGCAGGTGGCCTGACCCAGCGGGTCTGTGACCTGCCGCCATCAGCAGGTTTTCACTTGGAATGACAGGATGTTGGTCTGCGAGCCCCGGTCTCCCTCACCCCTGCTCAAATCCAGGCTTCCCAGCGCGGTTCACAGCACTGCTACTCAGCAAGCTGAGGCGCTCTCCTTTGTAAGTTCCCAACTTTGTTCCTTCACAGAAGGCTTCAGGTCAGACGGCAGACCCAGGTGGTCCTGCCTCAGCTCCTAAAACTCCTGTCCACACTGACCAGCCTGGACTACTAGCCACATTTTCCTGTATCCACACATGTGCCTGGAATAATCTCTCTCTCCTTCCTCCACCCAACCCCCATGTCCAAATTAGCTGAAGTGCCACCTCCTCTTGGAAGTCTTCCTAGCTTTCTCTCCATTTGGAAGTCCTCTCCCCACCCCCCATCTCTCCTGGCACATAATCCGACCAGTCCTAAGGCCTTTGCCATGCTCCTCTCATTTCTGAGGATAAACTTGACCCTATGAAACCATACAACTACTTAGTGGGCACTAAGTGTACGCCAGGTACAAGGCCAAGAGCTTTACCTACTTTGTCTTCCTACAAATAAATGCAAGATATGAGGTAGATGTAATTGTCTCCATTTAGAGACAAAGAGGCAAAGCCACAGCTTTCAGACTCCCAAGCAACGTCCTTTCTTCTGCCCTATCACACTGCCTACATTTCTCAAGGGAACTTTTATCTTGAGGGCAGCATCTTCTTCACCTTTTCTCCTAGATAGAAGCTATTGCCACCACGTCTGTCATTAAATGGTGGGAGAGGGGGTGGTAGGAGAAAGAGAGAGAGGAAGAGCCACAGGCACAGGCTCCAGACACATGTGACTGACGTTCACCATCACAGCAACTCTACAAAGTGGGTGTCATTACCCCTATTGTACAGATGAGGCAACTGAGGCTCCTGGAGGTCACGTAACACGCTCCCCGATGGTCACTGCAAGGGCAGTGCTGGCCTTCCTCCCAAGCGTTCTCAGGCCCCAAAGCCCCTTACACCAGCCCCTCCTAGTCACACTGAGACAGGGATGCACTTCCCTGGTGCCCACCTCCAGCCGACAAATGGGTCCCCAAGTGTTAGAGGCCGATGACTTGTATTTTCTTACTGACTTCCATTATGTAATGGGAACTGTATTCCCAGGGTAATAATTTTGGTCTCAAGACATAATTAAAAGCATACAGAAGTACAGTGTATATTTTTTAAATGGCATAACTAGAGGAAAGTTAATGATTTTATGACACAACAAAAGTATAGCGAAAAGATCACCCAGACGCTGTATTCCACCCCATTCCAGAGTTAGATCTAGTTGGAGGACAATGGCCTTGATTCTTACCTAGTCCTTTAAAATCAAAGGGCAGTTATAAACCACCAGTTTTAACCATGTACTTGTAGGTGCTTTTTATCAATGGCTTTAGCCTGTGGTTGTTTGTTTAGGGACTAATCTAATAATGTATTTTTTTCAGGGTCTCCTTCATGAACTCTTTAAGAAGAAAGCTGGTCTTTTTGCCCTAGAGAAGCACGGAGCTCATTTTCATAATTCATTTTTTCTTTAAGTGCAGAGTGGATTTCCTTTAAGAGGAACAGAAGATGGCCCATTTAATATAGATCCTGTTAATAATGCAGAGGGACTTGAAAGATTCGGGTTTTAAGGGGGAGATGGGTAAGGCAAGGCCACCCAGTTCTTCCCACCCAATAGAGCTGCCTTCCCCCTACAGAGTCCAGGATCCAAGGCAGGAGATCTGAATTTACCAGGGCCTTGCCCCAAAAAGACCTATGTATGTGAGGCAAACTGGGCTCCACACCCCATCCCACTGTATTTCCTCTGATTTGTTCATTCATTCATTTACTATTCATTTGTATATCCATCCATCTAGTCACCCATTCACTCACTGAACATGAACTAGGGCAACTGGATTCAACAGTGAACAAGGCACAATCTGTACCCTCCCAGAGCTCAGTCTGATGGGGGAGGCCAGCAAGAAAGCTGACAAATGGGGCAGAGTGCCAGGTGCTGTAAGAGAGATCTATACCAACCAAGGTGAGGGCTCTGCAGAAGTAGCAGCTGCTCCCTGGGCAAGTCAGAAAAGGAGAGAAATCTGAGTGGAGCCTCACAAGTGTTTGTAGGCGGACAGACTACAAGTGCAAGAGGGTGGGAGCATGGAGGATGTTGTTATTCTAGATAGAACACAATTCAAACATAATGACAAAAGACAGAATGGAAGGTTGGAGAAGTTCTGAGCAGATGTTGGAAATGATTTTAAGAAATCATTTAAGAGGGATTCAGACTAAGCTTTAAAGAGCTGAGACTAGCTTAGGAGCTATCCCTTGGGAGGATGCATGGAGGGTGGGAGAGGGAATAAAGGTGACACGTATGCAAGTCCACACAACAAACAAACAGGCAGGAATGTTTCTGGAAGATCCCAGGCTCATCTCTCCCACGGTAAGGACTCTGAGAGCCTCCCCAGCAGCCCTCGACTTCAGAAGGTCCTCTGTACAGTCATGATGGCAACTAGAGTTCCCTGGGAGAGTTTGCCCTAAATCTGGGAAGCAATCTGTGTCCTAGCACCCAAAACACAAGTTCCAAGCCCCCCAAAACAAAGGGGCCTTTGTTCACATTGCCTACTCCACTTGGAAAGCCTACTTCCAAATTCCAAATCACTGCTATTGAACTCTACACATCCCTCAAGCTTCTGCTCCAATACACCTAGCCTGTCTGAGTACGTCCTCCCCCACTGCATACATTCAGGACACATTCCATCCTGAATTAAAGTCAGTTGTTGTACGTGTGTTAGTCCCTCCAGCTGGCCCGCTGTTCTAATGTTGCTACCGAGCTCCGTGTATCTTCCAAGTTTTCAGCCCATAGTAGATGGTTAAATTTTGATCATCAAAAATGGCTTAGATGACCCCTCTGAGCATCGTTGTGAACACAAAGGACCCAGAGGCATGAGAGGAGCATAAAGGAAAGACAACTGAGCATCTGGACCCCTGTTGGGCCCTCCTCAGCACCCCCAGCCCCCAGGGAAGCTCACTGGAATTGTGTTTTCCCTCTGTTTGGGGTTGTGCCTGTGTTTAGTCCCCAGAGGCACTGGCATTATTTTCCTCAAGGTTTCAAGGGGGTTGAAGAGTGTTTCATATTTCTCTGTTTGGCAAACAGTCTATCCCCTGCCTCCCCTTGCAGGAATCAGGAATCCCAGAAATTAAAGCCAGAGGGACTCGGGTTTCTTTTTGAGGAGGGGCTGTGGTAGCAGATGCCAGTCAAGCTGGGAAATCCAGCCAGGGGGTGCGGGGCGCGGGGCACCAGCCTCGGGTTTTCTCTGAGGGGGTGGAAGTGAGGGAAGGAATGGCTCTGGATAAAAAGCTTCAGGATGCAGCGGGCAGGCTGGGTTCCCTGCCCAGGGCAGATTCCTCTCTTTCCAAGCCAAGTCTGGCCAGCGGCAGCCATCCGCTCCCTCCTGTGGGCACGTTGCCCTTTGGGTGGAAGGGAGAGAGCAGATGACAGAGCTTTCTGCTGGAGAGGGGGCAGAAGGAGCCAGTCCCAGCTGAGAGAGGTAGGCCGGGCCCAGATGCCAGCAGACGGGGAGCGGGAGTGGGTGGAGGCCTGGGAATGAGCTGGGCTCTGGAACAGAGGCTTGGAGATGGCCGGTGGGCACTGGGCGAGGAGCGGAGCTGACACCTGAAGCTCGCTTCTCCCCCTGGAGAATGCTTTAATGAGGCACACAGCTGTAATCTCACAGAACAGCATTAACAATGCTAATTACCTAAAGTTTAGCCTGAACATTCTCAACCCACCTGCCTTGGGAACAGGCTGTTGTCCTGACCCTGCTAAAGCACTGATGGGCTGAGGTTCATGACGGAGGAGGTGACAGCAGTCCCCACGGCAGGCCCAGGATGGGGGCGGGGGCAGGAGTGGGAAGGCAGAGTGTGGGTGTGCAGGCTGCAGGGACACCCCCCACTTCCAAGAGAGGGGGAAGTGGAACCTCCTGCTCATGCCACAGGTGTTCCTCTGCTCTGCTCAAGAGAAACCCAAGGGAGAAGCCCCGATGGAGGCCAGGCCCCCTTTGGAGAAAGCTGGGCACAGGCCCTTGTCCATTTGTACCTGGCAGAAAGTACTGGGCCTAGGATGGCCTCCTGTCAGTACACCGCCTTCTGCAGCCTCAGGGGATACCCTTGTATCCCCGCTACCATGTACCCCAAAAGATGCTTTCATATTGTTGTGGTTTTGTTTTGTTTTTAAGCAGCAGAACCTGCAATGTAGGAGACAATGAAATCAGAGCTGTGCTGGGCAATAGGGCTTAGGAACCTTCTTTCCACCCCTGCCCACCCCACCCAGACTTCTGGGCATTCCCCAGGTCCTTTCCAGAAGTCTGGGCCCTGGAAAACCAGTGTTACAGAATACCCCAGAGGGCTTCTGACTCAGATGAACTCCAAGGCTGCAGGACAGGATGGTGCTGGGGCATAGATCCACCTGGCCCTGTGGCTCTTACCCAAACCTGCCTGCATCGAGGGCAGGCTTTATAGAAACTGGAGAGTGTCTACAAAAATCAAATTCACCCCAGCTGGATAACCCAAGACTTGGACCTTCTGACTCCTCTCTGAGCATTCTTTCTGCTCCCCTAGAAGGGGAACCCACATTTTTCCTTAGGCTCTCCCACTGGTCCCTTCTTAGTCCTCACCATTCATGCTTTTTCCTCTCCCCAAAGAAAGAACAAAGGAAATCCTTTCTGCTCTTCATTTACAGGGACATAATCCTGCCCCTCCAGTTGTCCCCTCCCTCACCACCCCTGTGACTCCCAGGAACATCATCAGGTTCTGGTCTGTGTTTGAAAACTTCCCTAGGCCTGGCCCACCGTGTGCATCTACTGCCTCCCACAAAGCCCTCTCTCTGCAGCTGGTGGAATGAGACTGGGCTGCAAAGCTAGGTTCCCTGGGGTGAAGTGGAAACATCACAGCCCTCTGTGCAGATTAAAGGCCTGTTTGTGGGTGTTTGTGCGATCTTCTGCCCGGACCTTGTCATAAGCCTAAGTCCCCCCGCTGCTGGAATGGGCAGTTCAGGGCAGCCGGTGGAGCTCCCACCAAGCCTACTCTGGCCCCTGGGTGGGGATATCACCCCCTCTGTAGAGATGGCTCAACAACCTGCAGGGATGGCCCATGTCTGCAGCAACAAGCAGTGGTTTCTCTGCTAGAAATACTCCCACCTGCTGTGCTTCGGAGAGGACAGGCTGAAAGCACACAGTGACACTGAAGGGCGCTAGAGCCCTTCCTCAGCAGAGGGACCCAAAGTGACCTAGTGTTTCCCCACCGCCATGTGCACCTACGTCTTACCGAAAAGCACAAGTAGATTCTGGCTAAAGGCACATGGATTGACAGAGACCTGAAGTTCCCGCTCATGTTCTACCTCCCCAGATTTCCCCGTGGACGCCATCCATATGTTGTGTTACTACCTGTCTGGTCTGTAAGCACGTAAGGGGAAACAGCCAGATCTTCTCTGCTGTCTCCCCAGTGCCTGACACATAGACAAGGCTTCACTTACTTATCTCATATTTGTTCTGGGAAGACTGACTCCTGGCTTGCAGCCCCAGGAAACCACTCCCTGCGTGTTCTGGGAGCCTGTCTGCTCCTTTAAGGTAGTTGCTAAGCAGGCTGGGACTCTCAGGGCAGTTGTGCCTTCTGTGAAGCCTCCTGCCCCTTGCCCAGAGCAGCCATCTCTCTGCCTTTTATAGAAGGCGGCTTCTGACCCTAGAGGGAAGCAGCAGTGACTCAGCAGGCTTCTAGAGGCTCTGAGCCTACGGTGTCTCTTTCCCCCGCCACAGCTGTGAGTCATCTCTGAATCGTCAACCTCCCCTCCCCCAGAAGTTCCAGAGGGTTCTCTTCAGAAGGGCATCCTCTCAGAGGGGCCTTCTCAGATGAAGCTCTTGGTGGCGCTGCCTGCTGCCCCCATGCAAGCTGCTGGGACCATGGCTTCCCCGGAGCTGGCGTATGATAGGGTGAGAATCATGTCACCAGGAGCCACTGAGACCTGGAATGCGTTGCCCCTGGAGTCTCCTTGCAAACACCGGAGTTTCTCTGGAGCCCGACACACACGCACTTGTGCACAAACACACACACACCTGGGCCCTCACACACGTCCTACCACTGCATGCCCCAGTGTGGAAGTGCTCTGCTCCCCCAGCATCCACACGTTTGCAACTCATTTTCTAAAGGTTGGTGGGGTGGGAGGGCCCAGGAATAACCAAAAACTCCCAAGAGTTTTAAAACCTTTTATTTGTTTACACATTCTCTAAACTGCAGACAAAAAAAGATTTGCTACACAGGTTGTCAACACTGCTAACCAACCACAGAACAAGATACTAACCACAGCAAAGAAGGGACCGGGCCTGCAACGCAGGTTTTGTGAACGGGCAAGTGCTCTGCAAGGGGGCTGGGGTGTCCAGGGGCCCCAAGATAAAGGCAGCTTTATGCCCAGAGGGCCCTGGCTCCAGGTCCTGACCTCGCCACGGCCCCCCTCCCAGAGCCTGGTCAGGACCAGAGCAGGACGGGGGAGGAGGCCTGGTGCACTGGGCGGTCCTTCCAGCCAGCCCTCTAATGAAGTGGTTACCTCTGCCTCCCGGCAAGTCCTGGCCAGTGAGTCCAAACCAGGATGTGGGCTCCTTTCATCCTGGAGATCCTCCTGGAGACGGTCACATTACGCCAGCTCCCTAAGAAGTCACAAAACCTGCCGTCCCCTTAGAACGGTGGGCGATGTGGTACGGCCTCACCTCCAATACTGAAACACGAGAGATGGGGATACAGCCCTCAGGGCAGAAAGAGCACAGCACTTTTCACAGGGCCGCAGAAGAGTGGGGACTTGACACACAGGAGACAGAAGCATCCCCAGAAGACAGCAGGGTGGCACACACACACCTGCAGACAGACTACAGTCACATCACACACCTGAAGGACGGGGTGGGGATGGGGGCTTTTGTTTGTCTGCTGCTGTGGTTGCTTTTAGATGAGCCAATGGCGATCTCTTCTTCAGACCGTGACACGAAACTTCCCAAGTCTGTAGACTTTCTCTCTAACCTCATGAAAGTGGTGTCAGCCTCAGTCCTGGACACTGCCCAAAGTACCCAAGCAGCTCCAGGCCAAGACTGTAAGTTGTCCAGTCAGTGGGAAGCAATGTGGTATTGAAACCCAAGGGCCGATGAGGAGAGAGTCCAAGGAAGCATGGATGGGAGACCCTCCCTAGCAGGCATTTCTACGCTGGAAGTCAACTCTCTTGGCCATTCTTTTATGACTAAGAGTTTCATGAAGAGTTGGGGGTAGGAGGGTAAAAGAGACAAGAAAGCACTTTGTAACAATAGGGATATGCTACTGAAATGGCTTTCCTCTCATGTGCGCACACCTGGCAGAAAGTAACCCCAGGTTTGCATCCTCTCTACAGATCTGGAGATAATAAATGGAGACACAGCAATAGGAGATCATTTCTGGGGGTCCCTATTCCAACTGCAACCCAAAGCAATCTGGGGACAGTGAATTCCTGAAGCTATGAGACATAAAGGTCTATCCGCCAGCTGGGACAGGGCAGTGAAGGCTAAACTAACGCCTTCCCAGACTCCATGCACTCTGACTGAACCATAGGACTTCCATGCCCTTCAAAGAAGCTTCATAGGCATGAGCTTCCTCACGCGGCACTGGGATAGGCATCTCCTTCTAAGAGACCTTGTCACCCTTTCCACCCCAAGAGCCAGAGCCCACCCGGAGGAACCCTTGCCAAAGCCACCAGAACCAGCCTTCCCCTGAGGAAAAGCACAGTGGGCTTTGGGCAACTAGATAAGAAAACCAATTTCTTTTGACGTTCTGGTGGAGAAATTCCATTTCTTGGATTGCAGAAGAGAATGTTCTCCAAACTGGGCTTTAAAATTGCCTTCGGCCTGAACATGTTTGGAAATTGGGAAGCAGACCTGATTGAGGACTGGCGGTGTGCTAATCCCTGTGTGATGTGGCCAGGCCATGCTCTCCTCTAAGTCTCCACTTCCTAATTGGCGCAGTGGGTCAGCATTAGGCTGGGAAGCAGGCTGAGCAGGCTGTTCTCAACCTGAGGGCATAGTTGAGTTGGGGTCGGAGGGGGTGCCCCTCAGAGCTCAGCCCACTGCAGCACTCTCTGGCCTCAAGTCCATCTCTCACGGAAACTGGGGGGCCTGTGAGCTCAGGGTCCAAGGCTGGCTGGCTGGGGGTGGGGCTGACAGTCTGGCCTAGATGGGATCCAAGTCAGATGGCCTCTCCCCTTTCCCCTCCACCAGCACAGGAGACCGGGTGAAGCTGGGTCACTCAAAGGAGGCTGGGTTCAAAAGGACCTCACCCACAGGCTTTCAAATGGATGGTGGGTCAAACCCCAGAATGCATTTCGGGTTCTCAAGCTCTTTAAATCCAGACTCACAGCCAAGCGTCATAAAAGCTCCTGTCCCTAAGTCTCTCCAGAGGTCACCCAAATTCTGCCTGCTCAGAGCCCTGTGCTGTCCAGGGACTTTCAGCGCCTTCCCTGGGGCTTCCCCCACAGAAAAGGCAACGGCTGCTTTAGGCCAGCCCTGAGCCGACACCCACGCATGGGTAGACACATGACTTGCCCCAAGCCCAGGCATTTAGCTTAAAACCAAACTTGGTGCGGCTTCCTCAGGGAATAACTCAAAGCTGAAATCTGGCTGCGACAAGTGCAGAGAAAAGAGGGGATGGAACAAATGCTGTCAATACAGACAACAGGGAGACGACAAAGCATGAAGCCAGAATCTGACAAGCACAGGGCAGAAGGCGGGCACAGGAGGCTTCCTGGTGTACTGACATTGGGCTGCTGGCCACACAACCCCGTGCCAGAAATGTACACGAAGCTGAGTCAGCCTGGCTGGGGTCTCCGTGGGGGTCCACCCCGTCCGAGCATGAGGCCCCCATCCAACCATTCCCATTTCTTCTAGTGGGGACTGAACAACACCACTGTGTGGGTCATTTTCCACCTCTGATTAGGCCCTGCCAATCACACCTCCCTGCCCACTACCCTGGAGTCCACGAGCAGCTTTTGGAGAGAGCCTCAGTTCCCTTTGGCTGCTTGACACACTACAACCCAGGTGCCTTCATTGTCTCGTTGACGTTCATGTTAAGGATGGTCAGCTTCCAAGGGCAGCCAGTACCTGGGAAAATGGATAAAACCAAGTAGGCTGAGGTCAACTGTGTTCTTCCCTCCAACTCCAGAGGGTGGAAATAACTGGATACGTTAGCTTGCTCATCTTCTGCCAGTGAAAATACGTGACCATAAGTAGACCTAAATACACATACACTTCCCTCATGGCATGCTACCTGGTGTACCATCAAAATGTCTTGGGAGAGTGTAATTATAGGGCTGAATAGCAGCTTGAAGTCTGGGTCAGGATACGGTTCATTTTTTCAGCTCGTACAGGACCTAGTGCATCGCCCTGCATGTAGTCAGCGCCCTGCCACGTGTTTCAGCCAGCCTGCCCAGCAATCGTCTGTGGCTGGAAAGAAATGCGTTCATGTTCCTTCAGAGGAAAAATGCCCAGAGTGGGTACACATGGCAGATGAGTGGGGGTCAACTAGGAGGGATCCTTTTCCCGGCCAGAGGCACAAAGACTGCCTAAGCATCTGACCACTTACTGCCACAGCATGACTTCTCTTCTTTCCTATGCCATGTGGACCAAATGCATCAATAAGCCAGGGCTGCCTCCCTACCCTATCTCCAGCCACATGCTTCCCACCCACTCTGCTCTGAGATAACCGTTCCCTATTTTCATGCTCTCCCTTACATATTATCTAGCAATGTTTCTTTCCTTTTTATCTAGTGCCTAATTTAGGCCTCTTCAACTACATGTTGCAAATGTGCAGGGGGTATATTTTATTTTTCTTTTGGGCCACTGCTTCTACCCACCACCACGCCACCCTTCAGCATCCAGCATGGCAGGAGGGAGGAGAGGGAAAGGTGCAGGACAGAGCAGGCAGGCTAAGCAAGAGAACCAAGGTCTCAGGTGGATAATAAACAGGTGAGAGCAGTCAGTAAAAACCACAGCCCCGATTCTAGCTATAAAATCTTTGCATCCCTTTGACAGAAAGCAGAGTCAAGACTTTCTTTTTTCCAGGTCTCCAACTATTGCCAAAAGTCTTTCCCAGAGAAACAGAGGTGAGTGAAGGGGAGAGAGGAAAGGGTCCTTGCAGCCAACGGTCCTCCAAGCACAAGGCTCCCTCTGCAACTCGCTATGGCTGTACAGGGCTGGAGGCTGGGGAGTGGGCCTGGAGGACCTCAGGGAAAGACCCCCTGGTGATGGGCAAGTTTCCTTTCTCATCCTGGAGCAAAACATAAGGTTCACTTTAAGCAAGGGGTGTGTGTGTGTCCCTGTTTTCATCATCAATTTTAATAACTATGATAGAAATAATAGGGCTGTGGAGAGGCAAGCAAACAGGATGCAGTGAGTGTAAACAGAACCCAGAGAGGCTGCTGAGGGAAAGTATAGGTCCAGGATTCATGGGGCCTCCCGCATTTCCTACAGGGATCAGTTACTCACCTTCCCTTTCCCACCACAGTGGTGTTCATTTGCCTGACTGGGTTAGTGCCACCGTGAATGGCCACTTTGCTCACTACCTGGGCTAGAGGTCATTATTAGTATTTATACCTCTGTTCCAGAGGGTTCTGGCTGCCTGCCAGTCCTGGTTCCTGCCTTCCTCTGGCCTGTCTGGGAAATGTCACCATCATCACAAATACTTTCTTCTCTTGGGGCCAAAGAGGGGAAACCCAGGAATGGCCCTCTTTCAAGGCACTGGAGCAAAAAAAGAGAGGGAGCTGAGAACAAAGGGATGGTGACCAAGGGGCATTCCTGTGCCCTCTGACCTGTTTCACCTGCTCCCAATGCCCCACAGCCTCATGGGGCCTGGAAGAGCGACCTCAGGGCTCAGCCATCTGAGGGGATACAGCCAGGGCCCACTCAGATTCAGAGAGAGCCTTTCTGGGAACCTGCCCACTTCCAACCTTTCCCCTCACACAGGGGGCAACCTGTTCCTTTTGGGAAACCAACTGGACAAGGAGGGGGCGAGGTCCAGACCCCTCTCCTCACAGTTTACTTGAGGTACTTCCTCTGGGCCTCTCTCTCCAGCAGCTTGTGCGGGAAGCACGGAGAGGGGGCCGTGTAGCCAAGCCTCCCTGGAAGCAGCTGCCGAGATGCTCAAAAGAAGCGCCCACTCCACTCTGGGGGCTCTGTTCATCCTCCCACGTTCACCCAACAGCTGGCACGGACCTCTTCCACTCCCCTCCTCCCCCTTGTCTCCCTCTCAGAACAATGACTTCACCTGTCCCCTCACACAGGCTCTCCAGCCTTCTTAGGAAGGGATCCAGCTTCCCGGAGTCAAAGACCTTCCTCTAGGCACCCCAAAGGCTGAATCAACCCCTCTTCTGATGCTTCTACACCCAGAATTGCTGGCCCCTGGCAGAGAATCATACAGACCCCCAGCCCTGGGGCTGTTCAGCGATGTGCAGGGAGCTCCGACCTCAGACCACTGCAGGGCCCACCTGCAGCCACCCGTCAGTCAGAAACCGCTAGGGCCGGGGGCTTCGAGGGGGAGACTTGCAGGCCTGAGGCAAATTAAAGTATCTGTTGCTCCCTACCATCTTCCCCATCCCTCACCTGGAACCCAGGTAAACTTGGATCTGGAAACCAAAAACTATGCGGGTGGGAGTAAGACTTCAAAAAGTGGAACACACCAACAGAGCAAGAGGAACCCCATCCACTTTGCTGGGTGATGGGGAGACAGGACCAACCAGGTTCCCCCTTTCTTCACCGCCCCCAGCAACGGACATCCTGGGATTAGGAAAGGGAAGGCCTCCTGATCTGTCCCCTCAGGCAGCAGGGCCCAGAAACTGTCCCCTCCCCAAGGCTGCAGGCCGTGGTCTAGCCCATCCTTTGCTGCCATCTCCCACCCCGTCCAGGCCAGGGGGGACCCCAACAGCACATCTCAGTAAGTCAGGACACTTCTCCCACGGGACTGGGAAACCCCGCTGGGATCCAGCCTCACACCTCCGACTGGGGGAAGGCCCCTCAGCCAACAGGGAGCTGGAGGCCAGCGGGCCTGGCTTGGGGTCCAGAACTGGGTAAAAGTTTGGCCTTTTTTTTTTCAGGATCACAGGCCTGAGAAAAAAATGTGTTATAATAACTCTTCCCTTCCACCCCATGCTCTCTGGTATTGAGCTTCGGGACTTCTTCCCAAGTGAAAATCAGGCTTACGGCCCCCTCCTCCAGTGCCCTCCCCCTCCTCTGACCCTCCCACCCCTTTCTCAAGCCCGCCTTCCTCTCCAGCTCGTGCCGGCTCCCAAAAGGAGCCAGGTGTGGCCCCTCTGGGCATCTTCACTGGGAGGCGAGCATGGCTCCCGCCTGGGCGGCCGCCATTTCCCCTGGGTTGCGGCACAACCACGCCCTGAGGAAGGGCCTGTGGTGGCCGCCGGGGGGAGCCTGGGTGACAGGGGTGCGTGAGGGACGGAGGCTGAGAACCTGCTTGGGGGCAGGGAGGGGCGTCCTCAGGGCTCCCCACCCCCGACACAGGATTCAAGGAGGAAACTAGGGGCCCCTTTTCGTTAAGTCCCAAAGCCTGAGGTTTCCAGTCATCTTTCTTCAAGAGCATAGGTCTGTCCCCTCAGCTTGCCCCAACCGGAAAAGTAATAATAATCATCTCATTTTTCTTCCTTAAAATATCTGAACTTTTTAAGGGGAGGGCCAAAAGGAATGCTGCAGTGTTCAAAGCACAGAGACGAAAATGCACCGTGAGGGTCACTCTTCAGGGCACCATGAAACCATCACTGTGAAACCCAAACCTTCCGGCCCCTTAAACCCTGTTATCTCCCCCGGCTCTGAAGGGATCTGGCCTCCCTCCCTCCCTCTCACCCACAGCTCTTCCAGCTACCAGGGCTGGTCAGACATCTGAGCTGGGCCTGGGGGAGCAGCTGCCCTCTGGCCTGCCTCTGCTGCTACCTGGCCTCGGCGGCACGGACAGGAGCAGGGGGGCCTTGGGACCTGCCGGCTCCTGCCTTAGGGGCTATGAGTCAATGGAGGGTTGAGAAGGAAAGCCAGAATGTAAATCTCCTAGTGGGGGCCTTGTTTCTATTTCCTCACAAGGTCGCCTGCACTGGATTCGCAGCAGTGATTCAAAAATACCTACAGGAAACAGAGGGTTTCAGCTTCCGGCTTGGAGCCTGCAGCCCCACCTCCTCTCTGGTTGGCTGGAGCCACGACATCCACACGGGGTGGAGCTGGCGAAGGCACCCTGGCTGGGAGACAATAGCCTCATTCCCTCCACTTGGTGGCCTCTGTACCCAGTGACGGGATGGGGAGCCTTCACCGTGCTAGACCCTATGCCAGGATCTTCACCAGCATTACCCACAATCCCTGCAACAGTCCTGCTGGATAAGCCCACCTGATAGATGTGGAAAACGAGGCTCAGAGAGGTTAAGGCATTTGCCTAAGATCAACCAGATAGCCAGGAGTGGAGCTGGGCTTTAAAACCAAAGCATTTAAGTGACTATTACACTGAACTGAATTGTAACTCTCTCCAGAAGTTAGCTCCTCATCCTAGGCTGCATTCATCTTGTCGAAGGGAGTATCTGTAGTATATTTATTCAGAAGTCCCACAGCCCCGGATAAATCCCTCACCTCCCACCAATGGAGACCTATGCACAGTAACGGTTTCCTCGTCTCCTCTTTGGCCTAGTGGCCCTGACCACAGGCAGCCTGGCCCTTAAAACATAAACTCCCTTTGGTCAAAATGGAGGTTCCACGAAGGTGTCTAACCTCGGCTAACTCACAAAAAAGGAGTCATGGAAATCACTCGGGTCCCTCCCTAACAAGCCCTGCTCTCCAGTAGTTATTTATGAAACATTATGCATCTTAGGTCTCCCAGTGTCATGGTGGAACAGACAGGGCAAGTATTATTACTTCCATTTCACCAGTGGGCAAACTGAGGTTCAGAGATGGTAAAAGACTTGCCCAAGGTCACACAGCTACTCAATGGCAGAGGCAAAACTAAAACCCTGATCATCCATGTGTACTATGGTTTTAGCTCATTCTCTAGGGCTCCGATTTGAAGTTTGCCACCACCTTCCTTTTTCGATACAGAAGGTAATTAACGTGACTATGGAAGCCTTTGTTTGCAGTACCCTGACCGTGCCAGCCCACAAGCTGTCGTTGCTATCCCCACTTTCCAGATGGAGAACACTGGGATCTCCAGAGAGGAAGGAGTTGGGCCTATCCTGCTGGGAATGTACTGGGAAGGGACCTCTGGGCCTTCCTACAATCCATTCCAGTGCCCTGAGCACCCCACCAGGTGGCAGCTCACAGTACCCTTCTTGGACTGCGACACTCAATCCCTTCCTCACAGCTTCTGGGGGCAGCAGGCGTGGCTGGAGATGGAACAGGGCCACCCCAACACCTATGCTGAGGTGGGCAACAGATTTGCACAGCCTCTAAAGAGTGTGTCAAGTATAAGGGCCACAGGTTTGGGTTTCAGATTTGCTTTTATAACTTTAAAGCCACTGTGGCACTTGGGAACATTTTGGTAACTTTTTTTTCTAAAATTAAGTCAAAATGATTTGCAAAACCAATAATTAGCCTTTGGAGACACCCCACTTGGGGTTTTATGGGAGAATAGAGAGTCAGAGCAGTCGGAAGAGGAAACAGCCCCTCTGATGTGACCCTGCCAGGTAAACAGAAAACGTTCCAACACAGCAGCTTCCCAAACCTTCCCTGGACTCCAGAATCCAAAACAGGCTCACGAATCAGCAAAGGGAAGGAAATATCTTACAAGGAAGATGAAAATCCCATCTGGACAGGGCCCCTTAAATGAGATCATCATGTATGCATGTAACTCATTTCAAGGCCACAGGCCCCCGCCGGAGAATGACCCCCATCTCCTGCCACGGGTCACCCTGCAAAGACTTGGGGAGACCAGCACGGCTTGGCCCCATGCCAGGCTGCCCCGGGTCCACTGGCCAAGCGCAATTAGCTGGGGAGGAGGGCTCTTGCCAAGCCTTGGAGCAAACACAGAAGACAGGCAGTAGTGGCCCAACTAGCCCGAGTCTCAGTCTCCAGAGGCTTCTTCAGGAGCTGAAGAACTAAAAATAACCTCAGCCTTTGTTGTAAGCAGCCGGACCACAGAGATGGAGCTGATTTCAGGGAAGCCGAGCATGCGCGAGGGTCCCACTCGCCAAGACCTGCCCTTTGGGCAAATGATTTTTCCAGAAATGTGTCAGTTATTGTGCTGCTGCTAAACACTGCTGCTGAGATTCAAAGGTGCCCATCCACTCCAGCCCGCGGGGCTGACTTCCAACTCAGACTTCTTGGAATCTGAGCCTCCTTTCTCTTCTTCTCAAGACATTTTCTTTTTTTGAAAATAAGAGTCCAGCACATACGGGGTTGCTTAGGAGACAAGAGCAGCCCTCCAGCCGAGGGCTGTGCATGGTTGCCACCTTGATCATAAATAATCACATCACCCCAATTATTTGTTCTGGGAACAATCATCTCTCCCCCACCCTAAAATTTCCAGAGTCAGGTCTCAGTAGACAATGGCAAACGTAGACTGTGCAGAAGGAAGCAATCACGTGGGAAAGGGAGCTCGTAGTGCCGCACCAATACTGGAAACGTTCTCAGCTGCAGTCCTTTGCACCGACATTCAGATTCTTCACCAGGCCGCCTTCACTCCCCTTCCTGGTTCTACAGTCCCACCAGGGAGAGCTCCAGACCCAGGTTGGTTGTGAGACGGTCTTAGCATCCTCCACCACTACAAGGAGGCCCCGTCTCTGAAGGTCAAGAAACCTCACAGCCTGCTCCCTTGTAAAGCCGCTCCTCATGGATAACAAATACTGACTGCCCGCCGGCAGGGCCTTAGAATTATCCTCACAATGTTCTTCCCACCCCTCAGTGCCTCTGCTTCCCTCCCTGGCCCCATCAAGAGACTACCCTGGCTGTGAATGCCCCTGGGGCTCTCTGCTGGGGGCCCAGAAAGCAGCTCTTCCTCTTCACAGAAACCAAAGAACAGGAGGGATTTTCATCATCAAGATGACCTGCAGGCTCTGAGTCTAGAAGTTTCCAGAGAGGCCTGTGATAAATAACAACTTCTCCACAGCCCTGTTCCTCTGCTGAGTTCAGGATAAAGAGCCTAAGCTGGAGGCAGGAGACTGTGTGAAGGTTTCTTAGAATACAATAGATAGAAAACACCAAACTACACATGAATGACTCACAAGTGGTCACAAAATGGCTCCCTTTAAAATGGGAGTCACTGAGGGAGCTGCAGTGATAGGGTAAATGTAAGAGGGGTCCCACAGGGATGGGCCTGGGGTTGTTCTTCAAAAGTGCAAGATCTTCTGGTGGAGACAAGGAGGGTCTGGCTGAAGAACCGAGACCTGTGTGTAGGAGGTAGACACCTCGCCTTGTCGGTTCCACATGTCCCCACCCTCTGTGATCACTGGTTTTCCTTACAGTTGGTCTGTCGGATATGCGGGAGTGGGGGCTCCATCTGGTTTGAAGTGGGCTCTGCTTCAGCCTCTCCAGCAGCAAGTCACATGCTGTGACCTGGGCCCTTAAGCTTGGCAGCCAAAGGCTGAGGCTTTTTCTTTGAGCAGTTCCCAGCATAAATGGCAGCTCCAGCTTCCTGTAAGAAACAAGATGGTTTACTAGCAGCCCCTCTCTCACCCCTCAAGCCCCACCCCTTGACCCTAACTTCTTGGAAGCCCTGTTTTCTTTTGACTTTCGCAGTTCAGAGACACGTCACAGTCTTGAAAATGTACTGGAGTCTGTGGCTCAGCAGAGAGTAAGTGCCGCTCGGAAAACAGTATGTGCTCAGAGCTGATCGGCTGAACTGCTATAAAGACCCTCGCTCCTTGACTGTGCCTCTTAACCGGCATCACCGGGCCTAGGCCAGTCTTCCTGGCAGCTTACACCTCCCCACCAGCTCAGCCATATGTCCTGGAAACATTTCCTTGGCCCTCAAGCTGAAACTTCAGCTGTTTGAACTGTGCCTCAGTTTCCTCATCCGTAAAATGGTAGTGGTCATACCTACCTTGTAGGGTTGTGGTGATTAAACGAGATAAGACATGTAAAGTCCTTAGCACAAGGCCTGCACCATGGTGAGGGCTCAATAAATGGGAGTAGTAGCTGCTGTTGTTACTGTCAACCTCATCACCATTACCTTCTGGGGGCTCAGCCACTGGGGGATTTAAACAGTACATGTGATAGCCACGGTCACAGTCATCACAGAAGAGTAGCTGGTCCTGGTGGGATACAGAGTAGGTGGAGACAAGGAGAGAGAGATTGAGTCATTTAAGGCCCATATCTACCCCCACCTACTCTTCCAGCCTTGTCTCCACAGACCAACATCCTTAGATGCCCCTTTTCAGGCCCCACTTAGATTCCTCACTATCCCCTGACTGCACCCTGTGCTTTGCCCACACCTGGAAATTCCACCTCTGCCTCTCCCACTATGAAAATCCTAACCCCACTTTAGGGTTCTGCTCAAATCATACTTCCTCCAAGAAGCCTTCCTTGACTACCACCTCACGTCCAAGCTTAAGGAGATACCTTATTCTTCCAAACTCCTGTAGCCAATAACTCTGCTTCCATAAGGGCAGAAAACTAATTTTATGCATTTCTGTATTCCCCATGATGATTGCCTGGTACATAGAAAGTACTTTAAATGTTTGAAAATTTCAACTGAATGCCTCTTAACCTCACTCTTTCCATCTGTGAAATGGGCATCAACTATAACAGAGGTAATACCCATGACACCTCACAACCTTTTTAGGGTTTCATTATGCAAATGCAGGGAAATGCAAGCGATGTTCATTTCAGCTTCAGCTCCCAAAAGCTTCCTCGGGGACTAGAGGCCGGAGCCCAGGAGAGAGCAGGACCCTCCGGCGGCATGGTTGACCTCAAGAACCACAGTGGGCACCTTTGGCCCTGCAGTTCCCCCTGCCCGGAGCTCGCCCAGTCCCCAACCCCTCCTCTTCTGGAACATTCCCTACCCACCCTTCAAGCCTTCAAACTCTCCTCTTCTAAAAGACTTCATGAATCTACCTCAGATGGAAGTTTTCCCTCCCCTTTTACATCCCAAAGTATTTTCACATACGTATGACATTTAATTGCATTTTCCTTTATACTACGAAGCCTGCTATGTGGTAGACATCTACACACAATTGTGTTCTTGAATAGTCCATTTGGAATGTGCCTCCTTCGTCCACTCCTTTATGAACTGTAAGGCTTATGGGGAAGAACCCTGTCTCATCTCCACACCCCCTTCAGAACTTCCTTGCACACAGTGGCCACTCAGTGTTTGTGATCTGGTCCCCATTCTCCAGGTTCAACCCTCTTCCATTCAGTGATCATGACCTGCTTGGGTGGCTTATAAGATGTTTGCAAAATTAGGTTTTGTATCAGATTTTACCCTGGCTCCCACCAGTGTGGAGATCCTGGGAAAGGTAAATATAGATGTTGGAAACCCCAGTGAGCGAACAGTAAGGCAGGAGAGGTCATGAAAGACCTTTTTTTTTAAAAAAATCATGCTTATACCTTCCAGTGAGACAATGAGAAGCTTTTGAAGAGTTAGTAACAGAAGAGTTACATGATCACACTTGCACTTTAGAAAGACTTCATGAGCTGCTGTGTAAGAATAGATATCCTGGTGGAAAGAAGTTGGTTCTAGAGTCCAGAAGACCATTTAGGAGGCTACTATAGCCACCCAGGTAAGAAATGATGGTGGATCGAACTAGGGTTGTGGCATGAGGGAAAGAAAAGTGTCTTGTTCCCATTTAAGAGTTACTGATTAGATGTGGAGCATGACAGGGAAGAAATCAAGAATGTCTCCTAGGTTGTGGCTTGGTCAGAAAGCCAGATAATTCAGCTACTCAGTGAGACAGGAGCAGAGGAGCTGATCCATGGGAGGCAGAAGGCAACCTCCGCTATTAGACATGTACTCTAGATAATACAGACCACCCAGTGGGGATGCCCTGGAGCTGGATATGAGGAGAGAGGCCTGGGCATGAGATATGGGCTTGGGAGTCATTGGGAATTGGATAGGAATAAAGGTCCTAAGAGAGGGAGCCCAGAGTATATGAGAGCAAATAGTCTTGAACTTGTGCTCAGGGAGGTGTGTCCATGAACTCCTTGAAATTATATGCACAACTCTGTGTGTAGGTGCAAATGCACATTTTTCTGAGTAAAGAGTAAACCCAAAGCTCTCAGGGACTCTTCTGAAAAATCAAGGACCCAAAAAAGGTTACTGAGAAGAGGGATAAGAATAAACCCTTGGGAAACACCAACTTTAAGGGACAGGCAGTGATAAAAGAGAATAAGAAGCAGCAGCAAAGAGGTAGGATGAAAACCAGGACAGTATGGTTTGCTCCAAAAAAGTTACACCATTATTGTTTGAGCTGAAATATAAGCTATATGACACTATAATTTAGACACAATATAGGGAGAAATTAGGATGGGGACAGAACTAGGGAGACTTGTCAGAAATAGTATTACTAATGTCTTAAAAGCATCGATAATTCCTACTACAGTGCTGACACAAGAAATACAAGAAGGTAGAATACCCTGGATTGCACTTTTCTGAGGGAAACCAGGCATTTGTGGTTTTTGTGCAGTTTTCAGAGGCTGGTCATTGTCTAGCACCATATTCACTTCTTTTCCATCTGCTTTTCAGGATAATTGCCTGTCACAACTACCAAGAACCCTCCAGCTCATGGTAGCCCCCCATGAAAAGCACAATTTAAGGACCTCTCACTCCCAAGGATCCAGAACTCAGGATCCACCTACAGCTATATTTCCAGTAGAATGGTAATCTCATTCTGGAGTGGGGGGTAAATCCCTGACTATGGAAGAGGAATGCTATTGCTCAAGCAGCCTCACTCCTTGATCCCTTTTCTAAGGCTCTGCCAAGTCAACAAAAAACCTGCTTAGCTATTAACCTATTAACACTGCTTGTAAAGTCAAAGACCAGAATCAACCCAAATGTCCATTGCTAAGGGACTGGTTGAATAAACTAATGAAGAACTCTACAGCTATAGAAAGGAATAATTATGTCTATATATTACTGTGGAGTCATCTCCCGAATATTCAGTGAAAAGACAAGGTGAAGAAAACATGTATATGTTACCATTTTCTAAGAAAATGCATCCATTTTCCTGCAGATTCATGTATACACACACGTGCTTATATTTAAACAAATGGAAAGATAAACAATAATTTGTTTTCAGATGGTCACCTATAAGTAGACTGAGGGAATAGTGTAACAGGTAGAGATTAGAAGCTAGATTTCTTTGAATATACTGTTTATTTTATATATTTGATTCTGGAACCAGTAAATATTTTTGGTGGTAATAGTGGAATTGATATTCTGAGATGTTCATGTATATCAAATAAGTGATTATGTTGGTATTGAGAAGCAAGAATTTTTACATAATTGAAAGAAAATATAGCTATACGATCAATGAGGTTAACTACAAACCCTATAATTAGCCCTTGGTATGAATTGGAAATATTAGTATAAATTTATTTGATCTTTAAAATAAGCAAAACATATT